>JARBWK010000005.1:13080265-13480714 GCA_030556195.1 Anolis apletophallus | reverse complement strand
ATTTGCTGACCTATTTTCGATTCCCTTTCTGATCATGCCTAGCATAGAATTTGCTTTTTCACTGCTGCTGCGCACTGGGTTGACATCTTCATTGAGCTGTCCACCAAGACCCCAAGATCCCTTTCCTGGTTTGTCTCGAAAGCTTTGACCCCATCAGTTGATAAGTGTAGTTGGGGTTCTTTGCCCCGATGTGCGTGACTTTACACTTGTTTAGGTTAAAATGCATTTGCCACTTTGTTGCCCATTCACTCAATTTCGAGAGATCTTTCTGGAGCTCTTTACAATCAGTTTCATTTTTAACTACCCTGAACAATTTAGTGTCGTCTGCAAACTTTGCTACCTCAGAATTCACTCCTACTTCCAGAAGAGGTTGTGACAGCTGTCAGCCTGAACAACTTCAAGGCAGGATTAGACAGATTCATGGATACCAAGTGTATCGGTAGTTACTGAAAAGGACATTCAAGTGCCACCTCGGAGTTGGTTGAGGTAGGCAGGATTTCCCTGGGTACTGTTTCTGCCACATTTTTATATGTTTTATGCCACATTTTAGGGTAGGGACACTCCATTCACTTCACTAGGCAAGCCAAATGCTAAACCAACCTCACTACCTTAGTATGCTTCACTGGATCAAATTACTCACAAACAAAAAGACATAAGAAGGTACAGATTTGCCTATGCTAATTTATATGTAAAATTGCAAGATGCATAGTTCAACTAGAAATAAATCAATTTCAGATTATTTCAATAATCTGCATGCATGGCTGTTCAGTAATTTCTCCTGCTACTAACACCTTCCAGGCAGCTCCACACCTTATGGTTCATTTATCCTTAAATCAGCTTGAATCTGGATTTCCCTTGGGATAGAGGACTATGTTGGTTTCATTGTCATCTACACTCTAGAGTGCATAAGGAAAGAGCAAGAGCTCAATTAGTCATTGACCCATGCTGCATACAGTAGTGTCCATATTATCAACAGGGTGCTGAATCCATTCAAAGATTTTAGTTTGAAATTTTATTCCCACCCTACCCTATAGTATTCAAACAGATTATAGTCTATAACACACACACACACACAAATAACACTGTTGATACCAAGTAGGAAGAACTTTGTATTTTGGCCATATAATTGGAGGAGATGACTCAGAAGAAGAGCTGATAATGCCTGCAAAGTGGAAGGCAGTAGGAAAAGAATAAGAATGTGTGCAGGGAGGGAATAGCCTGACTCACTTGAGTCCCAACAGGAAGAATTCAATCCCTCTCCAATCTATTTATTTATTCACTTCACTTGTATATTGCTTTCCTCACTCCGGGGGGTGGGGTGGGGGAGGTAAAAGCAGTTTCCAACATAGTTATGGCAAAATTTAAAGCCTCACATACATACATATAAGACCTAACATAGAGCAATGATAAAATATAACTCTTCCAGCAGTCACCAACCAACATATGCGATGCCAGAAATATAGCTTAATGGTGTAACATTAGAAAATGTTGACCATTTCGCCTACCTTGACAGCCACCTCTCCACAAAAGTCAACATTGACACACAGGGCCGTAGCCAGGATTTTGATTGGGGGGCTGAGTTTGGTTCAGGGGGCTGAGACTGGGTGGAAGGGGGTCTACCCTAGCAAACCTTTTGTATTGTTATCCCAATAACCCCATTAATGTGGGATATAATGAGCATGGTGATCAGATCATGATATAAATAAACATAACAGTTTAAATAATGTACCAGTAAGGCCTTCTCGCGGACCACGCTGAGAATTTGGGGGGGCTGAAGCCCCCTTAGCCCCCCCTGGCTACATGCCTGTTGACACAGAAATACAACACTGCCTGAGCTCTGTGAGTGCAGCGTTTTTTCCAAATGAAGCACAGAGTGTTTGAGGACTGGGACATCCGTAGGGATACCAAGGTGCTTGTTTATAAAGCTATTGTCCTCCCTACCCTGCTATATGCCTGCGAAACATGGACTATCTACAGATGTCACATGCAATTCCTGGAATGATTCCATCAGTGTTGCCTTGACTTCCTTGAGACATCAGAGGGCTTGGACCCCTTTCAATCAGGGTTCCGCCCCGGGCACGGGACCGAGACCGTCCTGGTGGCCATCTCGGACGATATCCGCTGCCAACTAGACAAGGGAGGCTCAGTAGTTCTGGTATTGCTGGACCTTACCGCCGCATTCGACACGGTCGACCATGATCTACTGATAAGACAACTTGCCGCCATAGGGATACAAGGAACAGCTTTAGCTTGGCTTAGCTCCTTCCTGCGCGGATGTAGTCAGCGAGTTGAATGGCTAGGCCAAACATCTAGGAAATCTCTCCTCGAGTGCGGAGTGCCCCAAGGCACCATATTATCACCAAAGTTGTTTAACATCTATGTTCGGCCGTTGGCTGGTATAGCCCGGAGCTTCGGCCTAGGGTGCTACCAATATGCCGATGACACCCAGCTCCTACTGAAACTGGAGCCTGGCCCAACTTCGGTGCCCGAAAACTTCACTCGAGGCCTAGAAGCAGTGACAAAATGGCTCCGCGCTCACAAACTTAAAATAAATCCATCAAAGACGGAGATCTTATGGCCGGGCCGCCCAGAACCACCTTTCTTGCTGCCCCCCTTTGAAGGGGAACCGCTGATTCCGTCCCCCTCAGTAAAAAGCCTTGATGTTATCCTGGACTCCAAATTGTCGATGGTTGCCTCCACGAGCAAAAGGGCCTTCTTCCAACTGCGCCAAGCGAGACAATTGGCGCCCTATCTTCCGATGGAAGCGCTAGCTACAGTAATCCATGCCACGGTTACATCAAGGCTGGATTACTGTAACGCTTTGTATGTAGGTCTACCCCGGTCACTAACCCGCAGGCTCCAGATCGTGTAGAACGCGGCCGCCAGGCTTCTCACAGGAACATCGATGAGATGCCACATTACACCATCTCTACAGCGCCTGCACTGGCTGCCCGTTGAGTATAGAGCCTTACACAAGACCTTGACCTTGGCTTTCAAAGCCCTACAGGGCCGGGGCCCAACATACCTAAAAGACCGCTTGTTGATGCCTGCTTACTCAAGGACCCCGCGGCCAGCAAACAAGAACCTTCTTCACGTACCAGGCTTGAAAGAGGCCCACCTGGAGACCACGAGACGGAGATCGTTCTCCGTTGTGGCCCCCGTTCTTTGGAACTCGATGCCACCGGACCAGAGAGCCTCCCTCGACCTGCCCCAGTTCCTGACAGCTCTGAAGACCTGGCTATTTAGGAAAGCCCATGGTTAATGCAGAACCAGGAACTCAAATACCGAGCCTGGCCCCTGCATTTAACCACTGAATATTTTAATCTAGTTTAAATACTCTATTTTAATTGTGGAATTTGTTGTGTGTAAGTTGCCCGGAGCACTAACGTGGAGGGCGACTCAGAAATAATAAAGTCAGTCAGTCAGTCAGTCAGCCTCCGAAAAATCCTGCAAATCTCTTGGGAAGACAGGCGGACAAATGTCAGCATGCTGAAAGAAGCAAAGACCACCAGCATTGAAGAAATGGACCTCTGCCATTAACTCTGCTGGACTGGCCACGTTGTCCGAATGCCCAATCACCCTCTTCCAAAGCAGTTGCTCTACTCTGAACTCAAGAACAGCAAACGAAATGTTGGAGGACAGGAAAAGAGATTTAAAGATGGGCTCAAAGCCAACCTTAAAAACTGTGGCATAGACGTTGAGAACTGAGAACCCTGGCCCTTGAGTACTCTAGCTGGAGGTCAGCTGTGACCAGCAGTGCTGTAGAATTTGAAGAGGCACAAATGGAGGGTGGAAGAGAGAAACATGCTAAGAGGAAGGCACATCTCACCAACCCCGACTGGGATCACCTTCCACCTGGAAACCGATGCCCTCACTTCAGGAGAACATGCAGGTCAAGAATAGGCTCCATAGTCAAATACGTACCCACTGCCATGACACCGAATTTGGAGAACAATCTTACTTGGACAATGAGTGATCGCCCAAGTAAGTAAGTAAGTAAGTAAGTAAGTAATAGGCATGAGAAAAATGAAACGGAAATTAAAAGAAATCGTAAGTGATTCGTATGTAATGGGCCTTTCAAGTTTATACGGATCGCAAGGCCAATCCCGGAAGTGGAATTTCTTTTACGCACCCCCTGGGCCCAAAATTTCATTAGATTATTAAATATTTCGGATGTCCCCCCAACAGGAAAATTTCCCCCTCCAAAATAGCTTTGCAGACATAACTCACAGTGAAATCGGGGCCTTTCCATGCTTGCAGCCTAATTAGAGTGGAAGGCCTCTTCCAGGAAGTGAAAAGGGAGCCGGAAACCATAGAGAGCCCGAAATCGGGACTCCTAGAGGGGCTGGAGGACTGAGGAAAAAAGCGATTTAAACACCCAGGAAGGGGGTTTAGATAGAAGGACAGAGTAGGAGGACATAAGAACTGCTGAGAGAAGGGCAGCAGGAGTGAAAAGAGCATGGAGAGGAGAAGGAAGAGTTCAGAATCAAGAAAAGCCATAGAGTTCCAACGGAGGTCCTAGACTGCTATGGTAAAACTGAATGGGGAAAAAAAGATGGAGTGAGGAGAATTCTACAGATTAGCAAGGCCTGCACCAGAGGTAGGCCTAGGCATTTATTTAATAATATTAATAATAATAATATATTAATGCATTATATGTGTCCCTGCAAAGGAACCCTGTCCTTTAATAATATTAATAATAATAATAATATATTAATGCTTTATATCTCCCTGCAAGGAAACCAAGGGAAATGTTGCCCCTTGATTTGCCTGTGTTTAAAACAGTATCAGTCCTGTTTCCCTGCTTTGTCTACTTTAGAACTACTAACGAATTTCGTAAGTAATTAAGTTACATTTCAGAAATTTTTGGAATTTTTTTGTAAGTCTTTCTTTTACTAAACAAAAAAAAATCCCCCCTCCCCCATTTGATATAAGAATCGCCATTTTGGGATTCTAAAACATGCCTAGTAAGTAAGTAACATATAACTATCATTTAGATCTTTAAAAGGTAACAACATTTATAGAATTAAATGATTCCAACCATGAAAGCCTTCAACAATACATGAAGACTTTCTTGTAGTGGGATGAAAATGACTAAAAATACTTGTTATTCTCTTTGAGAATAAATTTTGAAAGAATTGCATCCTTACACTAAGCAAGTGCCATCTATAAAGTAGGGTTTACTGCTTTCTTTCACTGCTATGGTCCATTTGAGTGGACTGATTATAGGGAGCCGAACAAGCAGGAGAAAAATGAGGCTCTTGCTATAAGATGCCTTCAACAGTTACTTTGCAATTAGTTCAAACTATACTTTAAAGGCCACTGATGATCCATCGATCACGGCAAGGAGTTCTGCTAGCATCTAGCTAGGTAATTTAAAAAACCAATTCCACAATGATTAATTTTTCTATTTTTTAGCTTCTCCCTGAAGTTACAAAGCTGTGTCATTTCTTAAATTCACTCCATGAAACAGAGACGACGACTTTTACTTCCTTCATTTTTCAGACATCCACAAAAAACCACCTTCCCTTTCCCATTCTCCTTCCATAGAAGGCCTATCTATTTCACAAATAGAGTTCCATGAAAGATATCCCATTTAGCTTACCTGTCCTTCAACCAACTGGATCATAACGTTATAGAACTGAAGCCCCCAATGTCCATTCATTCAATGCTTTTGTGTTATGTAGAAATTAGGCATGGGCAATCCATGGTTCTAAATGGTTCTAAGGTACTTACAAAACTAAAGTTCTGGTGGTGAAAATTTCAGAACTCTAACAAAACTTTCAAAATTTTGTTATAAATGGCAGTTCCTAATTGGTTCTGTCATAAAAATCGCCAATAACAAAATAATGATTTTTTTAAAAAAATATATTTTTATTGAGTTTTTTTCTGGTCCATGACCAGATATAAGAAGGGGAAGGGGGGAAGGGTAGTAGTGAGGGGGGTTGGGAAAATAATGAAATTTTGAAAGTTTTGTTAGAGTTCTGAAATTTTCACCACCAGAACTTTAGGAACTCTTTAGAAGCAAAGCACCAGCACCACCTAGTTTTTACCACCAGAACTTTAGTTTTGTAAGTACTTTAGAAACATTTAGGCCCATGCCTAGTAGAAATACATAATTAAAGCTCTCCCAATAGATGGCAATCCAGATTCTGTTTCAAAACCTCCAAAGAATTATTGTCCGTACTGAGGGCATGTGGTCTATTTTTGTAATTGTGGGCCGATATAATCAATATAATTAGTTTTGTTTATCACTCAAAAAGCAAACACCAGGCTTTCAAGAAATTTGAGGAGTGGGCCCACATGGTAGAAAGATGTCCTCTCTGGACAACAACAACTATATGCTACTTTTCTTCTTTTAACGAAGACCAAAAGTGACAAACTGTGCTAAAAACTATACAATATGCAATATAAAATCAAAGACTATAAACTCTAAAATAGAATTAAACCAAGCACTATTTAAAAATAAATAATGTAAACCATTAAAAACATATTTAAAATACACAAAACATCACATAAACTTTTAATAGGACTGACTGCATGTGGTTCCAGATAACAACAGCAAAAAATGCTTATAGGTTGTTTTGCTGCATTTTCAAAAAATAATTGTTGTATTACCTTAGTAGCAAAGAAAGAGAGAAATGTTTTTTGCATTGCACTGCTATTTGTAACACATTGAAATTCTCTGAATGAAAACTTTAATCTAATTAGTAATTTATTCCCCAGCACCCATTTGGGGAGAGACAGAGAAATGTGAGCATAGTTATAAGACGTCTCCGTACACTCTTCATAGGTGCACTCAGTTGAGATATGTGCACCTTTTCCACACTTCCTCCATAGGGGGCTCTTTGCATGTGAGATCTGTTTGGGGCTGATGGAACCTTTTCTCCGCTTGTGTCATCTGAGGATAGTCTCCGCCTCTTTTTCCTGGAAGGGGGATTGGAGACCTGCTTTGTGTTAGAGGTATAGAAGGGAGACAGGCACCTGGAGGGGGGACTGGCAGTTGCAAGGAGGGAGGAGCTTGGCCTCTTCTCCCCGGCCGCCTTGACTGCCTGTACTCTCAATTTCAGGGCTTCCAACCTCTTCCTTAGTGTGTGGCACTGCTCATCCGAAAGGCGCTGAGTTCGGTTTGAGATCCCAGAAGCAATCCGGGGCCTTTCCATGGCCTTGCTGCTGTTTGTAGCGTTAACATGCGATGTCCATGCTGATGAAGGGTGGTGTGCGTGGGTTGTCGATCTATGGTTGTCGGGGGGAAATGTGAGCTAGTTCCTAGTCAAATGCAAATCAGTAAGGATGTTTCCATTGTCAAACCAAGAGACATATTTGCTTCCTAATCTGAATTCAGATAAGAAAACAAAATCCCAATTAGTGTTTGGAGTATATTTAGTTCTCTTTCCTCATCACGTATTTATTTACTACATGCAGATGTACTGCAGATGTCATTGGATCTGCCTGGGTATTGGGCCATAAATGATGCTCGCTTAGAACAAATCTCTTGAAGTTAACAAGAAAACTGATGATGGTTAGCCAAGTGGTTCCATTGACATTTCTATGAAACACTAACAGAAGTGACACTGATGAACTGCAGAAACAATGGAATAATCATCACCCATGTTCTGTGATGCTTCGTTTATTACAAATTAGGTCTGATTTTGTTATATTTTGTTCATACAATGGGACAGATTTCATGATGAAATCTTATGTTTGGCATTCACTAGCCCAGCTGGTGAAGATGGCAGTCATAGTTGATGTGAAAAAGACTATTTCCATGGCTCTCCCACCCAAACTTCAGAATTATAGCACTTTGACACCACTTTGACTGCCATAGCTCCATTCTGTGGAATCCTGATACTTGTAGTTTGTTGTGGCACCAAATCTCTCTGATTGGGAAGGGCACATATCTCACAAAACTACAAGCCCCAGAATTTCATAGCATTGAGCCATGAGACTTAATGTGGTGTTGAACCACTATAATTCTGCAGTGTGGGCACAGCCCAAGTCTCAGCCACAACATAGAGATCCTCACCACTAAAATCCTTGACTTCTACATGTTCAGTTGAACCAAATTGAGGGAAACCACTATGCATAGCCATGTAGATATGGAAAGAATATTCAAAAATACACAATGGGAAAACATGTTATCAGGAAACCCCAAGAAGAATCATGGATTGAGAGAGTATTTGCAATGTAGGGCTTATTATCCTCAAATTTCAGATATGGGTGATTTGTCTAGAAAAAAGTATTTTCTGAACAGAAAATGATACTTCTATGCAGAACCTAGCCGCCTCATTACACAAGGGGAAATTGGCCCCTTGCGATTCTTCAGGTGTGAAGCCTGCTGAGCACCACCACATGGCGCAGGTCATGGCCCCATCTCATTGATGGCCAAAGTCATGAAGAAGCGCTGCAAGACACTTCCTCTGCCACAGCACTAGTTAAGTCATCTTTTGGGTAGCTGCAATGAAGCTACTTGTGGTTTTGTCCCTCTCCTCCCATCTGAAGAAGGAGAGGGCAATATGGCAATTCTCATTGCTACCCTTTTCCTCATTTGATGTGGGATACCACAAGGTACCATGTGTGCCTTCTGTTTCCCAGTGAAATGGAACTGGGGTGGCCATCAATATGATGAGGTTCATTATTTATTTCCTTTATAGGAAAAAAACCCTGTTTTCCATGCAAATCACTCACCTGCAAAATTTGCACTGAATAATTCCTATTGCTTTAAAGACAAATCTACTCTGAATAAATCTGCCAGAAAAAATAGTTACTGTTGGTTTGAAGGTGAGAGCAGGGGGGCAGACGGAGGAGAGAGCAACTGGGATATTTTTAAAGCAGCTGAAAAAGTGGGACAATAGGATTAATTAATTGGGAATGTCTGTGTCAAATCGAAACAGTTGGAGGCTATGAGAGAGACATTTTACTTGCTGTAAGGTTTCACAGCGTAATTGCAGGTGCACATGCTTGAGGTTATTAAAATCAATGCATGTTTTTTTAGAGACAGGAAATAAATTGCCTAGATCTTGGTGAACATTTGACTGCTCATCACCTGCAATTAACTTTAGCAATGGGATATGTGATTTGATTAGACCCAACTGCATTTAACAACACTGTATTAAAAACGCACACACACAGCCCCAAACTCCACAATGCATTTTAATCATATATTTAGCAAAATAGCATAAATGTTTGCTGGGAAAAAAGAAAAAAAACAGGATGGATGCCTGAATGTTATTAGTTCTGCATTTCATCGACTGTCCTTTTTTTTTTCTTTTATAATTTTACTGTTGCAATGCAAATGTTCGTCAAGCTGATGTACAGAAGGCTGAACAAAAACATGTTGCACGTCCCATTGCAAGCAAAAGGCAAAAACTGAGATCCCTTGTGTTGAAATTAAAGAAGTATTCTATAGATCCAAATCTTCACATGATTCCAAATCTGTTATTTAAGCATCACAAACATCTCTTGCTTTTGGAAGACCACCTCTTTTGGCCAGTTTAAATTTTACCCAGAATCCATATATTCAACACATACACTGCTCTTTTGACATATTTTCACAATGTCTTGGAGACCAAATGCTGCTTTTTCCTCTCCATCAACTCAACATCAACCTGTGGACAGTACCATATGCTGTAGATATCATTCGTGGTATGTCTCTTATCTTATATATTTTGCCTTATAAGACATATATTTGAAATAACAATATAGTATTTGTGCTTATAAGATATGCTCCCATATTTCAACCATTTCTATTTATTTTTATTTAAAGTATTTATATTCCACCCTTCTCGCCCTGAAGGGGACTCAGGGCAGATCACAGAACACATACTATGGCAAGCATTCAATGCCATTAAACACTGACAAGACAAACAACTGTACTACATAGATAGAGATAGATATAGGCTTTTCTCATCTTTGGCATCTTGGAGACTCAGTTCTGGTCACCGGGGGCGGGGATGCTGTCACTCTATCTTCCCTGGCGAAGTTATTTATTTACCCTATTTATACCCCAACTTTCTCTACCCCGAAGGGGACTCAAGGAGGCTTACATACATGCGGAAGAGCTTTGTTTGTAAACTTCCACCTTGTTTGAATTGCTGGCATTTTTCTGGCATTTCCTTATGGGTATCTTAAATACCTCCCCATTTTAAAATGATACCTATTTATCTACTCGCATTTGTTTTCAAACTGCTAGGTAGGCAGAAGCTAGGCTAATGACCAGGAGCTCACCCAGACCCAAACTTTGAACTGTCAACCTTTCAGTTGGCAAGATTTACTGCACCTGGCGGTTAACCACCTTGCCTCCGTTTTCACACAGGAGGACAGACAACATATGCCTGCAGCTGAGTCAGTTTTTTCAAGGAGGGAATTAAAAGAATTAAAACAGATAGAGATAAACAAGGAGGATGTTCTCACATGCCTTACTCAACTAAATGTCAACAAATCACCAGGTCCGGACGGCATCCACCCCAGAGTTCTTAAGGAACTCAAGTGTGAAATTGCTGAACTTCTAGCTAAGATATATAACCTTTCTCTAAGATCAGGCACTGTACCCGAGGACTGGAGGGAGGCAAATGTAACACCGATCTTCAAGAAAGGATCCAGAGGTGATCCAGGAAATTATAGACCAGTCAGTTTAACCTCAGTTCCAGGCAAAGTGATGGAAACCATTATTAAAGAAAATATTACTAGGCACATAGAAGAACAGGCATTGCTGAAAGAAAATCAACATGGTTTCTGCAAAGGCAAATCATGTCTTACTAACTTGTTAGAATTCTTTGAGGGTGTAAATAAACACATAGATAAAGGGGACCCAATTGATATTGTTTACCTTGACTTTCAAAAGGCTTTTGACAAAGTCCCTCACCAAAGGCTCCTAAATAAGCTCTTCAGCCATGGAATCAGAGGACAGGTCTTGTCCTGGACTGGAACCTGGCTAAACTGTAGGAAACAAAGGGTGGTAATAAACTGACATTTCTCTGGGTGGAAAGAGGTGAGAAGTGGCGTACCCCAAGGTTCAGTTTTGGGTCCGTTACTTTTTAATTTATTCATTAATGATCTGGATGTAGGAGTGAATTCTGAGGTAGCAAAGTTTGCAGACGACACTAAATTGTTCAGGGTAGTTAAAAATGGAACTGATTGTAAAGAGCTCCAGAAAGATCTCGAAATTGAGTGAATGGGCAACAAAGTGGCAAATGCATTTTAACCTAAACAAGTGTAAAGTCATGCACATTGGGGCAAAGAACCCCAACTACACCTACCAATTGATGGGGTCAAAGCTTTCCGAGACAAACCAGTAAAGGGATCTTGGGGTCTTGGTGGACAGCTCAATGAAGATGTCAACCCAGTGCGCAGCAGCAGTGAAAAAAGCAAATTCTATGCTACGCATGATCTGAAAGGGAATCGAAAATAGGTCAGCAAATGTTGTATTACCTCTCTACAAATCTATGGTAAGGCCACATTTGGAGTACTGTGTACAATTCTGGTCTCCGCACCTTAAGAAGGATATAACAGAACTGGAAAAGGTACAGAAAAGGGCAACAAGAATGATCCAAGGGATGGAGCGGCTCCCTTATGAAATCAGGTTGCAACGCCTTGGTCTTTTCAGCCTTGAAAGACGGCGTTTAAGAGGTGACTTGATCGAAGTGTATAAAATCATGCATGGGATAGAAAAGGTGAATAAAGAAAAATTATTTTCTTTGTCACAAAACACTAGGACTAGAGGGCACTCCCTGAAGCTCCAAGGTAGGAAAATTAGGACTAATAAAGGAAATATTTCTTCACCCAGAGGGTCATTGGGTTATGGAACTCACTTCCAGAAGAGGTTGTGACAGCTGTCAGCCTGAACAACTTCAAGGCAGGATTAGACAGATTCATGGATACCAAGTGTATCGGTAGTTACTGAAAAGGACATTCAAGTGCCATCTCGGAGTTGGTTGAGGTAGGCACGATTTCCCTGGGTACTGGTTGTGGGAGGTCGGGAGCAGGTCAGGGTTTTGCCCTCCCTTCTGCTCGAGATCCCCGTGTACAACTAGTGGGCCACTGTGTGATACAGAATGCTGGACTAGATGGGCTGAGGTCCGATTCAGCATGGCTCTTCTTATGTTCTTATGTTCTTATGTTCTTATGTAACCTACTGGGCTAAAGCCCTACTTTTTTTAGTGAAACCTGTAGTTTCCAGCAAACTGAAGAGTGTTGCTTGACTTTCCTCAAAACAGAGCAAAGCCAATTTAACTGCAGGAAACCCGCAATACTCATCAGAAGTGGGCAAATATCATGGGAATACTCAGAAATTACTTTGAGGAAAGTCTGGTTTTCTTGTCCATATAGACTCGCTTCAGTGATTGGCAGCACAATTAAGTTGTAGCTTCACATAGGAAAATATATGCCAATTCACAAGCTCAATGTTGGATCTCAGCTGACAAGAAGCAGCCAAAATGAGTAATTTTCTTCTCTTTAAGGCAGCCCAAATCTTTTGCCTGAGACAATAGCTGCATTCTGCCTAATGGGAGGCCCAGCCTTTTGGATCTCTGTTGCTAACTATTTGCAGCATCAACCTCTGGCTATCTCCTGTATGCAAAGCCTTTTGTCTCAGCCATCCTTTGAAGCGGCCATCCTTGTTGAGAAAATGTTATTAAGCGATATTAAAATGTCATATCCTGGTAGCAGCACTTTTACCCTTGAGGCCAGACCTTTTATATAAAGAATCAAATATGACTGCTCTTTTTATATTCAGTTCAATAAAATCATAGAAAAGAGAAAACTGAAACCCAAGAATCAGAATTTTGGCATGTTACTTTTCCGGACTGTCATAACCCCCAGCCAAATACTCAACTGATTATACAGTATTCAAGAGGAGGGTGGTGTAGTGTAGTGTATATATAGTAGTATATATAGTAGTATAATACAATATACTACTACTACTAATAATAATATGATGTTATAATTATATATTTTATATTACATGTAATATTACTAATAATGTTACAGTATAATAAGAACATAAGAACATAAGAAGAGCCATGCTGAATCGGGCCTCAGCCCATCTAGTCCAGCATTCTGTGTCACACAGTGGCCCACTAGTTGTACACAGGGATCTCTTGCAGAAAGGAGGGCAAAACCCTCACCTGCTCCCGACCCCCCACAACCAGTACCCGGGGAAATCCTGCCTGCCTCCATCAACACAGAGGTGGCACTTGGATGTCCATTTCAGTAGCTACCGATTCTCTTGGTATCCATGAATCTGTCTAATCCTGCCTTGAAGCTGTCCAGGCTGACAGCTGTCACAACCTCCTCTGGAAGTGAGTTCCATAACCCAATGACCTTCTGGGTGAAGAAATATTTCCCTTTATTAGTCCTAACTTTCCTACCTTGGAGCTTTAGGGAGTGCCCCCTAGTCCTAGTGTTGTGTGACAGAGAAAAATTTTTTCTTTATTCACCTTTTCTATCCCATGCATGATTTTATACACTTCGATCAAGTCACCTCTTAAACGCCGTCTTTCAAGGGTGAAAAGACTAAGGCGTTGCAACCTGATTTCATAAGGGAGCTGCTCCATCCCTTGGATCATTTTTGTCGCCCTTCTTTGTACCTTTTCCAGTTCCGCTATGTCCTTCTTGAGGTGCGGTGACCAGAATTGTACACAGTACTCCAGATGTGGCCTCACAATAGATTTGTAGAGAGGCAATACAACATTTGCCGACCTATTTTCGATTCCCTTCCTGATCATGCCAAGCATAGAATTTGCTTTTTTCACTGCTGCTGCGCACTGGGTTGACATCTTCATTGAGCTGTCCACCAAAACCCCAAGATCCCTTTCCTGGTTTGTCTCGGAAAGCTTTGACCCCATCAATTGGTAGGTGTAGTTGGGGTTCTTTGCCCCGATGTGCATGACTTTACACTTGTTTAGGTTAAAATGCATTTGCCACTTTGTTGCCCATTCACTCAATTTCGAGAGATCTTTCTGGAGCTCTTTACAATCAGTTTCATTTTTAACTACCCTGAACAATTTAGTGTCGTCTGCAAACTTTGCTACCTCAGAATTCACTCCTACATCCAGGTCATTAATGAATAAATTAAAAAGTAACGGACCCAAAACTGAACCTTGGGGTATGCCACTTCTCACCTCTTTCCACCCAGAGAAATGTCCGTTTATTACCACCCTTTGTTTCCTACAGTTTAGCCAGGTTCCAATCCAGGACAAGACCTGTCCCCTGATTCCATGGCTGAAGAGCTTATTTAGGAGCCTTTGGTGAGGGACTTTGTCAAAAGCCTTTTGAAAGTCAAGGTAAACAATATCGACTGGGTCCCCTTTATCTATGTGTTTATTTACACCCTCAAAGAATTCTATCAAGTTAGTAAGACATGATTTGCCTTTGCAGAAACCATGTTGATTTTCTTTCAGCAATGCCTGTTCTTCTATGTGCTTAGTAATTTTTCTTTAATAATGGTTTCCATCACTTTGCCTGGAACTGAGGTTAGACTAACTGGCCTATAATTTCCTGGATCACCCCTGATCCTTTCTTGAAGATCGGAGTTACATTTGCCTCCCTCCAGTCCTCGGGTACAGTACCTGATCTTAGAGAAAGGTTATATATTTTGGCTAGAATTTCAGCAATTTCACACTTGAGTTCCTTAAGAACTCTGGGGTGGATGTCGTCTGGCCCTGGTGATTTGTTGACATTTAGTTTAGTAAGGCCTGTGAGAACATCTTCCTTGTTTATCTCTATCTGGTTTAATTCATTTAATTCCCTCCCTGAAAAAACTGACTCAGCTGCAGGCATATGTTGTCTGTCCTCCTGTGTGAAAACGGAGGCAAAGAAGTAGTTTAGCCGCTCAGCAATCTCCTTGTCTTCACTTATTGTCCCTTTCTTACCATTTTCGTCAAGTGGCCCAACTGCTTTTTTAGTTGGGTTTCTACTTCTGATGTACTTAAAGAAGTTTTTGCTATTTTTTTTAAATATTCTTAGCTATATGTGCCTCAAAATCTCTCTTGGCTTTCCTGACGGTTGCTTTGCATTTAGTTTGCCAGAGCTTGTGTTCCTTTCTGTTCTCCTCAGTAGGAAGAGCCTTCCATTTCTTAAATGAGTTTTTCTTCTTTCCAATCACATCTTTTACTTCATTTGTAAGCCATGCCGATGTCCTCTTGGACTTTCCCGGCCTCTTTCTTATTTTAGGAATGCATTTTAGTTCGGCTTGTTTTAAAGTATTTTTAAACAGTTTCCAAGCATTCTGGAGGGATTTGATTTTTTTTACTGTTCCTTTTAGTTTGTTCTTAACTATTTTTCTCATTTTGGTGAAATTCCCTTTGTGAAAATTTAAGGTCTCTGTATTAGTTTTCACTGACAGTTTGCTATCCAAACTTAAGTTGAAGGTTATTGTGTTGTGGTCACTGGTACCTATAGGCTCAGTTACAAGGACATCTTGAACGAGATCTTGTTCATTAGTTAGCACCAAGTCCAGGATCCCCTTTCCCCTGGTTGGGTCCATGACCATCTGCTCAAGGGAATAATCAGCTAGCATGTCGAGGAACCTTGTCTCTCTTTCATGCGTAGAACAAGATTATGGCCAATCTATTCGGGGATAGTTGAAGTCCCCCATTATGACTAATTAATTGCTTTTTGAGGCCTGTTTAATTTCATTTTCCAGATAGCAGTCTGCTTCTGGAGTTTGGTTGGGAGGGCAATAGCAGATCCTTAATGCTAGATTAGTTTTTTGTCCTGGGATTTTTACCCACAATGTTTTTGTAGGTGAGTTTGAATTTTCTTGAAATTCTAATTCATGAGATTCTAGCTCTTCATTTATGTACAAGGCCACACCGCCACCGTTTTTCCCTCTCCTGTCTTTCCTGTACAGTTTATAACCTGGAATTTTTGTGTCCCAATTGTTATAGTACAATGTTATAGTACAATGTAATATATAATACTAGCTGTACCCGGCACGCGTTGCTGTGCCCTTTTTAGGAGATGCGAGAAAGTCCAATCATCCACGGTGTGCCCTCCTCTAAACTGCAGTTGGATGGAGTGTGGGTCATGGGGGACATGGTGTGCCAAGTTGGGTCTTTATTGGTCTTGGTTCTGGGCCACAGTGGTCTGTGGGGAATGATGGGTTTTGAAGTACTACAAATCCCATTTTCCATGGTGGTACTTCAAGTCCCATCATGCATGGTCGGGGCTCTGTGTGCCAAGGTAGGTTACTGTATATTCAGGCCATACACAATGTCCCATGAGCTGAGGCCTAGTTAGGAACAGCAAGTTAATGAAGCCTTACTGTCAATTCAGGCCATACACAATGTTCAATGAGCTGAGGCCTAGTCGGGAGAATCAAGTTAATGAAGTCTTACTGTCAATTCAGAGCGTAAACAGCTTCCCAGTAAGTGAGGGCTAGTTAGGGAAATCAAGTTAATGAAGTCTTACTGTCAATTTAGAGCGTAAACAGCTTCCCAGTAAGTGAGGGCTAGTTAGGGAAATCAAGTTAATGAAGCCTTACTGTCAATTTTGGGCGTGGTCTGTGATTTTTTGGGGTGTAAATTTTCGGTTGGAAGTGATTTGGGTGTTTGTGTTGGGGATTGGCTCAGGCCTTTTCCTTATTCTGTTTTGGCAGTTTATTATGGATCGAAATTTTCATGTTGGCTGGCCAGTACCGCAGATAAGCAAATCCGCCCTTATTGGCAGCCAATCATGTTTTCAGAATGTAGAGGCTGGGTGAGTCTTTGGCTGCCCCAGAGGATGCTGGTAAATGTAGTTTTATTTTTACTCGTTGTTTTGGGGGCCTTTTAGGTTTTGGGGGGGAAGTTTCTTTGCTACAAACGTATCTTGCTTGAGGCCTATTTCTGTTGGCAAGTATTGTGTTTCTGCGTTGTATGGTTTCTTTGTTTGAGGTATACATCACATGACGTGAACCCATTTATATAATAGATTAATATTGTGCTATGGCAATAATATAATATATTGTATTTACATTTTACTTGTAAGCCGCTCTGAGTCCCCTTCGGGGTGAGAAGGGCGGCATATAAATGTCATAAATAAAATAAATAGTGCAGTACAACCACCATATAATCATCTAGGAGGGCATCTACACTGTAGACTTAATGCAATTCTTCGATATGAAAGACACCACTTTAACTGTCATGGCTCCATGCCATGGAGTTCTGGGATTTGTAGTTAATGAGGCATAGCATTGAGCCATGGCAATTAATGTGGTGTAAAACTGTGTTACTTCTTAAAGCACAATATGAACCTGCACAAAAATGTCCCACATGTGCTACTCCTCTTCAACCATTTTGAACTGAATCTAGTCATTCCATCTCATACACAAAAGGCTAACCTTTTCTTCAATGTGTGAGGATTTGAAAAGGGATGCCATGATGTAATGGGTTTGACTGGAAAGATATGTGTCAGCAGCTAATTAGCTGAGCATGCCAGGGGGCAGAGTTCTGATTGGCAGCTTTCTCTGGCTTGCTGCTGAGGCTAACGGTTCTAACTGCCATTTTCACTTTGGACAGTGAAGAGAGTGCTGTCTACCAACTCTCTTGAAACCTGATCATTTTAAGGCATGAGGCATATTTTAAAGGCTGTTTAAAAGGACTGTTTCTCTGTGTGAATTCAGAGTATATTGTTGCCCTGTTTGAACCTTTGAACTGAAATAAAGATTACTGTTACTTTTTACACAAGGCTGAGCGACACTTTATTATACTCCAGGGTATATCTTGGATTAAAAACTGTGGTAATGCTTCTGTTTATTTACATTTACCAACCCCCCCCCACACACACACACACACACACACACAAGGGAGTCTATGCATGTGTCAGATGGACACCAATAGGATTTCAGACAGTGCAGCTCTAGATCCAATTCCATATCAGCAGCTTAGATAACGGAAAGAAAGCTAATCAACTGCCATTTTTAGGAATTAGCATTCTCTGATTTGTTGTAAAGAGGGTCAGTTTTTGAGTAGAGTAACTTTCAGAGGAAGCATGAGAAGAGGCATTCAAATCAATAACCTGTCCTGGATAAATTTCAGATCTTCAGAATCTTGATAGTGATGCAGATTTATCATTTTGCAGATGTTGGTTAACTGTATGGAAATCATGCAGTTTAAAGTGTTGCTTGTTTATACACAATGTTCAGATTCACAGAGGTTCTTTTTCCCTCCTTCCTGTTGATTCTTATGATTATTTAAATCACAATGTGCTCAGTTACTGTTCTGGAAAGAAGTGTGCATTTTGCTCTTATTGTGTTATGCTCATGAATACCCTTCAGGGATACCTGCTCATTTAAGAACCTGCCTACATGCAGAATTGATTAATTTTAGCATGGGTCTTCACAGATTTCAACTCATTTCCCATTTCTTTTCCTGATCTCCATAACAGCTCGTGCTAAAATAAATTAGTCTAAGAGGAGATCTTGGATTCCTTCTTTATTCCTTGTAGGTCTATAGAGAATTTGGATTTTAAAATGCTTCTACCAAAGGATGATACATATGACAGCAATGACTTCTAAATAGATGTCTTGATGCATGAGCTCCCGCTGCCAGCTCCAGCTCCCCATGCAGGGACAGGAGAGAAGCTTCACATAAGAATGGTAAAACATCTGGGTGTTCCCTGGCCTACATCCTTGCAGATGGCCAATTCTCTCACACCAGAAGAAACTTGCAGTTTCTCAAATTGCTCCTGACACACACACAAAAGATATATGAACCTTTTTTAGTATAAGGGGAGATTCTAAACATGTATGAATATAGAAACAGTTCTCGTTGGTGGCTTCCATATTGGTAGAATGACAAACTTGCCCTGGATTTTAGTCTAAATTTTAAAGGATGCTGGTCTCTGTTCCCAAAATGCAGTAACCTGGAACAGATTCACTGTTCCACAGGCATGGCAACTCTTCACTGTACAGAGATTATTGCATATTTACAAAACATTTTGCTCCCCACCTCAAAGTAAAGTACCAATAAATGGCATCCAGCTGTTTTAGAAGGCGTACAGCACTCTTTGCTCTCAGCTTATATCAACAAGAAAGACAGGCGGGAGTATGGAGAGTTTCTGGGCAACCTTTCTGCTCCCCGCAATGATTTTTCTGTAATAAATCATTTATCCACAAACTCAAGGGAATGTTAGTTAGATCCATATCTGCGATTGCTTGCTTAGAAAGGGTTTCATTTCTTTTAAATTATTAAGCAAATGGATCTGGGTGTGATTGTGACTCATCTGGAGGCATTCACAACACTAATAGCAAGGATGTCATGTTGCATAATGAAGTACACAGCCATGGAAAGTGTCCTGCTGTTACTTCCATGGAATCGGAGCTTGAATTCATACTGGCATTTGCATCAGGTGAATCATAATTGTCCTAATAAAGACAGGAAGATATCTTGATCCATATAAAGCCCTAAACGGTTCGGGTCCTGCTTATCTTTGTGACCATATCTCCCTCTATGAATCTTCTATGAGTCCCCATAGGGGTGAGAAAGGCAGTATAATACTGTAAATAAATAAATAAGATCTGCTGGGGAGGCCCTTCTCTCATTCTTGCCTCTGTAATGGGCATAGTTGGTAGGTATGAGAGAGAGAGAGAGAGAGAGAGAGAGAGAGAGAGAGAGAGAGAGAGAGAGAGAGAGAGAGAGGTCCTTCTTGGTGGCATCCCTGCTCTGGAACTCTCTCTCCAGGGAGATTACATTAGGCCCACCCTGTCCACCTTCCAGAAAGACCTGAAGACTTGGATGTTCCAATTCCTCTCTTAATTGTGATCTAAGTAACAAACAGATCAGAAGATAGGAACAGAATTCAAAAATACCTTGATAACCTAGACTATTGGGCATAAATGAATAAAATGGTTATACATTTTGAAGCCACAACAAGTCGGTCATTATTTTGCCTGAAAGAATATCTCCTTAGTGACATATTTCCATATCGCCTTAGTGTCATATTTCCATAGGAAAGCCCACTAACCATCATCATTGTCATATACTTATATCCAAGGTATGATGACCTTATTTGCAATATTTCCTATATCATCATCATCTTCATCATCATCATCATTGTCATCATCATTGATTGATTGATTGATTGATTTTATTATTTATGAGTCGCCCTCCACGTCAGTGCTCCGGGCGACTTACACATAAAACACATAAAACAGTTCAATAGTTAAAGCTAAAAGAATAGGAAATTAGTTAAAATAGTTCCAGTAACTCAGGCTAAGTCTGGGAGGTGACCTTAGCCGTAAGCCTTTCGGAAGAGCCAGGTCTTCAATGCGGTCAGGAACTGGGGCATGTCCAGGATAGCTCTCTGCTCCGCCGGCATCAGGTTCCAAAGAACAGGGGCCGCGATGGAAAAGGCTCTCCGTCTTGTGATGTCGAGGCGGGCCTCACTCACACCTGGAATGCGGAGAAGGTCCCTGTTCACTGAACGCGGCGACCTTAAATGGACTGGTTCGGACAAGCGGTCTTTTAAATAAGCTGGGCCGGCGCCATGGAGGGCCTTAAAGGTAAGCGACAAGATCTTGTGGATGGCTCTGAGCTCGACTGGCAGCCAGTGCAGGCGCTGTAGAGATGGCGCGATATGGCATCTCAGCGGTGTCCCGGTGAGGAGTCTGGCGGCTGCATTCTGCACTAGCTGGATTTTACGGGTGGTTGACTGCGGCATTATCATCATCTCAGAAGCACAAAAATACTACAAAATTCTAAGCAAACCAGATTGGACTAATATTTCCTGTTATTTAGTGTCAACCCAAACTCCTCCAGGTTTGTAACCCCAGTGAAAAAATCCATCACGATCCATTACTTGTTGCTGCTGAATTACAGACACCTCCTGAATTTAACATAGATAGCAGATTTAATAATGAACATCTTCACAATGAGAATTTGTATATCCTTCTGGGAAAATTGAATTGTTTGATCTGCTTGAAAGGCAATACATGTTAATCATCCAGGTAGTTAAAGATATGTAAAGAAAAAGATGTCACCTCAGTAATAGGCTAGGTGTCATGGTTTTGGATTTCTATGATACTAGGCGTGGTAAATCTCAATTTTTCAGATGCTGAGAATGATGAAGCAGTGTTTCATCCTAGAGCTCCTATGGTTTCCCACACAATGATGAACAACAACACAGCTTTTCTACAAAAGGAGCTCAGCTTGGCCAGAAAACTGTTTTTCTTAAAACTGCATAGTCTTAAGCACAGAAACAGATAATTTTATAGCTTTCCCCTATGGAAATATTCTGAAAATAAATGGCTCAGCATTCAAAATAGCAAAAGCTGCAGGTTTAGTAAACCAGCATTTGTTTCCCTGCCTCAAAACATTTGGTTCAGGGAACAATCAAACAAGCAAAAAGATGCAAGAAAAGATTGAGATTTTTTTAACAGCAAAAATGGGCAGTTTCTCAAACTCCTGTGCAGTGTTCAAAAGCTTCACAATTTATGTTGCTCCAGAGGCAACCCAAAAAGAAAGGTTTGCCATGATTTCAGGTACATTTTGACATATTCCTTTTTTCTTCCACATGCCTTTTTCTAAAGGTTGTGTGGCAGTACAAATTTGATAGGAGCCATGTGGTTCCTGCATCCAATATATTTGTGATGAAGGGAGCAAAAGTTATCAGTTGTATGAATAACATGTCATTGAGAAAATGCAGAAACTTTTGCATTAGGAAAATCTGGACTATGGAAGCAGAAGTTATTCAAGAGCCTTGGAAGTCATCATTGGAGCCAAACATAGTCCAGCTGAGAGCCTTGTTTCTTTCTGGCAAAAGATGAACAAGCAAAATTAAATTATTCCCTGCTGGTGCTATTTCAAAAGGATTTCCTATCATTAAAAGGTGTTTCATTTGTCAGGGAAATTTTGTTTAAAAAGATATTGAATGTGAAGACTGTTGATGTTTCCAAGTTTTTCTTTAGTTTTGTACTTTTAGAATGGTTAGGGATTTTTCATTGAAGAAGAAAGTCATAATCCCCTTTCTTTGCTTTGCTTCGAGTCATGGTTTGAAATTAAAGTACAGTAGAGTCTCGCTTATCCAGCCTTCACTTATTCAACATTCTGTATTATCCAATGCAGTCTACCTCCCACCCGGATCCACAGCTGTTTCAATACATTGCTTTGTTTTGATGCTAAATTTGTAAATACAGTAATTACTCCATAACATTACCGTGTATTGAACTGCTTTTTTTTCTGTCGATTTGTTGGAAAGCATGATGTTTTGGTGCTTAATTTGTAAAATCACAAAGTAATTTGATGTTTCATTTGTACAGGTTTGATTATTCATGGGTTTGATTAATACAGGTATGGATAAACCCAGGCCCTGGGGCCAGATGCGGCCCCTTGAACTGTTCTCTCAGACCCTCCTCTCTCTTGCCCTCCTATCCTTACTTCTCTTTCCTTCCCCCTTCCCTCCCTTCTTTCTTTCCTTACCTCCCTCATTCTTTCTCCCTCTTCCCTTCCACTCTTTTGTCCTTCCTTCCCTCTTTCCTCCCTCCCTCCATTCCCTTCCACCCTTCCTTCCTTTGCTTTTTCCTTCCTCCTTTCCTCCTGGGGGATGTTTATCTGGGACAAGAGATGGAACATGAGAACCATGTTTCAAGATTTCAAAGGGTGTCCCATTGAGGAGGAGCGGGAAAACTGGCTTTCTGCTGCCCAAGAGACCAGGGCACAAAGAAGCAATGGGTTCAAATGGCAGGGAAAGAGATTGAACTGAAAAGATTAGGAATAACTTTCTGAGAGAAAGAGCTGTTGGAGAGTGTTTGAGTCTCCTTTTCTGGAGGCTTTTCCACAGAGGCTGTCTATCAGGAGTGCTTTGATTGTGCCTTCTTGCATGGCAGGGGGTTGGACTGGATGGCCCTTGGGGGTCTCTTCTAGTTCTAGGATTCTATATCAGGAGTAGGCAATATGAGCTCTAATGCCACTGTTCTCAACCTGTGGGTCCCCAGGTATTTTGGCCTACAACTCCCAGAAATCCCAGCCATTTTACCAGCTGTTAGGATTTCTGGGAGTTGTAGGCCAAAGTATCTGGGGACCCACAGGTTTAGAACCACTGCTCTAATGAATACACTTTTTCTCTTTTATCCACCATCTCATCCTGACTAAGACCATCCCTTTTGAGATTCAAATGTTTTCTGTCCTTCCTTTACTTTCTGCCTCCAAAAGATAAGACAAAGGGGAGGAAAGGGAACTTGGGAAGAACTGTCTCCCTCCCGGCCTGGCCACCCCTCTCCAACATACCATGTGGTCCCCAAGTTGTTATTATTATTATTTATTCCAGCTTGGTAGACCGCTCACTCCGAAGCTCAGAGCGGTTTACAACAATAAAATACCAATAAAAACACATAACAACATTAAAACAGCGTTAAAACCAATTCCACCCCCCCTCCCCCCGTAAAACTGTAACAGGACAGTAGTGATGTAGCGGCAGAAAGTTAGAAAGTTTGACCATGCCTGGATTAATATGTTCTCTCCATAACTCTATAGTCAACATCTGCCAAAATGCTGATCATAGAATTTCCCTGGAGGACATACTGTACAAATGTCTAGAGAAGTATTTTCTCTAGAAATCTCTAGTCCTTCAGTACAATTCTGTGAGAGTTATGTTGGTGTGTCATGACTCCTTTGAAGTAATGCCATAAATATCAACAGGGACATACAACTGTTGAAACTAGAAACAAGGAGATTAAAAATACAATAGTTTAATTCTGCAGAAGAAGTAAGTGGTAGTTACAATCAAGTCAAGCCAAGAAAGCATCAAGATAGTGCTTAGGATTGTCATAGGATGGAAATTATTTGATGGACACATCAACTGAAATAAAAGCACCAGCAGATTTGCAGAAAGAAATTGGTTTGAAATCTTGATGTGGATTGGGTCCATGCAGCAACCTTTCCTTCTAAATCAGGGCTGTCCAACTTCTACCGGCCCAGGGGCCTGAATTCCGGTCACTGATGACCTGGGGCCCCAAAGGGTCTGCCCCCGGCTACGCCTCCTCCCCAGCTCCGCCCCCGCACCTCCCCCAGCTCCAATTTACTTACAATTCATAAGAGGCATCCATACTATCAAATATAATCTTTTAAGGGGAAATGCAGGGTGGGAATACATAAGGGGCATCCATACAATCAAAAATAATCTTTTACTAAGGGGAAAATGCAGGGTGGGAATTCATAAGAGGCATCCATACAATCAAATATAATCTTTTACTAAGGGGAAAATGCAGGGTGGGAATTCATAAGGGGCATCCATACAATCAAATATAATCTTTTACTAAGGGGAAATGCAGGGTGGGAATTCATAAGGGGCGTCCATACAATCAAATATAATCTTTTACTAAGGGGAAATGCAGGGTGGGAATTCATAAGGGGCGTCCATACAATCAAATATAATCTTTTGCTAAGGGGAAATGCAGGGAGGGAATTCATAACGGGCATCCATACACAATTACATAATAATAACATAAAGGTTAGCCTATCTTCCCAAACGCGCAGGATCCAGGAGTAGCCGGACCACGAGGTCCAAATCGCGTCTGCGTGGGCTGCAGGGATTAAGTAGCCGAGATTTCGGCAACAGGAGTATCGCGAGACTATGGAAGCCACACGAGATTTTGCTCTCAACGCAGGCGTGATCTCGCGTTGAGAGCGAAATCCCGTGTGGCTTCCGTAGTCTCACGATACTTGCTCCGGAACCCGGAAGTGGGTAATTTTTAAAAATATTATTATTTAATTTATTTTTTATTTTTATTTTTTATTAAAAAGCTTAGGGGGCCGCAGGGAAGGGGCTGGGGGCTGTATATGGCCCCCGGGCCGTCAGTTGGGCAGCCCTGTTCTAAATAAAAGTGTGCATTTAAGTGTGCAAGGTTTGTTGTTGTTTTTTTAAAAAGAGGTAATGTAGACTACTGGGAAAATGACTGCAGAACGTATCATGGGTGCTATACTCCAAAAGGAATCCTCCCCCATCTGTGATCACATAACATGAAGAGTAAGAGCATTGACTCAGACTTCCACTCTTCTTTTCCAAAACATTTTTAATATGAAGGGACTATTTTTAAAGAAGGGCGGCTTGGTTTTCTGCCTTATCACAAGAAATTGAAAAAGAAAAACAGCAATCACTTGCCTCTGGTTGCAAATAGACTCACACCGATATCCATTATCCATTGTTTTATAGCATGCCGAGTACAGGAAGATTAACAGGCAAGTCATAATCACCAGACGGTTTTTGAGCCATCATATTCAAGGCTGCAGGGGTGGTAAATTGCCAAAGGTGGGGAAAAGGTAAGGAAAGAATGAATGGAAGCAGCAGAGGTTTTTTAACAAACTGATTTCAACTGCATTTCCTTCCTTTTTTTCCCCCTGCTTCCAAGGAATGCCTGAGAAAAAATATGTCCCTTTGCATTTAAATGGTTTATTTAAAGCAAAGAGGAAAAGAGCTGTGTGGGCAAAAGCGGTAGTAATTTAAAACAAGCCCTCTCTGCTCATGCTCTTCCATTTGATAGCCTTTTATTCAGTGAATCTGTGACTCTGATGAGAGCTGACTCATCAGTGAGTTGGTGAATCTGCTTCAGAAGTTAGTCTGGACCTTTAAAAAGCTATATGAGGCTGGAAGAAGTCAGAGGGTTTCAAACCAGTCATGCAGTAAAACTGTTTTCAATTTAATTCTAGGGCCTAAATCCTATACCATCTCATCTCAAATGCATTGGTTTTCTTCCTATCATAGAAGCATAGAGTTGGAAGAGACCACAATGGCCATCCAGTCCCACCCCTTGCTATGCACAAGACACAATCAAAGCAGGCCATCCAGCCACTGTTTGAAGAACTCCAGAGAAGGAGACTCCACTGGACTCCTAAGCAGCATGTTCCACTGCTGAACAGCTCTTATCATTCTTCCAAAGGTTTAGGTGGAATCTCTTTTCCTGAAAACATAATCTATTGCTCCATGGGCTTGGGATCCCAGTGTGTCTACCTTTCCCAAGCTTTGTTCATTGTATTGTCCTCTGCAGATGCTCTGTTACAATCCAGCAACAAAAAAAACCCCAATTTTTTTCCCAACCCTCCATCATCTTCCTGTAACTGATTCTGCTAAAAAAAACTTTCCAGCTAGTTAGAAGACAATGAGGAAAAGAGGAGCTGGGTGAATGTAAAAAGACTATGTAAAAGGGAACTTCACTGTAGAACTATCACAGTTCAACAACACTTTGACTGACTACTCACAAAATAATGTTAAAACACATACAATGGACTGGAGAAATTTTCTGGAATTCTTAAAAAAGGAAAATACAGAAATACACATTAATAAGCTATATAAATAACTCAAAAGATGAAATAATAGGAAACCGATGACTAACAGGATATAAAGACAATAGAATTGAGAAGAGTTTAAGACCCTGAGCAACTTGGAAGTACACAAGTACCCCTTCTTCTTCTTTTATTTACGTTTCATCATCACATTGTTCCCACACTTTTTCTGTAATCAAGGTATCTCATGTCTTCATAATCACAATACGCTTTCCTATCTTGTTCCCTTCTTTTTTGGAGCAACTTTTATTCTTAATAAAAACAAAATATATTGGGGAAGGGAGAGAAAAAGAAAACAAGAAAAAAAACCAAAATAAAAAAACAACACTTTGACCATGCTGATTCATGGCCATGTTAATGTAGAAGGTTTTTGTGAGGCACTAGCATTCTTGGGTGAGTTGAAGTCCAAAATACAGAGAGGGCCAAAGTGTGCCCGTGCCTGGTGTAGATGAATCCTTAGAGTATTTGTTAACAGAAGTATACCAATATTTGTCCCCATTCAAGTCGTGGTGCAGAAATGAGAGATTTGTGAACATGAGGGTTGTGAATAAGGGAGTTTAATATGACCTTCTACTTCCTTTCCCACCAAGCTTCCAAATCCATAGAGAGATGCAAATGGAAAGGAGAAAGACGGTAGTTAAAAATAAACGAAATCAACACACGCTACATGAGATATGCAATTGGCATGAGGATGACAACTATAAACTCCATGGACAAATAATTCCGACTTTTTAAACTTTGACTTTACTCGGGAATGCTGCAGATGAAGGTCAGCTGGATGCTAAATATACACCCTATGCAGTGAAGAATTTTTAGCCAATTATTTTTTTGTATTTGTCTTTCTTGGGTTTGGAAAAGAAGATTGTTGAAGGGATTTTTTTAAAAAAGAGAATATTTAAGTCCATACCAGTTTTGGTCATAACATGATAACTGACAGAGAAAGGGGAAAGCCTGAGCCAAAACATACAGTGATCAAAAACCTGCTTCCATCTACGAGATCACTAGGACGTCTTAAAATAATCAATAACACAGTTATATGATGTGGAGAGCATTTCTTTTTCTTTGGTTCCAGGGGAAGAAATAACAAGGAAAGAACAGGGAAAGCTTCCTACATCACAAAAAAGAAAAGCACTTCAATATGTTTTAGCAAATTTTTGATTCAAATATAGGGATAATATGCACTTGTGAAATGAGACAACTAGATCTGTTGTAAATGAGCCTCCAGTTACTACAGGTAGTAGCATGGAGGAAGGTGCTGAGACAGTAACATCAAGCAGTAGCTCAGTTTGGGGCACGGCTCTGGATGATCAGGCTCCTACAGCTGGGGTAAACAGAGTGGCTAGTGCCTCAAGCCTTGACTCAGACAGAGAACAGAGGAGAAAGATTCAGCATCTACTTAGGGAACCTTCTGAGTCGGATACATTTGAAGGGTTTCCAGGGAATGCAGAATTACAGTCAGAAGAAAGTGATACAGACCTAGATTCAGCATTGGTGCAGGAAGTGAGAGATGTATGCAATGCGGACTTGGGGGACAGTATATTTCTGGGGTTTCAGATGGATCAGGACTGGCCATCTTCTCATTCAGAAACTGAGTGGGGCTCTTTAAGTCAAGAAGAGCTTTGGCTGGCTTGGAGATCTGGACATGGTACAACAGCTGCAGGGAATGGGAATGCTGCTGCTTTGGAGCAGGGCGGGTTCTCTGATGACCCTGATTGATAGTGCTATATAAGAAGTGAGTATTTGGCTTGACCCTCATGGTGGTCAAGGAGTTGCTATTCTGGTTCGTGTATCCTGTGTTCCTGTGTCTTGGTTCCTGGTTTCCAGATTACTCCTGCTGCCGTGTACCTCTTGACCTTCACTTTGACTGCTCTCCTGTCGACTCTGGTACGTCTCCTCCTTTTCTGTATGCTATTCTCCTGTCCTGTGACCCCGGATTGATGTTGGACTACGCCTTATGGACATCCCTTTGACTGAACGCCGCAGAAGGACGTCTGCTGTTTGTTTTTGAGTTCTTTTCTTCCCAGCATTTTTGGTTTTGGGGTTTCCTGGGATTATTGGGGGTTTTGTACAGCCAAAGATAGGCTATTTTTTGTTATTCCAACTCCCATTTGATGTGTAAATAAACTTTTGTTATCTTTTAACTCCTGGACTCAGCCACTGCCGTCTCTGTACCACAGCAAGATCAGATAAGACTTGCATAAATTTATTTATTTATTTTATTTATCATGTCAGAAGCGAATTGAGAATACAGTTAAAATGTATTTTTTAAAAACGCAAAGAAAGTTAGAAACTTGGTATTATGCTAAATTTCTTTTGACCAGAAGCTGGCCACATGGAGCATCTCAGGTGTCGCTGTGAGACGGTCCTCCATTGTGCATGTGGCAGGGCTCAGGCCACATTATAATAGATGGTCTGTGGTTTGCTCTTCTCCACAATTACATATCATGGACTCTACTTTGTAGCCCCATTTCTTAAGATTGGCTCTGCATCTCGTGGTGCCAGAGTGCAGTCAGTTCAGTGCCTTCCAAGTTGCCCAGACTTCTGTGTGCCCAGGAGGAAGTTTCTCATCCAGTATCAGCCACTGATTATGGTCCCAGGTTTTATAAATGAGTGGAACGCAATTCAACAGTTGCTGATTCCAGCCCCTGGAAACACTACTCAGTGGCACTCAAGATTTTACCAGTAAGGATTTTCAACGTACCAAGGTTCCAAAATGAATTGCACTTGCAATCTGTGTAAGGTAAACGAGCCCCGAGGAAGCGCCGCAGAGGGTGGCACGAAACGGCCCCATAGAGGCGCCAGGATATTGCAAGTCATAGGCAAGGGCTCCCAGTATTGAGGGAGTGATGCATTGCCAAACACAACTTCCACTGACTTATTTTGGACATCTACAATACATGTGAGTGCCAGAGAATCCATACTGTTGTAGTTTTACCTATCCCAGAAAAGATCCTAGAGGAAACTCGAGCACACTGAGGGCTACCCATGTTCTCCAAAGAGCTTTATCTGTCCAGGATCAGATTCAATAGGAAACGCCAGCAGACTGGGAAAATCCGCGTTTTCTGAAAGGTTTCTAATATATTTAGCCCAAATGTACCAATTACAATGATGTTATGTTGTACCTTTGGTTGCTTTAATCTGGGATAAGATTGTATAAACTACAGAGATTGTGTTGAACTTAAATGAATGTTTTGAACTTGGATTATGTTGAACTCAAATGAATGTGTTGAACTTATAAATGTGTTGAACTTTAACTAAAGAAACAGTATCACAAAGGAATATATGAATGCATTTCTGTTTTTTTTGTTGGATTTATACTGTAAGCACCCTTTTTGTATTAGGTTCCAGGTTTTAGCCTGCCACTTTTGGACTTTTGTTTGCTGAGGTGTTCCTGAGAGTATCTCTGTAGATCTACGGAAGCTATTTCTTGATTTAGGGTGTTGGTGTGCTGGTTGATATCCGAACAGGGGATGGGATGGAGATGTCAATGCCTTGGTCCTTTTATTACAGGCTGCTACTTCCCAATGGATGTCAGGTGGTGTGATACTGGCTAAACAGTGTAATTTCTCCAGTGGTGTAGGGCATAGATAAAACAAATGAAACTTGCATAAATAAAACAAAGACATTGTGAGTGTTCCAGAGACCATTGGTCCTCTTCTTCCAAAATGCAATCAGGGATATTTCTTTTTTCTGCCACACTCCACTTTTCTCATGGTATCCATTTGAATGGCCAAACCTATAGATCTATGCTACTTTTAAACACTGGGAGTAGCTGCTAAAGCAGATTTACCTGCTAACTCCTTTTCTACCTATATTGCCTTTTTCAACATGTTCAGGAAGGGATTATGGGGCCATCTGATGTTTACCTTGCCTTTCTGTAGGCAGACACATATGACTGAACCAGCTAAAGTAGAACAGATTCTTTCTCAGCTCACACATTATTTATTGAATTGTTTACTGCTGATATGCTGCTGCATTACTACTAACACAGTCCCACTTTTCTCTCTCTTTTCCTCTTTATTTTATTTCTTTGGTTTTTGACAGTATCTTGACTGTAGTATTAGTGTCAAAAACCAATCAATAAAAAGTAAGAGCAAAGAAAAGACCAGCCTAACAGCAAGATGAAAAAAAATGATGTTCTAGAAGCAGTTACTAAGAAGTCTCCCTCCAGCAATGGGATATTGTTACTCCTCTGACAATATCCCATTGGCCAACCAAAATTAAAACCCTTCTGTTTTCTGGTATGGTCTATGTAAAACCATTTTGTCCTCTATGAACAGTATAAGGTAGGGTAAAAAAAAGCCAATGATTTGATTTGGAGGTTCTGTTCTTAAACGACTGAAATATTCAGCATGTATTGCTTTGATTAGAAGATATTGGAGCATGGCCAAATGAAGATTGTTTTTAATTATTATTATTTCATTTATTTATAACCCGCCCTTTCTCTACCCCCGAAGGGGGACTCAGGGTGGCTTACAAAGGCAACAATTCGATGCCACATATACATTCCATAAAAACGACAATACATCAAAATTACATTAAAACAGTTTTAAACCAATTAAATAACAATAATTAAAAACACACATAATCTGAGTTCCATAAAGCCAGTCCATAGTCCATTTTCATAACCTTTCATCATTTTAACTAATATAAAGTTGGCTTTGATTGATTGTAACCCCATGAATGAAAGACCTCATGCTATCTCAACATCCCAACTCAGGTCTTGAAAACTCAAGGCTTTAGTTTTCTTGTTTGAGTTATTCCACCTGAATTGAATGGCCTATACCAGTGCTGTCCAACTTCTTCCGGCCCAAGGGTCGCAGGTGATCAGTGATCAGGGGGCGGGGCCGATAGCGGGGGCGGGGCGGGGGGGCGGGGCCAGCTGACTTCCTCCTTCTTCGCCCCTCCTCCCCCCCCCGCAGACGCGCCGCGGTGCGGGGAAGGAGGAGGGGCGAAGGAGGAGGAGCCAGCTGTCTTCCTCCTGCCTGTATCGCCCCCTCCGTCCCTCTCTCGGCGCCGCCGTTGCGAGGCAGTTCGCAGCGGCGCCGCTGAGAAAGGAGAAGGGGCGATCCAGGCAGGAGGAAGATAGCTGGCCCTCCCTCCCCTGTACCGCCGCCTTGTTCCTTTCTCGGCGGCGCCGCTGCAAACTGTCTCGCAACGGCGCGCCGAGAGAGGGAGAAGGGGCGATCCAGGCAGGGAGGAGGATCCAGCTGTCTTCCTCCTGCCTGGATCGCCCCTCCGTCCTCTCTCTCGGCGCCGCCGCTGCAAACTGCTCGCAATGGCGGCGCCGAGAGAGGGAGAAGGGCGATCCAGGCAGGAGGAAGAGCTGGATCCTCCTCCCTGCCTGGATCGCTTCTCCGTCCCTCTCTCGGTGCCGTAATAGGGCAGAAGGCGGCGCCAACGGCAGCGTCACAGGCCTGGCATGACGCGCTGCCCTTGGCACCGCCTACTCCTCCTTTTCGGCGCCCCTCCTTCCTAGGCCGGGGAGCCGCCGAAAGGAGTAGGCGGTGTTGAAGGGGCAGCGTCACAGGCCTGGCGTGACGCGCTGCCCCTTGGCACCGCCTACTCCTTCCGGTGCCCCCTCCCTCCCTAGGCCGGGAGCCGCCGAAAAGGAGGAGTAGGCGGTGCCAAGAGCATCGCGTCACGCCAGGCCTGTGATGCGCTGCTCTTGGCGCCGCCTTCTGCCCTTTCGGCGGCCCCGCGCCCTAGGGAGGGGGGGGGCTGAAAAGGTGGAGCTAGCTCTCTTCCCTCCCTCCCTGCCCCGCCTCCCCCCTCCCCCAGCCGCCATTTTTTTTAAAAAAATCAATTTTTTAAAAAAATTTAAAATGGTGGCTGAGGGCATAGGTGGGGCCGTGTCCAACAGGCTACGGGGGCCGGATCCGGCCCCACGGCCGCCAGTTGGACAGCCCTGGCCTATACAGACAGTACCTTTATCCCAGGAGCCACCGCAGCAAACAGGAGGGTGACCAGATGCTGTTCCCTGAAAGTGTCAGAGCAGTTGCTGCAAAAGGCAAAAAACACAACATTTCCAGATATGGGAATATTTTTGAACCAAAAATGCAGATCTTCACATGTCTATATGTCCCTGCAATCAGAAATCACAGGAATTTTTTTATTTGAGTTTGTTCCTGGGTTTTAGATGTTTGGTCCTGATTGGTCAGTTCCTAAAAAGAAGGAGACACTTGAGTAGAAGGCTAAAGCTTTGTGTGCCAGATACTTCATGAAACGCCTGGAGGGCACAGTTTTTCTGGCTAGGACAAAAAAAATGCAATGATTCAGTGCAGTAATTCTCTGCATATCCGCATATCCGCATATCCACATCTTGATGGTTTTCAGCAGAAGTCCTGCAGCAACCATCTTGGGAGCCTCTAAATCCCACAACAAAGCATCAAGTCTGGATGAGGGAGGCAGAAATCCCGGGACCAACAGGTCTGTATGTGGATCTCTTCTGAAGTCCCGAGATTTTTTGCCCTTGTTTAAAACCCGTGATTTAGTGCTGGCTAGAATCGCCCTAAATTTTCTTTTCCTACTGAATTCTATTTTTCACAGCATTATTGTCTTTTGCCACCCAACCACCGGAATAAAGAGACAACACAACAGATATAAGTTTAACTATGGACAATTTTTATTAATGTTACCTAATTTAACTTTGTAACTTGCAGATTATTCTAAAGTGTGGCATGAACTTGGTGTGGATAAAGCCAAGGCAATGGACATCTCGGACATACTCCTCAGCTAATTTGAGTAAAACACGTGGATCTCTGGCAGAAATAACCCTGTGTGACCACTAAGGAAAATGTGACATAGATTTTCCTAAGAATTTATTGAGGCCAGACTCTCCTGCTCCTAGGCCATTTCCATTCACCCTCTCCTCAGTTATTTGAACCACAGGTGATGGTTTCCGTTCCTGGCCAACCAAAATTAAAACCCTTCTGTTTTCTAGTATGGTCTATGTAAAACCATTTTGTCCTCTATGAACAATATAAGGTAGGGTAAAAAAAAACCCTAGAACAGTGGTTCTCAACTTTCTTAATGCCAAGACCCCTTAATACAGAGGGATTGATTTTGTCATTTGGGAGTTGTAGTTGCTGGGATTTATAGTTCACTTACAATAAAAGAGATTTTTTTCTTTTTCTTTTTTTTGTTGTGTCAGGAGCGACTTGAGAAACTGCAAGTCGCTTCTGGTGTGAGACAATTGGCCATCTGCAAGGACGTTGCCCAGGGAATGCTGGGATGTTTTTGCTGTTTTATCACCCTTGTGGGAGGCTTCTCTCATGTCCCTACATGAGGAGCTGGAGCTGATAGAGGGAGCTCATCCGTGATCTCCCCAGATTCAAACCTGCGACCTGTCATTCTTCAGTCCTGCCGGCACAGGAGTTTAATCCGCAGCACCACTGGGGGCTCCAAGAGCATTCTGAACTCCACCAGTGATGGAATTGAACCAAACTTGCTGCCCTGAGTCCTCCTTCAGGGGTGGGAAGGGCGGGGTAAAAGTATTGCAAATAAAAATAAATAAACTTGGCACACAGAACTCCCATGACAAGCAGAAAATACTGGAAGGGTCTGGTGGGCAGTGACCTTGAGTTTGGGAGTTCTAGTTCATCTACATCCAGAGAGCACTGTGGACTCAAACAATGATGGATCTGAACCAAACTAGGCACGGATACTGAATAGGCCCAAATGTGAATACTGGGGGGAGTTGTAGTTGCTGGGATTTATAGTTTGCCTACATTAAAAGAGCATTCTGAACCCCACCAATGATAGAATTGGGCCAAACTTCCCACACAGAACCCCCCATGACCAACAGAAAGTACTGTGTTTTCTGATGGTCTTTGGTGACCCCTCTGACATCCCCTCATGGCCACCTCAGGGGTCCCGCCCCCTAGGTTGAGAAGCACTGCCCTAGAACAGGGGAGGGGGGAATTCCTACCCAGCCCCAAAGGCAACCAAATACTGTAATTATACTCTTAATGGCCGGGAGGGTTGGTCAACTTCTGAAGCAGAATAAAACAAGGGGGGTGGAATGCTAACCCATGTAGCTGCATTCCCAGGAAGTAGCTCCAGCTGGAGCTTCTTTCTTTGCCTCCTCCCTGGTAGAGGTGGCAAAAGGTTAATTATAGTGAGTCATGTCTTCTCATATGTCCAATCTACAATAGTTTCAGTTTAGTTTTCTTGCCCTTTACGTTGAATTGCTCTTGCATGCATTAATTTGTATTTTATTTATTTGGTATCCATAGAACCTTTCTTCAATGCCATGTTTCAAATGAGTTGACTTTCTTCCTAACAGTTTCCTTCAGCTTTCACAATCATACAAATACATGGAGATGCGTATTGCAATTTATGAGATTGTCTTGTCAAGATTTATTCAGAGGAGGCTGTGTCACTACAGTCTTTGAGATGAGTCTCAGCATCTAATGGACTATATGATTTTTACACTGAATAAGTTAGATTTTTATGGCTGTTCCAAAGCACAATGTTCCGACAGACAAAGCAGCACCTAAAACCATAGTAGAATAAAAAATAACACCATGTAATGAAATTTTGGGGGGGGGGGGGAAACTGTCCTTGGTTTGAAAGAGTTATTTCCTGTTTAACTCTGTGGTACTTTTTTTTTACTGTTTTTTGTCACTTGGTGTAATTTTAACAATGTTTTAATGATGTTTTTAGTATCATTTTTGTTATTTTTATGGTTATAGCATTGCTTTATTTTGTTCGTGAATCGGCATGAGTGTTGCCTGCCGATCACTATGTATGTCTTGTAACCCGCCACGAGCCCTCGGGAAGAGGCGGAATACAAATGCAAATAATAAATAAATAAATAAATACTTACTTGGGAAGTAATTGTTATATTCCAGAAGCTTCATTTTTGTGACTGCCACAAAACTAAGATGAATTGGTTGAGAGAGACTCTATGACAGGTATTAGCAACCCAGGCCTCCCACCATCCTATCCTTCTTTCCTTTTCTTTCTTTCCTTCCTGCCTTCCTTACCTCCCTCTTTCTCCCTCCCCCCTACTTCCTTCCGTTCCACCCTTCCACCCTTCCTTCCTTCCTTCACTTTTGTCTTTCTTTCTTTCATCCCCTCCTTCTTTCTCCCTCCATCCCCTCCCATCCTTTCATCCTTCTCTCTTTCCTTCCTCCTTCCCTTCCTTCCTTCCTTCCTTCCTTCTTTCCCTCCCCTCCCTCCCTGCCTTCCTTCCTTCCCTCCCTTTTCTCTTCCCTTCCTTCCCTCCCTCTTTCTCCTTCCATCCTTCCCTTTCATCCTTCCATCCTTCCCTCTTTCCTCCCTCCTTCCTTTCCTCTCTCCCTCTTTCTCCTTCCATCCTTCCCTTCCTCCCTTTCATTCTTCCTTCTTTCTCTCTTCCCTTCCTCCTTCCCTTCCTTCTTCCCTTCCTCCTTCCCTCCCTCCCTTCCATCATTGAGTAGCCAGTCCTTCTAGGAGGGAGTTCTAGCATGTGGCCCCCAAGTTAGAAAGTTTGCCCAGGCCTGCACTATGAGATATATATATTGAAAAACTATAACCAAATGTGCTGCAAGATGTCTAGCAAAAAAAGGTTTTGCAGTTTAATAAATTTTATCCATGTTTATTATAGAACCAATTAGGAAATTGCATTTATAACGCAGGAGCAAAACTCATGTCACACAGTTTAATAGGGTGGAATTCACTCAGTGTCCTATACATACATAGATTCCTCCATTTTTGTCTGATGCAGAACATCTGCATTTAGCTCAAGGTTAAAGAAGCAGAGTTGGGCATACAATGCCATTGTGTTTGCAGATGTGCATGCATGCACATGCAACATTTCATGAATATATTTATTTATTTATTTATTTATTTCATTCGGCTTCTATGCCGCCACTCCCGGCCAAAAAGAAGATCACAAGGTAAAAGCGGCGATACAGAATAAAAACAGAGCATAAAAACATCATTAAAATATCAATATCAAACATCATTAAAACATCAGAATACAGCAATAAAAACTACCTGGGTTAAGTATCGTTTCCAGCAGGGGGGTACGTCCCGCTGAGACCTACACATGGAAGGCAAGCTGGAAGAGGTGGGTCTTGCACGCCCACCTAAAGGGGAGCAGGTCATGGATGGCCCGCCTGTCTGCTGGAAGGGCGTTCCAGAGTGTCGGTGCAATCACCAAGAAGGCCCTGCGGCGAGTGGCTGTCAGTTTGGCCGCTTTTGCAGAGGGGACGGCCAAGAGGTTGGTATCCCCAGAGCGGAGAGATCTCGTAAGGCAATATGGGGAGAGACAGTCCCTCAGATACGCTGGCCCCAGGCCGTGCAAGGCCTTAAAGGTAAGAACCAACACTTTGAAGATGAACCGGTGCTCAATTGGCAGCCAATGCAGATCCTGCAAGGTGGGTGTTATGGGGCAACCTGCTGGCGTGCCAGACAGGAGCCGGGCGGCAGTGTTCTGCACCAGCTTGAGCTTCCGACAGAGGAAGGCCAACGTAGAGCGCATTACAGTAATCAAGCCTCGAGATGACCGTGGCTTGGATCACCGTGGCCAGGTCATTCCGGGATAGATAGGGGGCCAGCCTCCTTGCCTGTCTGAGGTGGAAAAGGGCAATCTTGCTGACCACAGAGACCTGGGTCTCCATGGTCAGCTGGGAGTCCAAGTGGACCCCCAGGCTTTTTACAGAAGGCGATGGGCATAACGCCACACCGTCCAGGGTCGGAAGCTGGACATCCCCACCACCCGGGCAGCCCAGCCACAAGATCTCCATCTTCGCCGGATTCACCCTCAACCTACTGGCTCGCAGCCATCCAGTAACGGCTTCGAGGCAGTGTTGGAAATTATCGGGGATGGATCCGGGCCTGCCCTCCATCCTCAGAATGAGCTGAGTGTCATCAGCGTACAGGTGGCACTCAAGCCCATAACTCTGCACCAGCTGTGCAAGCGGCTGCATGTAGATGTTAAATAACAGAGGGGAGAGAATGGCCCCCTGCGGAACTCCACAGACTAAAGGGTAGCCCTCGGAGACCACCCCGCCCCTCCTCACACGCTGGGACCGCTGGTGGAGGAAGGAGGCCAGCCATTTAAGGGCTGTCCCCCTCACTCCAGCCATGGCCAGGCGGTGGATCAAAAGATTGTGGTCGACCATGTCAAACGCTGCCGTGAGGTCCAATAACACGAGCAGCGCAGACCCGCCTTGATCGAGCTGGCAGCGGAGTTGGTCTGTGATGGAGGCCAGGACCGTCTCCGTCCCATGCCCCGAACGGAAGCCGGACTGGAAGGGGTCAAGCCATGTTGCATCATCTAAGAAGGACTGCAACTGCTCCATTACTGCCCTCTCAACTACCTTCCCCTGGTACAAGAGATTCGACACTGGTCGGTAGTTGGAGGGAACCGCCGGGTCTAGCAATGGTTTCTTCAGCAATGGAGCTACCACCGCCTCTTTTAAACACTCTGGAAAGACTCCTTGCTCAAGGGAGCTATTTACGATGTTCAACAGAGGTCCGCGTAACCCCTCCAGGCAAGATCTAACCAGCCAGGAGGGGCACGGGTTGAGGGAGCAGGTGGTAGGCCTAGTTGCAGCCACAATCTTATCAACAGCATCTGCGTCCAGTGGCCGAAACCGGTCGAGGGTGGGCCCGGCAGAGGGCCACGGGGTCTCAATTTCTCTTACTGTATTAACCGTGGCCAGAAGGTCCCGGCGGAGACTCAGTATCTTGTCTGCAAAGAAGCTCTGAAAAGCATCGGCAGTGAGGGCCTGATCACTATTTTTTGGGACAGTAGGAACCGTCGTCAGGGACCGAATTACTCTAAACAGTTGGGCCGGGCGCGAGCTAGCAGACGCTATCGAGGCGGAGAAGTACACATTTTTGGCCGCCTTGACAGCACACTCATAAGCCTTTTTAAATAGCTTATAAGCTGATAGTGAGACTCCATCACGGAATTTCCTCCACACGCACTCTAGCCGTCTCCTCTCCCGCTTCATCAACCTAAGATCTTCTGTATACCAAGGGGATCGATGTTTGCGGGGTCGGAGAGGACGCCTAGGGGCAATCTCGTCGAGAGCTCTAGCTAGTAAGGTGTTCCAGGATTGAACCTGCTCATCGACTGAGACGCTGATAGACTCCAGATCCCTCAGAGCATTCAGGAACCTTTCGGGTTCCATAAGTCTCCTTGGGCGAACCAAAATCCGTTCGGCGCCCTTGCATGGGGGGGGGGGGGTGCAAGAGCACAGTGGTCCGACCATGGAACCTCTATTACGGAGGCTAGGTCCACTTGAATCTCCCACGCTGAAAACCAAGTCGAGGGTGTGCCCGGCCGAATGTGTGGGTCCCGAACTACAGAGGGAGAGGCCTAATGTCGCCATGGTCGAAATTAGGTCCGTGGCTGCGGATGGAGCAGAGGCTGCGTCGGCGTGGACATTGAAGTCCCCCAGGACAATAAGCCTGGGAAACCTCAATGCCCATTCTGACACAGTCTCCAGCAGCCGCACCACGTTTTCTGCTGGTGCGCTAGGTGCACGGTACACCAGCAGGACAGCCAGGCTCTCCTGGGAACCCCACATCAGGCCGACACTTTCAAGCCCCGAATATGGTTTCACATTCAGGAGAGAATTCAGTTGTGCAATATAAGAACTGCATAGTGTAATCAATGCATTACCCCACATGTGAGATTCATATTAAACACAGTTGTGGGATACCAACCAGTTAGATACACTTGGAGAAATCCCTACCACACTTACCACTGTATGGAGCATGAGGTTGGCAAAGAAAATATATAGGTTAAAGTGAAAGTCTTGCCATAAAGAATGTGTAGAGCTTTGGATAAATTTCTTTTTTTTAAAAAAAAAGCATCTCCCATAAGCACCAGCCAATGTAGCTACCAGACAAGTCCAGGTTCATCTAGTATCTTCAGTTACAAAAGTTCCAAGTGGCTGATGGTATAAGACAGTGTTTCTCAACCTTCCTAATGGTATAACCCCTTGATACAATTCCTAATGTTGTGGTGACCGACAACCATGAAATTATTTTCATTGCTACTGTTATTAATTGTAATGTAAATATCTGATGTGCAGGAAGTATTTTCATGCACTGGACCAAATTTGGCACAAATACCCAATACGCCCAAATTTGAATACTGGAGAGGTTGGGGGGAGGGGGGTTGATTTTTGTCATTTGGGAGTTGTAGTTGCTGGGATTTCTAGTTCACCTACAATCAAAGAGCATTCTGAACTCCACCAATGATGGATGTGGACCAAACTTAGCATGAATACTCAAAATGCCCAAATGTGAATACTGGTAGAGTTTGGGGAAAATAGACATTGATATTAAGGAGTTGTAGTTGCTGAGATTTATAGTTCACCTACAATCAAAGAGCATTCTGAACCCCACCAAGGATAGAATTGGGTCATACTTCCCATGCAGAATCCCCATGCCTTGAAGGGACTCTCTGGCATGGGCCTCCTTCCTGCCTTGAATGCTCTCCCTTGCGTGCACATGCACTAAGCATGCCTGCTCTCCCCTCCCCACTTGGAGTCTCAGAAACAGCCCTCCCCCTGGGTGAGAGGCTGGCCAATCACGGCAGAGGAGACTTTTGATGGGAGGATTTTCCATCTATTTCCAAAAAGGAAGAGGACAGATGGAGAGATCTTGAGCCTTCCCTGCCAAAGGGGTTCTGAAGACCAAAAGAAATACTGTATATATTTTTTCTAATGGTCTTTGCCGAACCCTCTGAGACCCCCTCTCAACTACCTAGGGTTCCCAATCACCAGGTTGAGAAATGCTGGTATGAGATCTTCTCGTGATGCATTTATTCAGAAAGTCAGTACTGAGATCAATAGATGACCCAATGATCACTATAACCCTGTTCTTTGTGTTCCAGCATTAACATCTCTGTTGCACAGTTTAAGACAGACAAAAAAGAACTTTTCAAGAGTGAAAATAATGATGCAGTTGCTAAAGGGAATAATGACATTTTATGGTTGTTAAGCAACTAAAAACAACTTTAAAGTTGCTGGGCCATAGAGAGATGTTTCATTTACAGCCGCTGTTTTCTGTGGGCTTTGGCGAGCATGGATTCCATAAAACATGCATTCCTCTAAAATCTCTTGGGAGACATTATAATTCATTCAAGACTGTGAGAACTTTCTCTCTCTTTCTCTCTGAAAGTATTCCAGATTGGTACATAACTCATTGTTGTTTTAAACTGAATTACTTCGGAGTACATCAGAATGGGAAGGTGCCATTACCTATATTATGGCCCCAGCCTATGATTGTTAGCATCACTCTGTCCCCATCTACACAGCCAAATAAAGCAGTTTCATATTGCAGTTAAATTGCACTGAACTGTACTATACTGTCTACATCAGTGTTTTACAACCTTTTTTGAGCCACGGCACATTTTTTACATTTACAAAATCCGGGGGTACACCACCAACCAAGATGACACAAAATGACACTCTAACACAGTAATACATATAGTTAATATGTTTTTAAATGTATTTATACACTCAGTGTGAAACCTGGGCTTGTTTTGATGAACACAACATAGATATCCTGGCAGGAATGTCAGAAAGACACACACGAAGGTCTCGCTCAACAGCTGCCAGTCTCTCTCTGTGTTTAGAAAAAAATGTGTCCATATAGCTTCAAAGCAGTCCACTAGTACTGTTCTTATGTATCAATACACCTCATGGAACAATAATGAGGCTTCCACCTTCAATATATATGCTACTGTATCATTCCAGGTGGGCATTAGATGAGTCCTTCGTGTATAACTGGTGAACAGGAGAGTTGTTACACAGTCACTAGAAAGGCTATCACGTCCAGCCAATGCCAAATGTAGTAATAGTTGGTACACATAAACACAAAAACGGCTGAAGGAGGCGGCGCCCCAGCCCCTTCTTCTACGCCGCCGCCCGGCCCTTCCTCCTCCTCCTCCCCCTGCAGGCAGCAGCAGCAGGAGTTCGGCAGGAGGGGGAAGAGAGGGGGAAGAGAGGTTTTTCCACGGCACACCAGGTGATCGCTCACGGCACACTAGTGTGCCACGGCACAGTGGTTGGGAAAGACTGGTCTACATAGTCATATAAACTGCATTAAGAAACCTCATTATATGGCAGTGTAGATGGGACCTCTGAAGGAGCATAGCATTGAACTGGAAGAGATGTAGTAGCTATGCTAGATTGGGAAAAATGGATCCAAAACACACATCAACGAGAACTGCCTACTAGCCCTACCTGCTCCATCTGTGTTGCCCAGTCATTTATTTATTTTTTTTATTTGTTTACAGTATTTATATTCTGCCCTTCTCATCCCACAGGGGACTCAGGGCAGATCACAATGCACATATACGTTGCAAACATTCAATGCCATAGACATACAACATATATAGACAGACACACAGAGGCAATTTAACATTCCAACTTTCTGGCTTCATGAGGGTATGCTCGATTCCAGACACACTTTACCATCCACTTGTGACACCGAGTCCCTGATGGAGTACTTCCTCATTCTTACGCACAGTGCTGGAAGGTTTTATGGTGTCGTAAATTAGTTAAATTAATCTCCCCACATAAAGCAGTACCTACATTTCCTACTTGACAGATGCAACTGTCTTTTGGGCTGCATAGGTCAACAGCAAGCTAGACTATTAATGGTCTGGAGCTCACTCCGACCCGGGCTAGCTTCAAACTCATGTCCTCTCGATCAGTAGTGATTTAATGCAGCTGGCTACTAACTAGCTGTGCCACAGCCTGATCCCAAGCCAAAAAACCTTGTAATCACTTGAGTCACAAAACTAGGTGAGCGGTAGTATCTGCATAATCTCTGAGATGTGCACTTGACTGTGTTGAGGCCAGTTCCACCAGCACCTTGCTCATGTTTTGGCTGCAGACAAAAGCAGGCTTTCATGTCAAGCATATGTTCATGAGGGGAGAAGGATTCCCATTTTGTGCTTCAAAGAAACAGCCAAACGGCAGGCAGGCATGCAGGTAGGCCCGGGGCTCAGCTGCAGGCAAGTTCTGGGCCTACCTACATGCCCTACCACACACACACTCTCTTTCCAAAGCAAGGAGGCAAGTTTGGCTGCAGATGCACTCTGGCTGTAGATGTGCTCCAGGCCTGTCTGCATGCCCCACCACACACATACTCTCTCTTTCAAAGGAGAGTGTGTGTGTCACATGGAGTGCAGGCAGGCTCGAAAAGTGTGTGTGCCTGCCAATGCCTACCTATAGCCAAGCGTCTCTTACTCTAGAGAAGAAACAGCAGGTGCCAGGTAAGATGAACGCATTATTGGGGGGGGGGCTTCCTGCCCACTGGAAGGGGATCCAGTGGGTAGGAAGACCCCTCAGAATGGTCTGATTTTCAGGGACCCAAACCAAAAACAACCCTTCCGATTTCGGGAGGCTTCCAATAGTGGAGTGAGGCCCCCAACAAAAGCCGGGACAGAAAACTGACAAGTTTACCTTGAAAGCACAATCCTTGTCTGTAGTTTGGTGTCCTCTTGAACACAATCTTGACCTTCACGGCCCACATCTCCTCAATAGAATCATAGAATAATAGATGGCCATCTAGTCCAACCCCCTTTAACAACCAGTTTAACATCCATGCCTCAATGTTATAGAATCCTGGGAGTTATAATTTTACAAGGCCTTTATGCTTCTCTGCCAAAGAGTGCTAACACCTTACTAAACTATAACTCCCATGATTTCATAACTTTGAGCCATGACTATTAAAGTGGTGTAAAACTGCCTTAATTCTACAATGTAGATGCCCCCTATAATACACTCTACATTCGGAAATTCTTCAGAAACTACAGTAGATTCATAATGCTCTATCCAGACTGTTGACGGGAACTCCTTAAAGGGAATATAACCCCCTTTCCTCTGTTGAAACAGTTTTACTGGTTTGTTTCTAAACAACATATTGTAAGCTCCAACATAGTGCCATGGGTCCCCAGGTGTTTTGCTACAACTCCCAAACTACACCAGGATGAGACCAAAAATCTGGAGACCCCTTAGATGCTGATGAACTGCAACCTCCATTAGCATACTCCAACATAGCCAATGGTGAAGAATGATGAGCCTTGTGTTCTAGCAACATAAAGAAGGGGATTAACAGTGGCCTTTAGAGTCCCTTCCTACTATATGACTCTGTGTCCATGATTTTCATTTCTGATGCTCAGTGAATATTCATGTGTTCTTGCACAGAACAGATTACAGAACTGCTGTAATGACCAAGATCGTACAAACTGGTCTTTCTAGCTGTGTTTCTGCTGTCCCAATGGGCTCAATTTATGTGAGTGTTCTGTTTAGTAGGCATGTTTTCAAAATTTCAAAAATGTGAGTGTTCTGTTTTCTAAAAGCTTAATTACTCCAAATGGACCTCCTTGGACTCCTCCTCACTGCTGCAATGCAAACATATTCCCTCACTTTCTCAGGAAGGAAAGGAACTAGCAGGTAATAGTAGTAATCTCTTGTCTTTTAAGAAATGAGTTTTGATTCCCCAGCCCATCCCCATCTGTCTGAGAACACAAAGTAGATGGGGGATAAGAGAAGAGCCCGTTTGCACCAAAAGCAGAGCTACTCTGTATTATTGCATGTGCATGGAATGTAGGTATGACCAGTTGATTACAAGCACTTACAGTCCTGCACATTAGGTTGGGAAACATTAGCTATAAAATCACTGTTAGAGAGTAGGTGTCTGTCTGTTTATCTTGCTTTTGTCTCCACCTGATGGGTACATTAAGAAAATCTAGAAAGTCCACTTCCTGGTGAGTTTTCTCTGAAAGTAGCAAAAAGTTTAACTTTTTTTTCTCATGCCAAGTGTCCAAATGGACAACTGCTGTGTGCAAACATATTCCCTCACTTTCTCAGGAAGGAAAGGGAGGGTAGGTCTTTTAAGAAATGAGTTTTGATTCCCAGATCTTAGATGGGGGATAAAAATAATGAACAATAACCAAAGGAAACATTAGCTATAAAAACATGGAAGACTAGAAAAGCCAGCATGGTGCAAGGGAAGTGGTTTGAAAAATAAGCACTGGAATCAGAAAGGTTTAAGTGGTTTGAGCACTGAATCAGGGTTTAATTCCCTGCTTGAATGGAAATAATAATAATTAATAATAAATTTTATTTCTATCCCACTTTCTTTCCACAGGGGCACCCAGCCATTGTATTGTATAGTGTCTAGATCCAGGGAAGTCATGTGGCCCCTCTATTCTTCATTGGTCAGACCACACCTCGAATACTGGGCACCACAATTAAAGAGAGATATTGACAAGTTGGAATGTGTCCAGAAGAGGGTGACTAAAATGATCAAGGATCTGGAGAACAAACCCTATGAGGAGTGGCTTAAAGAACTGGGCATGTTTAGCCTGAAGAAGACAAGGCTGAGAGGAGCCATGATAGCCATGTATGAATATGTGAGGGGAGGTCACTCGGAGGAGGGAGCAAGCTTTTTTCTGCTGTCCTGGAGACTGGGACGCGGAGCAATGGCTTCAAACTATAGGAAAGGAGATTCCATTTGAACATTAGGAAGAACTTCCTGACTGTGAGAGCTGTTCAGCAGTGGAACTCTCTGCCCTGGAGTGTGGTGGAGGCCCCTTCTATGGAGACTTTTAAACAGATTCTGAATGGCCATCTGTTGGGGTTGCTTTGAACTCGATTGCCCTGCTTCTTGGCAGGGGTTGGACAGGATAGCCCACAAGGTCTCTTTAAAATCTATGATTCTATGAGCAAGTCACACACTCTTAGCTCCATAATATTTATTTATTTATTTATTTATTTATTTATTTATTTATTTATTACACTTCTATACTGCCTCTCTCAGCCCGAAGGTTTGCCTTAGAATTGCCATAAGTAAAAAATGACTTGAATGCTTGTTGCTGTTGTTGTTGCTGCTGCTGCTGCTTCTTCAGAGTAAAAGGCACCGAAGAATGGTTTTTGAGTGCCTCTTTCTGGCCCTGAGTCGTCTTCGGGCTGATATGGGCGGGGTAGAAATAACGTAAATAAATAAATGGTGTTAAATGCTCAACCAAATTTACTGATGGGAAGAGGTGGTCAGGAATAGGTTGCAGTGCGTCTGCCATCTTTCTTCCTTCTGGTTCAACTGCTTCCTAGTGGGTGCTGCACCCCACACACCCAGCTATAAGGTAGGAAAAGGCCAGCTAGCCAGCTTACACCCCATGGTGCTTGCTGATTGGCCGGGGGCTGAGGCAGGACTTTCTCCCACTAGTCTGCCTCTCCTACATATAAGCAGGCTCACCAGGCTCCCAATCTCAGTTGCCTTCAAGTACTCCTCACCCACTCATCCCTACATTTCTAGGTTATTATGATTAGCTCATCTTGGCTCTGTCACAACTTAGGGGCAGATGGCGTGGGCCCTGGGTCCATTTTCTCCCCTCTGTGTGTCCTCTTGTTGCAGAATCTTGGACTGTTCTTTCCTGCTCTGTGTTGGAAGAAGTGGCTGCACAGGTAGGCCTGGACAGACACCTGAACAGTGCCCCCACTATGTCTCCGGGCACACAGTAGAGACTTTTCACCATGGCATTGTGCCTCTGTGTTGTATTGATCCATCAGCTGGCTGATACTAGATCCAGGACCCAAATGTGGCTGCCAACCCTTGTTCTCAGTTGTAATCAATAATCATGTTGTGGTCTTTTGTTATCCCAAAGACCTACTGTTTCCTTGCAGGGAGAGAAGTGGTTGGTTGCCATGCACACACAACAAGAGTCACTGCCATTGGATCTGAGAGATTCCCTGCCAGTATCACTAACTACTAGTTTCCTAGTATTTTCCTTCACCATCTTGAAGAGGCACTGTTTGCTTCTGAAAATCCTAGAAGTCTTAACTATCTTAATAAAACCTGATTAATAATTGTGTACATATGTGCAACATGTAATTAGGTCATCTGAAAGGTCATATACCAACGTTGCTACTATCTGTTATCTGCCAAATAGTTGTGACCATAAAACAACGCTATCATGGGGTCTTCTAAGTCTGAGAGTGTGTGAAGTGCCCAAGGTTACCCAGTGGGTTGTCATGGTCAAGCAGGGATTCAATATCTGGTTTCCGAAGTCATTGTCCAACACTCAAACCAGTATGGCATGTTGCTAAATCATACCTGAAACTTATCACTGACTTTACAGAGCTAGATCCATACTTCATACTCCAATAGCTTGCAGCTTTTAACAAGGAAAGGAAACAGAAGCTACTAGGCAGTTGCAAGGAGGTGAGAGTCATGATTTCCATTAGGAAAAAAAGGAATTAAATGGCTTAACAACAGAATATTCCTCATAATTATGTTGGGCACTATCCAGATAAATCATTTGAAGCAGCCCAGAGAGAATTGGGAAGTAATTTCCAACACCTTTTTGAAGAAATACCATTACCAAAAACAATGTAATTAGAGTGCTCATAAAACAGTGTTCTTTAGAAAGACTGGTACAGGACAGCAAAGAAATACTATTATCATTGTAAAGTATCCCTCCAAACACAAATATGAACTTTCCCCCATACAGTATCTGCTGCACTATTTTGTCTGGTTTCGTACCAAATTGCTTATTTGATGATGAGATGCCTTTCCACAGAGAAATAAGAAGATGGCTTTTCTGGAAAACAAGCTGCATTTTGTTCTCAGTTCTGTCCTATTATTTCTGCTTTAACACACCTTGAACCTCCAAAGAGGCATTCTGTGAATTCAATTTACTTGAGATGATTCTATGACAATATGTTGGAAAAGATACCGGTAGCAGGATAATCCCCTACATATTTTCATTGAATCATAGAACTGTAGAAATTAAGGTGGCTGGCCTCATCACACTAGAGAAAATATCCACTTAAAATCTGGTTTCTGCCTCCTGCAGAAATCTGAGGTTTCTAGTTTAGGGAGGAGCCTTTAACAGCCTGACTAAACTACAAACCCCAGAATTCTGCAGGAGGCAGAAACTGGGTTTAAAGGGGATTTTTCTCTAGTGTGATGAAGTGAAAGTCATCAAGTACATCTCTCTGCCCATACAGAAAATCTGTACACCTCTATTTAAAAATATCCCATGAAGAAGAGTCCACAAGCTTCTGAGCTAATCCACTTCACTGTCAAACTTTTTTTCTATCAGGATGTCCTTTCTCATGCTTATTTTAAACATCTTTTATTGTAATTTGAATCCATTGGCTTAGATATTTGCTCTTGTTGTGCCTTCAAAACCAGGCTTGCCTTTCCAAGGTCACCAGTGGGTTTCCAGGGCTGAGTGGAGATTTAAACCATTTCCTCCAGTGTCCAAGCCATGTTCACACCACTACATTACATTACACCCAGAGTCAAAACCCTGTGTTCAAACCATTACATCACACTGGCTCTCCAGTTTAAGTCTACTCTCTGGAATAAGGAATTCCTCTACCCTTCATTCATCTTTCATATGACAGACTTTTGAGTATTGGAAGACTGCTACTTTTTTTTCCTTCTCCAGGAGGCAGAATCAAGGAACAAGTCATGGTAGAAAACAAAGGAGAAGGCAGACCTGAGGAGCAAGCTAGGTGTCCAAATTGAAATTCAAACCTGAGGAATAAAGCAAGATCCAGGGACTGCAACATCTTTTGGTGCTTTTTGATTTGTGGGGCTCCGAGTCAACAAGATTACAAAAACAAGACTGCAGACTGCTACTAGTGCTGGTGGCCCCATGTTATCACTAGGACTAGAACCCTTAAGACTCATAAGAATATGAAGAGGGCTATTCTTGAATATGCCTAAGATCTGTATTTGGTTATCTAGTCTTTATTTTCATACAGCGGCTTACCAATTATCTATGGAAAGCCAGGAGGAAGACAGTATATGAGAGCAGCTTCCCAATATTGCTTAGGAGATCGTGCTCTTTGGGGACTGGCATATCATCATCATCACCATATATCTGAAGAAGAAAAATAGTTATCTATATTCTTCCTTGGTGATTCAATATTTCTTCTATTTTTTATAATATACATATTTTTGTAGTTTTATTTCCTTCTAGAGTCTGTTGTCTATCCCTGTTGACTTTTTCAGACGTTTCCAATTTTAATTCTTCCATAGTATTGTTTGTGTTTTTTGCAACTCACAGTTCATTCACACCTTCCATTATTAGACGAGCCACCTTGTCACCCATCCCTTCCTAGCTGCAGCCAGTAATGGGGCCATGCAAGTGAAAGGGGGTCAGTGGGAAGTAAATAAGGAGGGCCACCCATCACCTAATGTATAATAGAATGAATGCTAACTTATAGAGTAAGTGCCTAAATATTATAAGTAATCCAACTGGTCATATACCTACATTCCATGCACATGCAATAATACAGCAGTAATAACAATGGGTATAAGAAGAGGTAGGGGTTAACAACATAAAATTCAAACCAAAGTATTCTGACTCTGGTCCCCCCTCAAGCGGTGCAAACGGGCTCTTCTCTATGAGCTCGGGATTCTGCAGCAAATCCTCCCCCAAAGAATATGTATGTGCACGCAGGCAGCAAACGCTGTACCCGGGCTTTTCCCGGGAGAGGCTGCCTCCCGAGCTCATAGAGAAGAGCCGTTTGCAGTTTGCACCGCTTGAGGAGGGACCAGAGTCAGAATACTTCGGTTTGAATTTTATGTTGTTAACCCCTACCTCTTCTTATACCCATTGTAATATTTAGGCACTTACTCTATAAGTTAGCATTCATTCTATTATACATTAGGTTGGTTTCTCACGTGTTGTGTGCAACTACCCCAATACTCTTTGATGCTTTAGATCCTGGCAGGCAGGAGGGGCAGGGAGGGCCCCGTTTGACTGGAAGCCTGGAAAAATGTAAACAGTAGGCATGAGAAAAAAGTTATGAAAATTAAAAGAAATCGTAAGTGAATCGTATGTAATGGGACTTTCTAGTTTATACGCATCACGGCAGCTAACCAGGAAGTAGACTTTCTTTACGGTCCTTGAGGCCAACAATTTGCGTTATGATCGTAATTAATTCTTAATTATTGTACTACTCACTTCTCCCTGTCTTCTCCCCCTCATTTCCTTCCCGCCTTCATTCAACTTCTTCTTTTTCCCGCATTTCTATGGGGAACTGGAAGTGACGCTGCTGCTAGGCATTCTGGAAAGTGTAGTCCTCCACGCTTCTCCTCCCTCTCCCCCCCCCCTCTGCTCTCTCTTCCTCGTGGCGGCGGTGGTTTGGGGTCTTGAGGAAGAACGGGCTGACTCACTTCCTTCTGGGCGCCGCCTTGGTAGTCTTGGCCTTGGTGCTCTTGGCCGGCTTGGGCTTGGCTTTCGGGCTCATGTCTTCTGCGGGGACTCTCTGTCTTGCCCCACCGCACGGGCCAACTTCACACACACACACACACACACACACACTTCTCCTCCTTTCTCTCCTGCGCTCTCTCACATGCTTCTCTGCCCCTCCTCTTTCTTGGTGGCTTCTCCCCTCCCTTCTCTTCCCGTTGCTCTGTCTTGCCCCACCGCACGGGGCACACACACACACACACACACACACACACACACACACACGCTTCTCCTCCTTTCTCTCCCTGCACTCTCTCACATGCTTCTCTGCCCCCTCCTCTTTCCTGGTGGCTTCTCCCCCCTCCCTTCTCTTCCCCGTTGCTCTGTCTTGCCCCATCACACGGGCCAACTTCAGCCCTCCAGGTGTTTTGGACTTCAACTCACACCATTCCTGACAGCCTCAGGCCTCTTCCTTTTCTTCTCAGCCTGGGCAAACTTGGGCCCTCGCTCCCTCAGGATCGGGGTGAGAGAGAGGCAGCGAGGAGCGAGGGGGGCCCTCCTCCTTTTTTTGCTGCTTCCAAGAATAGAATACCCCCTCCCTCCTTCCCTCCCTCCTTCCCTCCCTCCTTCCTATTTGGAGAGTCCCATCTAGAATTCAGTGTGATTTATTCAAGTTTTGGCCTACAACTCCCAGAAATCCCAGCCAATTTACCAGCTGTTAGGATTTCTGGGTGTTGTAGGCCAAAACCATCTGAATGCGCATGTGCTGGATACGAACTACTAACGAAATTCGTTAGTAATAAAGTTACATTTTAGAAATTTTTCTATTACTAATAAAAAATTCCCCCAAATTAGATTTTCGATTTCCTATTTTTGGGTTCTAAACCATGCCTAGTAAACAGAGAGGATTACTCAAGAGTAAATCCACAACGGAGGGCACTTCATCCAAAGTGCCCTCCTTTGCGGATTTATTCTTGAGTAAACCTCTCTGTTTACTTCCTTTGCAGATTTACTTCCAGCCGAAAGAAGGAGCGAGTTTAGGGCTTGCCTTGCCAATACTTATTGGCAAGGGAGGCGGGAGGGTGGCGAGAGAGAAGGAGGGTGCCCCCCCTTACGACCTAATTATGATACTTAAGAAAATCCTGGCCCCCGAAGTTCTATAAACAAAGTCCACTTCTTGGTTGGCGTTTGTAGCACAGCAGTTCTCGTTTGTGCCTGGGGGCCAGGGAACAGGACCGGGGGTTCCATTAGCATTAGGGCCTGCACCAGCAGAGATAGATTCTGAAGAGGATTTGGAAGGGTTACCAGAAGGAGCATTTCCCATCTCTGGGACCTCGGCCGAAAGATTAAGTATAGGATCCGTGGGAACGAATCCCCAGTACTTCGGCCACGTCTCTTCTGGGTAGACGTGTAGCGAAGTTGGTCCACGGAGCTAAGCTGGCTAGTGGCCACCAAGTCTTGCCTTGCATCGTGTATCTTGCCTTGTTCCTGAATCCGCATTGCTGTGCGGAGCTTTGCCAAGCCTTTGGATTATTCACCAAGCTGCTTTTGGACATTTGATTGCTGACAGCCTTTGGATTGCTTTTGCTATTTTATGGACAATATTCCTTTTGAACTGTTTTATATTCAATAAAGTAGTTAGCCTTCAGTCCGTCTCTGTGTGTGTGATTAAGGGGCCGGTCAAGTCTGTGCATCGTGACAGTGTTCCAGATGCGGAAATACTCAAAAGTAGCATTTCTTACGAATCCCTTCCGATTCATTTAATTTTCATAACTTTTTTCTCATGCCTAGTATCTACTATCTACTTTCCCTGAAAGTGCCTAATGCAACTAGTCTCACTGAAAGTGGAATAAAGGAACCTATTTAATGTTTTTAAAGTACTTATGACAATTCCAGAGTGAGCCTTTCTCCTGTTTGTGAAATATCTTTGGAAACCAGACAGTCTTCAAAAATATTTCATGCAGCAAGGACAAAATTATTTGAGTTACTCATTCTTCCCTGAAGGAGCAAATGGTTTAAATAAACACATCCCTAGAGCTCCTAGAATATAGATGAATTCTAGGAGCATCAGCATGGGAAATAAATAAACATACACATAATAAATAAAGAACAATAGACAGTATCACAAAAACCTTGATGCGTCATAACCGTACAGACTCAGCAAGGCTCAGCAAGACTGACGTCCTGATTGGATGCAATTTCCTCCATTATTAACATAAGAGTTGGTAATAGAATCAGAAGAGAGTTAGGAAGGGAACTTAGAAAGACCAAAAGCCAGACTTGTACCATATTCCCTTCTGCACTGATCTTCCTAACCTATTAGGGTCTGAAACATTTGCACCATTATTGATTAATCTGGACCTGACTTATTAAGGCTAATTTATATGAGTTTTAGTGACATGTTTATATTAAATATAATTTAGGTAGAGCCAGGGTTTTTTTTAGCAAACTGAATTATTATTAATTGTGTTTGAAAATGAAAAGATAGATCTAATATTTTTATTTTTATTTTGTGGAGGTAGGAGACAAGCTGAGGTTGTAATAAAGGGGAGATTGATTTTAAAATAAAGAGGATGATGAGATAAACCAATGATTATACCAAAGTGATGTGCATTCGTTGGGAGCTTTGTCTAACTCAAATCAGGGGAGATGTATTGGAATGAGAAAAGTTAACATTTACTAATGTTGAAGAATATGTTTAATATTTTATTATAGCAGCAAGATCATTACAGGCTTTGACAGAGAACTCTAATGAGAAAAGTCATTGGTAATTTGTTTTACCTTTCATTGACTTTTTTTTGAGAAAGAACGAATGTGAAAAGATGATTACAGTCATCCATGAATGTGGAAAAACCATGGATTAAAAACTTGAGAGAACATCTCTCTAGGAACTTCTAGGTCCTCCTAGAAATTGCTATAGTATAGTATTGCTATCATATAGCTCATATTGTTTTTATTGCCTCTTTATTATATTCTAGTTTATCTGTTGTAATTTTTGTTGTTATGTTCAAGTTTTATATAGAATGTGAATAAAACAGTTAAGAAAAACATGATAGATCTGGCTTTGTGCTTGACTAGCTGGTCATATGCAGACATCACCACCTGCAGCAGTTTAATGGGTCCTTCGAGTGGCGGTCTCTCTGAGCTTCCTTCCTTTGCTGGCAATTTCCTCCAGATTATCCATCTCTCCAGCTGTGATTACAACCAATTTGGGGATTCAGCTGTGCGTCAGTCTCAAGAGAGGAGTCTATTGATCGCGTCCTTGGCCTCAAATTAACTTGACTCCTTGACATCGCCTAAGGCCTATTAAACTAAGATTCTCTCACTTCTTAATTGCCCAAAGGATGTCTGTGTCTAATCAGCAGAAGATAAGTATAGATCTCTTTCTTTCACAGCCATCGCTTGGAACAATCTCTCAGCCGTAGTAGTTGCTAGTTGGCAAGAAGCCCAGTCTATGTTTCTTCTCTTCTTTTCCAATGTCTGCCATCTGAGAAAAATACAAGAGGAAAATGGGATTAGAGAAACCTAGGCTGAACCTACATCTGCCAAAATAATCTAGAATGCTGTGCTCCAAAGTAGCCCCGGATGCAGCATGGCAGTGCCCTACAGCCTTCTTTGAGGCTGATGTTGGATGGGTCGGTGGCACATTGGGGCCTCCACTGCGGCTACTGTTTCACAGAACAATAGAAGTTCCTTGGCAGAAACACACTGGTGATGTTGCTTCAAAACAGGGCTTCCAGCCATGTGATCAGCAGAAGCAAAGTCTCCAGAAGGACTCTGCCAGTGGTGGGGCTGTTGGATAGAGAGACGATGGGTCATCCTGGGTTCAGATTGATCCCACTACCCATAGCTCAAAAACATTGGGCTCACTTTAGAACAAGCATGGGCAAACTTCAGCCCTCCAGGTGTTTTGGACAAATTCTAACAGCCAGTAAGCTGGCTGGGATTTCCGAGACATGGTCCATGCCTGTTTTAGAGCTTCCAGGGAATTGTGGTTTCTCTTCGGTTGGATTAACAGTTGGAAGCAGCACTTCTATTGAAAAACCAGCCATATATTCTGTGGGTTACTGCTGTAGTTGCAAGGTGAATCTCTTTTATATGACCCATGGAAACAGTGTCCTAATCTCCTGGGTGAAACATTTAGCAACTGAATAAAAAACTGCTTGTGACTTTCTATCACTGTGCTATAGAGTGTCCTCCTACTGCATGTGCACATGGTTTGGTAACTGCACAGTGGCAGATAGGAAGGCACTCCAAAGGGTCACCACTTCTGCACAGAGAATCATTGATCACTCCTTCCCTCTTTGGAAAAACTGTATAGGCCAAAACTGTCTTAAGAAAGCTCAGAGTATTCTTGGGGATCTATCTCATCAAGCATATTCTTTTTAAATAATTATTACCATCTGACAGACAGTACAATGTGACAAAGGCAAGGACAAACAGACTGAGAGACAAACGGAGAGCTGTAACTATATTGAACTCCATGCCTTTGCATTGATGTGGCATTAAGGACTGTGCGGTAATGGTGTTTTGTGATGTGTGCTGGTGAAAGCATTTAATTTCATTGTACAATTTACAATGACAATACACTTCATCTAGTCTATTCTATTCCATTCCATTCTTATAATCCCCTAGTCTTTACTTACTTACTTAGGCGATCCCTCGTTGTCCAAGTCCTCCTGGCGGTGGGTACCTAGGTGACTGTGGAGCCCTATTCTTGGCCTGCATGTTCTCCCACAGTGAGGGCATTGGTTTCCAGGTGGAAGGTGGTCCCGGTCAAGGTTGGCATGTTTCTCTCTTTTGCCCTCCATTCATGCCTCTTCAAATTCTACATCACTGCTGGTCACAGCTGACCTCCAGCTAGAGGGCCCAAGAGCCAGAGCTTCCCAGTTCACCTGAGTGGTGGCTAATTAGGCTTGGATGGCAGATCCTCCTGTGCAAGTTTATAGTAATTTCCAGTGGAAGTTCATGGCAGAGGACCTAGAACTTCCCAGTGTTGATATCTTGGTTAAAGAAATAATCCTTTCTTTATTTGCGATTGGAAACTTTTGCAGGATTTCTGTGCCCCTAACTCCAGTGAACATAGAGGGCTAGCTGCATATAATTGTCTCAAGAACTGTATAAACTCAGAGGAACCAGTTATTCCAACACAAGAAAAATGGCTGATGGAGATATGTGAAATTGCCAAGTTGAACATATTGATTATGCTGATCAAGAAGAAACTTAAGAAAGATTGCAGCCTGCTCATTAGCTTTCACAATAACAATGGAAGCATTTATCAACTCTGGGAATTAGTAAAGTGTTGTTTGAATAGACATGGTTACATTATTGCATTAAGTGAGTAGATGAATAAGGGATGGCAACCATTGGGTTTTTCAAAATTCATTCTCAGTGCAGTTTGAAATTCTTTTTAAGTCCCTTTTGGTAGTGTTGTTTGAACTCACCCAATAGTAGTGAAGCACTCTTTTTATAAATTTCTCTAGTTATTTGGTCCAAATAACAGGAGATATTTCTAAAATTCTTTCAGAGATTAAAATAAATTTAACTAACATATCGTTAACTTTTGGCTTCCGGAGGATAGTACTACCCAGATTAACATAGCATGAGAGCTGGGACTTTGCTCCAAAGATCTTTTTATTTTTTAAAAAAACCACATAATCTTCCTGCTGTCATCAATTTCATTTTCCACCTTGGTAAAAAAAAATGAGGCAAAAATAGGAATGATGAGAACTCAGTTTGCATGAAGCCAGAAATGAGTTTAAAGTGGCAGGTGGAAGTGGTTTAATGAGCCGTCAACTGAGGAGGAAAATGGTGAGAATTGCCTCCAAACTCTCAGGATGTCTGAAATAAATGGTGGAGATTTCCTCCCTCTCTGCTCAGGAGTACAGAGGCATCAAGAATGGATGAGTCTATCGATTTCTTAATGCTGAAGTTGCCTCCAGCTTTTCAATGAACATGGGGGGTCAGGAGAATGAGGTAGTTTACACACTTAAAAAACGGACATCAAGCAACGTGTTCCCAAGAACAGTTGGGATCACATGCAGAGCTAAGAAATTGTCAATCCATCAGAACAATTAGATTGACATCTGCAAGAATTCACCAACCTGTCTAAGTGCAGATGAAGGCTAACTCTCACAATAGTTTGGTATGGAACTGTTGTGAGACTGTATTCCCAATACAAAATCGACATCTGCATGCTCAGTGCGCAATTCCATGGGAACCACATAGAACTACACACTCACAACTAAGCTTTGCAACGTTGAAGGGAATGCAAATGTTAGGCATTCAACGGGGAACTTTGTTGCAATAACTCCTAGCAGGACCAAGTGTGTGTGTGTGTTGAAGAAAAACCATATAGTGGTAATTATCCTGAGCAGCTGGTAATGTAGGTCAATCAGCAATCTTGGGCCACAGCCAAAGGGGCTATATGTGTATGAGTTTTTAGAATACAGTTCCAGCAGATGCAGCAGAAGGATGGAGAGATCTTGAAGGACAGCTTCTGAAGAGCTTTTTCTCTGTGGAGATCTATGCACAAAGGCTTTGCATAGATGCATGGAGTAGCTACTCTAGAGGAGGCTATGGTGGAATAGCCCTTTACTCAAGGTTTCTTTTTGCTCTCTCATTTGATGTTAGATGAAGATGCTTTATTTTATGCTTCTTACAAAAACTATGTAAGTTTGTTGCACTGCTTGTTTTTGTACGAAACATTGCCAGTTTATGTTTCATCTCTGCTGAGTAAAGAGTAAAGATTTTTCTGTTCACTTTTACTCTTGTCTGTAAGTCTATTGCATTTTGGACTTTGGGCACTGAGACGCTGGATAAAATATGCTGCTGCATAACACACTTACGTTGTTTTGTTATGTACCTACAAGTTATCTCAAAGGGCCCTTCCACACAGCCCTATATCCCAGAATATCAAGGCAGAAAATCCCACATGATCTGAGTGTGCACTCAGATAACCCAGTTCAAAGCAGATATTGTGTGGGATTTTCTGCCTTGGTATTCTGGGATATAGGGCTGTGTGGAAGGGCCCCAAGTTAAGGTATTCCGAAGGTGAGCTTATCCCAGGACTTTTTTGGCCAGATACATTCAGAGAGGGTGTTTCCATTACTTTCCTCATAGGCTAAAAGAGTAATGGGGAAAGTTAGAAGTGGATTAGCAACCTGTGAAGTATGTGTGTAAGTACTCCTCCCAGTCACTGATAGCAGTGTTACTGAGCCTTCTTTATACCAAAACTTAGATTTTCAGACCAGATTTGACTACTAAGGGCCCTTCAACAAAGCCATATACCCAGTATATCAAGGCAGAAAATCTCACAATATCTGCTTTGAACTGGGTTATCTGAAGCCATATATTCCAGTTCAAAGCAGATAATGTGGGATTTTATTCAGCTTTGTGGAAGGGGCCTTAAACTTGGTGGGTTAAGTTTAAGTAGTCAGCTATGGTCCTAAAATATAGGGATTTTGTACTATTTGCTGTGTCAGATATCCTTGCCATGGATCAAGTCTTTTCTATTTACTGCCAGTGGCATAGTGTCACCCACATTTCTAAAATTGTTGATATTTCTTCTCCTAATTCTCATGCCTCCCAGTGGCACAATGGGTTAAAGCCTTGTTCCAGCAGGACTGCTGACCAACAGGTTGGTTGTTTGAATCCGAGGAGCAGGGTGAACTCCCGTCTCAGCTTTAGCTTCCCATGCAGGGACATGAGAAAAACCTCCCACAGGATGATAAAACATCAAACATCCGGATATCCCCTGGACAACGTCTCTTACACCATTGCAGTTTCTCAAGTTGCTCCTCACACACACACACACACACACACACACACACACACACAAAACATTAAAGTGATCAAGATCAATGTTACACTGCTATTTTCTTGGACTTTCTTCCATAGGTAGGATTATATGTTTGTTTTCTCTCTGTGTTAGATGTTGATAATGAAATTAAGGAAGCACACTTCTTCAATGTTAGTGATACAAGAACCAACCATGTTAAAATATGCCAATTTCCCAGACCTGAAAAATTAACTTTTCATGGAACTGCTGGTAGCAAGGATCAAGGCCAGGTTTGTGTTTGATAGACACCTTGGTGGTTTTCCTGTGGATGAAAACTTTTTCATTCTGCTACTTCAAGCTCCAAGAACTCTTTTAACCATCCACAGTTGGCGATTAAAATGTGTGTTCAGTTAGAACCCTTGCTTGCTGTTATATACAAAGCTGCTCACATAACAGATGGCAGAAAGAAAGCTGCTTTTTGCCTAATTTAGCAAATAAATTTCTTTATACGCCTACCAGACAGAGCACAAGGGAGTAGCAGCTCAAGCTTTCAAGAAAGGATAGGCAGGTTGTTAAAGCCCATAAAGTTTTTGATCCAAGAATTACCTGTGCACAGACAATGCATTTTGCAAAAGCTTAAATTATTGAAGCCCTGACGTGTTTCAGACCATCTCTCTCTCACACACACACACCCCGCGCTCACCTCCGTGAAAGAAGATTAATAGAAGGGTTTTCATGTACTATGTAGCACAGTTTGAATTAAAATAAATACTAATGAGCAGCTGTGCCCCAAATGTGATACCCATGGCTTTAAAACAATGGCCCAATACTAATACACTAACTGTACATAGAATCAAAGAGATTCCAAAAGCCATCCAATCCAACCCCTGCCATGCAATAGTAATACATAACACTAGGTAACACTTTTTTGTTCTGCGTTGTTAATGTCATTTCCCAATTGGTTCTATCATAAATACGTGGGGAAAGTTTGTTAAACTGCAAAAAAAAATTTTGCAATCTGCACACTGAAAAGTTAAAAACAGCATATTTTCATTACGGAAAATTGTGAACGAAATGACTAGATCAGTGGTTCTCAACCTGTGGGTTCCCAGGTGTTTTGGCCTACAACTTCCCGAAATTCCAGCCATTTTACCAGCGGTTAGGATTTCTGGGAGTTTGAGGACAAAACATCTGGAGACACATAGGTTGAGAACCACTGACCTAGACTAAAGGAAATAATAGTACTACCCTCAGCCACAAAACAAAGTTTCTGGAGTATAACAACTACTTTCAAAGTAAGTACTGTACAATTAAACAAGAACAGATTTTTTTCAATGTTGTTACATAGTGTGATCAAAGCACCCTGACATATAGCCATCCAGCAAGGGAATTCCAGACATGAATCAATCAGGACCAGCTAACACCTTCCAACAAAGGATTCCTCCAGGCAGCAACCAGCCAGGCTTTGAAGCTGCAAGGCCATTATATGCTAAGCAAGGTGGCCAATTGTAACAGTCACACTTGCCTCACACAAACAAGAGTCCTTTCTCCCACCCTGGATATTCCACATATGTATAAACCTCACTTGCCTAGTTTCCAACAGATCTCTAAACCTGTGAAGATGCCTGTCATAGATGTGGGTGAAACATCAGGAGAGAATAAATTATATGCATGCATAAAAATTAAAAACATTTGTCTCAACATTAAAATACACATAGAATCATAGAATCGGAAGAGACCTCGAGGGCCATCCAGTTCAACCCCCTGCCAAGAAGCAGGTCAATTGTGTTCAAAGGACCCCCAACAGATGGTCATTCAGCCTCTGTTTAAAAGCCTCCATAGAAGCAGCCTCCACCACACTTTGGGGTAGAGAGTTCCACTGATGAACAGTTCTCATGGTCAGAGAGCTGTTAAAAAATATCTCAATCATCTGCATCTAGTTGGCATGGTAAGGTTTCCTATCACTCTTTTATTGCACTCGAAAGCTTGGTCCCACAGCCAAGTTTTTACCATCCTTCTGAAGGGCAGGAGGGAGGGGGCTGATCTGATCTCACTAAGAATATGGCATATTTAAAATATGTAAACATGGCTACTGTATCTCCTCTTAACCCCCTCTTCTTCAAGCTAAACATACCCAGATCCCAAAGCCATCTGGTTAAGGATTTGGATTTTCCTCAAGGCCACCACTGCTCAGAATGCTTCCATTCCCTGAGATGAAGTGGAAGGCTGTGAGAAATACCCTTCTCCAACACATTGCTTCATAATTCCTTCTCTCTGAATATTGTCATGTGTCAATGATACTTACACTGCAATTCAGTTTTAATAAAATTTTGCTCTGTTCAATATTTTTACTTCATGGCTTTCAGTGTGGATTTCACCATGAACTTACTACTTCATTCCTGCCCATAGATTTTCATCAAGCTGTTGATTGCTTTGAGCAGTGACCTTGGGTCATAAAATATAAATACTTGTAAATGCATGTTGTTGTGTACCTTCTAATTAACTCTGACTTTCAACAACCCAACTGTATTATTGGCAAGATTTCTTCAGAGGAGGTTTGACATTGTCTTTCCCTAACCAATGGAGAAACAGAGACTTGAACCCTAGTCTCATAGAGCCCTACTCCAACTCTTCAAATTACTACACAATGCTGTCTCCTTTAGAACTTGTCTACATGGGTCAAAAAGCATGTATTCAGCTCAAATGGACTGCTGAAAGCCTTTACAGTGCACAGTAAGCGTCCTTAGGGCTAACCTGTCCAGAGTTAACGAGCCCTTAGAAATACAGTCATCATTCAGAGAAGATAATTTCTGTTATCTAGATGATAACATGGCAAGCACCGGTGGATTGTGATTTGGCAAACCAGCAGGAAACACTTATGTGTTCCTACTGCTAAAGTTAGATGACATAATTTTCCTTTCCAATAAGTGAACAATCTATATTTGACCCTCAAGCCAGTTCTATCTTTTGGTTCATAGGCTTGAACCTTTCTCACAGAAATGCATGTTTTGTGGGCAAATCTTTTCCCCAGATGTCCATGAAGCTGCACATTTCCCTAATTACCAAAATGCCACATAGAATCATAGACTTGGAAGAGATCCCAAATGCTATCCAGTTTAACCCCATTATTTATTTTATTTATTTACAGTATTTATATTCTGCCCTTTTCACCCTGAAGGGGACTCAGGGCAGATCACAATACACATATACATGGCAAACGTTCAATGCCATTTTTGACATACAAGACATACACTGTGAACGCACTCTAGGTCAATAATTACACAATAAAGATCATAACAATGAACTTACATTCAGTCATTGGCAGTAGTAGCAATGCATCAATCATACAATAATTACATAGGCCGTATATAGCACATAACTCCAACCCCCCTGAAACACAAAATAAGCAATACACAAGCAAATGCTGTGGTATGCAATGAACAGAGGCGAATTCACAATACGGCGTTGGCGGGAAGCAGCATACAAACCCGCTGAAGTGAGTCCTCACAACGCAAATGATATATAGTTCGCCAAAGTCCTGGGGCATACCCGGTATACAGGTGAGGAGGGTGATGCAGTGCGTAGCCAAGATGGGACGCTCGGAGGGGCCGCAACGGTTGAGGTGCAAGGCCACGATCCATTTCGCAAATTGCTTCGTCAGGCGGCAGTATCACGCCAGGCAAATGCCGCGTCGCAGGAGACACATTCTGAATAACAACAATAACAAACATAAGGAAAAGACCCTTCTCTGCAATAAAAACGTGGAGGAGGTGGCTAGCCTACCTAGGTTGGAGGGATTCCAATGCACCATTGCTCCTGTTCTAGACATACAGACAGACAGAGGCCATTTCAGCAGTTCTTCCACTTTGGATCCTCCTGGAGGTTGCTCAATTCAACCACGGGGGGAGCTGTCGATTCGTCCACTATGATGCCGAGCCTTTTTTATTTTTATTGTAGTATTTCCTTCTTGCTTCTCCGGCATAAATTAGCCTCCCTGCTTCAAACAGTGCCTAATTTTTCTACTCACAGCTGTTTTCAAACTGCTTAGGTTGACAGTGAGTTGGGCAATTCCTTTTTTAACAGCTTTTTTAAAACAGCTATTAACAATTGGGCGCTCAACTCCAACTCGGGCTTCAAACTTGCCACCTTTTGGTCGGCAGTGATTTATTACCTTCCAACCCCCGAAATAATGAGACAGACAACAGTAATTGGATTAAAATAGGGCAACTTTTATTTATTTTCAAGTTACCGATTTAAGTTTAACCTCACTAAACTCAGGTGTCAAGGGAACAAGGTGTGGCTAAGCCGAGGTATCGTCCGCGAGCGAACGACCCCTCGGCAACACTGGGAAACTCTCCTGAGTCCCCAGCAACACAAAACTGGGCAACCTTTCAAGGAAAACACAAGAAAACCTCTCTGAAAATACTTAACCGGCTCTCAAAATTTCTGGACCAATGACATCCCCTCAGCCTGAACAGACGTCCACCTGAGTGTATTTGTGCACTGGCCCAAACAACTTCGAAGAGTGCGTGAGTGAATATGGGTCTATGGATTACCCTAAACTATTTACGCTGTCCTATTTATAGAACCGCCATCTCAGAAAGTCCCAGTAACAGTACAGGGTAGGCAAAAAACCCCCCCTATTTTTTTTTTTTAATTATTATTTTTTCGTAGAAGGGGAAAAAATTCCTACCCGGCCCCTAAGGCGACCACTATACTGTAACCGGGCGGGAGTGGTGGGTCAACACCTCAAACAGGAATGGAGCAGGAGGCTGCCCCAAGATAGGCAGCCTCCGCCCACTCCCAGAAGATTCCCAAGGAACCAATAGTCTCCCTTCGTGCGAGGAGGTAATTTCCTTTCTCCGCCCACTGCGTAGGCGGGGAAAGGGCCTTACCTTCCAACCCCCGAAATAATGAGACAGACAACAGTAATTGGATTAAAATAGGGCAACTTTTATTTATTTTCAAGTTACCGATTTAAGTTTAACCTCACTAAACTCAGGTGTCAAGGGAACAAGGTGTGGCTAAGCCGAGGTATCGTCCGCGAGCGAACGACCCCTCGGCAACACTGGGAAAACTCTCCTGAGTCCCCAGCAACACAAAACTGGGCAACCTTTCAAGGAAAACACAAGAAAACCTCTCTGAAAATACTTAACCGGCTCTCAAAATTTCTGGACCAATGACATCCCCCTCAGCCTGAACAGACGTCCACCTGAGTGTATTTGTGCACTGGCCCAAACAACTTCGAAGAGTGCGTGAGTGAATATGGGTCTATGGATTACCCTAAACTATTTACGCCACAGATTGGAGACGAATGTCTATTCAGTCTCCATCCCCCACCAAGTCCCTCAACACCACCTAACTGTAATTCGTGAAGATTAACTATTAGCAGTGTCAGACAGTGAAAACATTCTGGCTCTCTCCATTTGTCGCACATGACCGCTTCACAGCCCCTTGAGGCGCGGTATGAATGCCGACCAAATGAGACGAACCCGTGGCCATGCCTGCCACCATTGACTCGCCTAACAGGCTCTCTCCATTTGTCGCACATCACCACCACACAGCCCCATATGGCGCGGTATGATTGCTGACCAAACGAGACGAGGCCATGACTGCCACCGCCTAAACAAATCCCTAATTGCCTAAGGAACAAGGCCTTACCTCGCAGTAAGCCCCACACATTGCCTCATCAATGGAGAACCAACACGCATGAGGGGCTCACCCAAATGTAACCAGGGAATCAAAACCCCCCGATGAAGGGCACATATCCCTATTCGTTGAACTGACAAATGTAAAACAAGGTGCTATCCAAAGGAGGTCTTAGCATCAATCACTCAGCCCAGTGAAAAAACAACTGTACCCACTTATAGGGATCCTCCATCTCTGCACCTTCATCAACATGTCTGAAATGAGAAAAAACTGGTTAGATTATCAAGCGAATTTATCGCATAGAAAAACGCGGATTTTAATTTACCCATTTCTTTTATGATGTTTATTCGAAGTCCAACTGTGCAGCTGGAAGCTGCCACGATATTGAATGAACGGGTACCAAATTTATGATGCCCCCACCCACTTATTCCACTAGCTTTTCTATTATCTCCCAGAGTTAATTTAGTCAATGGGGCCCCGTTTTAATAACCAAAAAGTTATTGGAAAATTGGGAAGCATGACTTAAGCTGTGCTAGGGCTAAAGCAGGGCACAATTTTGGATTAATATATCTATCTAACCTAACCATGCTGCCTTTAGCTCGCTGATCTGTCTTGGAAAATAATCCAATTGTCGAACCATCTGACCCATCTGTATATCTGAATTTAACAATGCACGATGGGATTTTGTTTGTTTGTTTGTTTTTTGTTTGTTTTTTAAAAAAGAAGCAGCTATCAAACTACTTCGGAAGGCAGCAACAAATTGCTGTCACGTGTCAGCATGAAAACAAAGGTGTTATGGTAGGACTAGCAAATTGTAGGTCAAGTTTGCTTTAAAACTTCCAAATTGTGTGTGTCGAGGGTTAATGATCATCACAGAATAGGGCCCAACGACGGGGCTAATCCAAAATGATCTTGTGGATGGGGAATCATTAGTGATGTCTGGTAAGCCCTGAGCCTTAATTATTAAGCTAACACTCTCAGTTTAAACCTGATGAAGCATGGTGACCCTCCATATGAATCCTGAAGCACTCCAACTGCATGCAAGATAGTGCACACAGGGTAATATCGAGACCCACAATATGAAAGGATCAAAAATGAGTAAATTTTGTGGCGACAAGATGAAAGTGCTTTAGGCACTCATCACCCAGGGTGACTTAAGGTTAGTGTGTGATAACATGGACGTTGAGAGATTATCGCATAGGCTGCACAGTCGACTGGGCAGAGCTCCATGTCCAGAGGAGACCCACGACAATGGGGGACCACTTGAGCAATGTCAAATGGTGGTAATCCCTTGAGTGTGTCATAACAGGGTGGTCACTGTTCATGGAACCAGTGGCCCACCAAGTAAGCTCTGAACCGACTGGGCCCGGAGCCTATGATGCCACCTGAGGGCATCCTTAACTCATTTACCGCCGTCCACGGGATTTACCATTAAAACCAACAAGAAATTCTAACTGATTGGAAAATTAGCCTTCCTGACCTGTGTAAACTCGCTAAGGTGACGGGTGATGTCACCCGATAGAGCCTCACACAGAAAATGGATTCGTGTGAGGGTTCCCTAACTTTGCTTCAGCTATTGGGACCCCCTGGTCATAGGCTAGGTGATGGAAAGACTTTAGCAGATTTCCACACTCCCAAGACCCCGCAGCCCCGTAAAAGGGGGATCTCGCTGTTCAATCTTCATACTGAATCAAAAATTGTCAAACCGCCTCAACCCATCTGCATATCCGAGTATAACGGTGCACAATGGGATTTGTCCGTCTTGGGGAAGGAAACTAGCTTGCTATCCTGCAGGCAGCGAAAAATGCTGTCAACGCAGCAACAAGGGACAACAACTGTTCTTGGCAGGACTGGCAAATCCTGGTCCACATCTGTTTAAGACTGCTTAAAAACATGGGGTTCCAGGGCTCCTGATCATCCTAGGATGGGCCCTGTTGTCGGGGACCAACCCCACCTGATCCTGGGATGCAGAAAACATTAGCGGTGTCAGGTAACCCTGAGCCTTTAACCAATAGGCTAATGTTGCCAGTGTAGACCTGATGGAGCCAAATGAAAGCCACCCCTAAGGTGATCTATAGAACTGGACCAGGTGTTCGTAGCAGTGGACTAACCTCAAGTAAACTGTATTGCTGCCAATTTTGGGCAACAAAGAAAAACAAATAAGAAAAAGAGGAAGATCCAGAAGTACAAAATTAGAACATATGAACTAATTGGAGTTAATAAACTGTGAAGTAAACATGGTGAAATAGAAAACCCAATCTCCGAAGAGATGAGGAATGTACCACATGCAATGGCACAGGGAAGAAGCTTCTAGTCCCTCCAGGAGCGACCCTGCAATAAATAACTGTTTTCGCATCATGCTGTGCCAGGCAGCTGCTGAGGGTACAGGATTTGAAAATTATATATACAGATAACCAATTCTATAGAACTTATATGTTTTCCTTATGTAATTGGGTTTTTTTTTTAATGTGAATTATGAACGAGCTGACCCCAGTTATTAACACGCCGTATTGAGTCATGACCCTTGCAATGATCTGCGATCACTTGTTCCACTCCCCTTACGAAGTACCACCGTCTAATCATCCATAGACATAGTGACGTTTAAGGGCCCAATTAGTATTTTGTTTTCTTGGTAAGTGACCGATAGAGAGTGGATATTTGGTATAATCCTTATAGCGGATAAGTCTGTGTCCGCAGACTACCAGTTGGCCTGGCCCTTAGATGAACCAGTCTCACTAGACAGGTTATTAAATAATAATATAATACAACATGGTTGGGTTGTTGTGTTTTTTGTCGCTAATCCATCCCACCAGCCCACAGAATTTGAACTTGGCATATCAAGTATCTGTGTCAAATTTGGTCCAATGAATAAAAATATATCCCGCATATCAAAAATTCATGTAATAGTTCATAACAATTGGAATATTAAAGTTATGAAAAACAACAAAATTTATTTTAAGGTAGGGGATTATCGCCACGTGAGGCAATGTATTAAAGGGTCATGAAGGATGTTGAGAAAACATGGTTTATAGTAATTCCTCTAACTTGTTCCTTAGCCAGAAAGCTAGGCCTCTATTAGATCTCTTTTGCATAGAGCAGGCGTAATGTGGTTGATGTAAGTCTGTACTGTGTCTGCCTAGACAGCTCATCCAAACTGCTTTTATGTTGAGAGTTTGGAAGAGAGCCACATCTCTCAGGCAATACATCGTGGAGAACAGACAATGTCCGCCTTGTAACATAATTATGGACGACCAAGACTCCTTTTGTCTTAGGATGTCATCTTATGGGACCACAGGGTAGGGAAGTACAGTGAAAACGAGGGCCAAGGCTTGCATGCTAACCCACCGATCTGCAGGAGAAGAATTTTGCTTAACAGATAAATGGATAATAGTGTTAGGTAAACCCAGACCCTGGGGAGGTGGGACCTTGATGGATAATGTGTCAGGTGATAAAAATCAGCCATAGCATGGAATGGCACCACCGGGCACTGTTCTCCCATGGTCCTTGCAAAGGGAAATTCCAGACAAGAAACAATCATGGCCAGCTAATCGCTTGCCACAACTGGTCTCCAGGCAGGAAGTTAACAGGCTCTCTCAATGTCAATCTCCTTATATATATATATTTTAATTTTTATTATCTTATTCATTTTTATTTTATTTATTTATTTATTTTTTTAATTTTTATTTTTATTTGTTATGACCTTCCCAAAATGGCCGCCAGGCCTTCACAAAAAATGGCCACCAAGGCCCCGACCTAACCTTCTTAAAATGGCCGCCACGACCTTCTCAAAATGGCCGCCGAGGCTCCGCCCCGCTGAGGCCGACCTTCCAAAGATGGCGCCCGCAACCCCACCTCCAAGATGGCCGCCCCCAGGAGCACTGGCTAGACCACGAGGTCGGGGGCCGGCCCGAGGTTGGAACAAGGCCAGGCGCGCTGCAAGAAAGCAGCGCAAGCGAAAAACAGGGCCCTAAAACACAGCGCCCGCAGGCAGCGCCGCGGGCCCGAGCCTGTCCACGCTCCCCAACAGGAGGAAGGAAAGCCGGGCGCCCAAGGAACAAGGTCGGGCGCCAGCAGGAGGCCACGCAGGGGCCAACCGGCCCGAATGCGGGCGCCCGCGGGCAACACACCGCGGCGCGGGCCCGAGCCTGGCCAAGCTTCCCCAGGAGGAGAAAGGAACGCCGCCCGCCCAAGGAGCAAGGCAAGGCGCCCAACAGGAGGCTCTGTAGGGGCAACGAGGCCCCGAAGTGGGGCGCGCCCACTGGAAACGAGCTCAGCAATAAGAAAAGCAAAGAGGATGAAGGGGCGCTGGCAGCCAAAGGAGCCCGGCCAGGCGCCCCGCCAGGGGGCCGCACCAGGCAAAAAGCCTCAGGCCTCCCAGCACACAACACGGGCCCCCAGGCCCTGCCCCAGGAGAATACAACGGGCCTCCTGAGGCCCAAACGAGGTGAGATGGGAGGGGATGCCCGAGCCAAAGTCCGTCACATTGAAACCTGAGCCCTGCCGACCCAGGCCTAACAAGTTAATTCCTATCTTCTTACTATATATATACATATATACATATTTTATCATACTTCATTGTATTTTAATCAATCGATTTATATATATTATAATCAAATCCATGATATTAATCAACTTGTATCTATTATAATTCAATCCATGATATTAATTTAATATATATATATTATAATTAAATCTATGATATTAATCAATTTGTATATATTATAATTCAATCCATGATATTAATATATATATATATATTATAATTCAATCCATGATATTAATCAATTTGTATATATTATAATTCAATCCATGATATTAATTAATATATATATATTATAATTCAATCCATGATATTAATCAATTTGTCTATATTATAATTCAATCCATGATATTAATTAATTTATATATATTATAATTCAATCCATGATATTAATTAATATATATATATTATAATTCAATCCATGATATTAATCAATTTGTATATATTATAATTCAATCCATGATATTAATTAATTTATATATATTATAATTCAATCCATGATATTTATAATATAACTATATATATATATACATCATACTTAATTTTACATTCTTATTATAACAATATAAAACCAAACCAAAGCGTAGAGGCCTGCTCTTGCCAAAGGATCATCAGGTGTTGTCTCTTCAACACCTCAAACAGGAATGGAGCAGGAGGCTGCCCCAAGATAGGCAGCCTCCGCCCACTCCCAGAAGATTCCCAAGGAACCAATAGTCTCCCTTCGTGCGAGGAGGTAATTTCCTTTCTCCGCCCACTGCGTAGGCGGGGAAAGGGCCTTGTAGCTGATTAACCAGTTGTGCTACCAGCCCGGCCCAGGTGTACACAGCCAAAACAGTCCCAACAGATGGCCATGGTGCCTCTCTTCAAAACCGTCCAAAGATGTTTTCATATGTCCACCACACTCCAAAGCATATGTCATTGATAGGAATACTTTCCCTAATAATTATAAGGCATCTTGTTTCTAGTTGTTTGTTCTGGGTCCTAGTCTTTACAGCAGCAAAACAAACAAACAAACTTGCTCTTTTCTTAAAATGACTCCCTTTCCAATATTTAAGGATGACTATCATGTCCCCTCTTGACCTTTCCTTCTCCAGGCTAAATATATCCAGTTCCCTAAGCTGCTCCTTGTAGGGCTTGGCTACCATGCATTTTACCATTTTGGCCACCCTTCTCTGGACATGTTCCAACTTGTCAATATTCTAAATCAAGATGGACCTTTAGAGGAGTGAGATGGGAGCCAGACATTGTCGTTTTGCAGGTATGTTTTCATATGTCTGACTATCCCTTGTTGCAAAAATGAACAACTAATGCCCCCCCCCCCCTAAAAAAATAGAAAAGGAAGCAGCAGATTTTCTATCCAGCTGGAGTTTTGTACAGCCACCGGGGTAGTTGTTAGTTAAGCAGACAAACACAGATGTAAGTAATGTTTTCCCAGTATGACACAGACTAATTTCAAGTAATAGTTATACACAGACACACACACACACTCACACGTGTGTGTAGCCGGAATCTACAGTCTCAGCTGAGTGAAGGACAGCAGCTTAAAAGAGGAGAGACTGAACAGAGCAAACCAGCAAGGGAGCTGGTGCTGGAGTCAAGGAGGCAAACAATGCTGGATTGATGAGGAGCGTGCCGAAGTACTGAGGCGAGTGGAGAGTCTGAAAAGTGACTAAGTAAGACTGCTAACCAGGCTGAACAGCTTGCCACTGTGGCAGTCCATCAAACAGAAAGGGAGGAGGAAAAATCACAGCACCTTTGGAACTCATTTCTAATAGGGCTTTTTATTTCCGTGATACCTGCAAAGCTTGGATGCCAGCTACAGGATCTTTTAGGAAGGTTTCTCCATCTCTTGTTTGCTGCCTGCCAAGGAATTTTCTCAAGACAACAAAGAGTGAACCAAAAACTCCACAAAAGGTAAGGACAGAACTTAAAATCTTTTCTCCTCTGTTAATATTCTTATAATTTGGGACTTTGCTTCCCCATGTCACATATAGGCATGTTTTATTTAGATGAATTAAGGAGAATGACAGTGTTTATATGCTGGATTTGTGAATTCATCAACTGACTTGGGGAACAAGTCAGTTTAGTCAGGTATGGATTTTAAATTTTGCAGAGGCTTAGTCTGTTCTTATTGTCCTTTTCTATCCTGTTCTTTTTCTGCAGGGTTTCTGGAAGTGTCAGCATTTCCCTAGTGTGAATGAATTTTTGACTGGAATGGATGGGATATCGGTCTCTTCACTGACACCAGGTAGCTTCACGAGGAATTAGATTCCATGACCCGACTGAAAGTAGTTTAAAGTAATAGCTATTCTTGTTTCTATTTGCAACACTGAAGTTAAAAACTGAGTATATAGGAAAAAATAACATGCAGTATAAAACAAAGTCATGGGATTTATATAGCATTCGTATCAAACAAGAGATTATCAGTTTTGATCAGTTAATCTTGAGATAGAGATTTGTACAGAACAGCTACAGCTGAAAGCTATGCTGAATAGGAATGTCAATTGCATTTCAATATTTACAACCTTCTCTTGTTCCATTCATTTGGTAAATAGTTTTGTCTGGATTTGGCACTTTTTAATCCTAATGACCCAAACATTTTAATAGAGGTTTCCCTATTGTGTTTTTCTACTAGACCACCCAAAGACCACCGGTTCCTCCAGAACAGCATTCTACCATGGCTGGGCTTTTTTCATCCCTGTTCATCTACTATATAGTCTGAAGAGAAATCCATAGACTGAGAAGATATGGCCAACTCATCTGGGGATGGAGAACTGGACATCTCCTTTCATGGAAGCAGCAACTCCTGCTGTGTAAGCAATGCTACAAACATTAACTTCACATCCTATGAACAGTCCCCAGACTTCTATGTGATCATCCCTGTGATTTACTCAGTGATTTGTGCCATGGGCCTGACAGGCAACACAGCAGTCATCTATGTGATCCTCAAAGCTCCTAAGATGAAGACGGTCACCAACATGTTCATCCTTAACTTAGCCATAGCAGATGACTTGTTCACGCTGGTCCTACCTATTAACATTGCCGAACATCTGCTGCATTACTGGCCCTTTGGGGAGATCCTGTGCAAAGTCATCCTGTCCATTGACCACTACAATATATTCTCCAGCATCTACTTCCTCATGCTGATGAGCGTGGACAGATATCTGGTGGTCCTGGCAACCATCAGGTCGAAGCGAATGCCTCATCGCACTTACCGAGCAGCCCGCATTGTCAGCTTTGGTATCTGGGGCCTCGTCACCCTCATTGTCTCCCCTTTCTTCGTCTTTGCTAACGTCTACAAAGACGGCTTAAACATCACAAGCTGTGGCCTCAATTTCCCCAAGCCTGAAAGGGTTTGGTTCAAAGCCAGCAGAATCTACACTCTCATCTTGGGCTTTGCCATCCCCGTCTCTACTTTCTGCATCCTTTACATCATCATGTTATACAAACTGAGGAACACTCGCTTGAACTCAAATGCAAAAGCCCTCGACAAAGCCAAAAAGAAAGTCACAATCATGGTCTTTATTGTTTTAGCTGTGTGCCTTTTCTGCTGGACGCCATTTCATCTGGCCACTATTGTAGCTTTGACCACTGATGTGCCACAGACTCCACTCGTCATTGGCATTTCCTACTTCATCACCAGCCTGAGCTATGCTAACTCTTGCTTGAACCCATTCTTGTATGCCTTCCTAGATGACAGCTTTCAGAAAAGTTTTCGGAAGATGTTGGAATGCAGAGCTGATTAAAACTTGAACTGCTTCTGCCAGATCTTGTTTAGTGTCCTTTGCATATAAATCTGGCTTTTGCTGACAACTTGCATGTGTGTGAGTGTGAGTGTGTATATGTTCGAAGAACTTTAAATTAGTTCAGATTTAATTATATTGGGAAGTGATTAGTGTGTCTTTTAAAGAATGTTAATAACTTTCAGATGCTTTGCTTCATTCGAATGCCTAATGTATGTTGCTTAATGTATGTCATTGGAAAGGAAAGCAAGAAAGAAGTTGAACATGTAGAAATGTCCTTTCATGTGTCCTAGTCCACATCTTCCCCCTGGTGGAGAATAATAAAATAAACGATGGAATAAATAGCATGAAAACTGAAATGGGAGATCTCTATGCGGCTGGTTCTGGATCATTATTTTATTTGTTTGTACAACATATTGTGGGAAACTCAGAAATACTGACTCTGCCTTCCAGCCCACAAAGACCCACTTAGGCCCCTTTTACACTGCCATATAATCCAGTTCAAAGTGGATAATCTGGATTTTATTTGGTAGTATAGAAGGGATTTTAAAGTGCTCTGAAACCACATCTTTATATATATATATATATACACACACACACACACACACACACACAATGTATATATTGTATATACTGTATATACTGTATATACTATCTGTATACCTTTATAAAACGGAATGTTTGTATGTTTGTATGTGTGTATGTGTGTATGTGTGTATGCGGAGGGCGGGAGGGCAGCCACTTTCACAGGCCAGGAAGGATATGTGGCAGCATTATTTGCATAAACGACTCCCATTGGCCAGCCACGAACATTCCGAGACTCTAAAGTGCCAGAGGGAGGTAAGGAAAAGCCCCGAGGCAGTCAGGCATGGTGGGAGTTTAAGTCCAAAACACTTTGCAGCCCCCAGCCCCTAACAATGAGACAACAAAACCAAACTTGGCACACAGAACCCCCAAGACCCACTTTACGTCTTGGTGCAGTTTGAGGGAGGCTGGGCCATGGATAGGCCAGCATTTCAACATCCCAAATCTAAAAGGTGCCAGACAGAGTTCTTTACACAAAGGCTTCCTTCAGCTGATTCTACATACTAGGCCTCAGCCTGTATTGACAGTAAGGCTTCCTCAACTTGATTTTCGATACTAGGCCTCAGCTTGAATTCACAGTAAAGCTTCCTCAACTTGATTCTCCTGACTAGGCCTCAGCCTGAATTGACAGAAAGGCTTACTTAACTTTATTTTCCTGACTAGGCCCCCAAAAATCACGGAACAAGATTACAGTTGGTACACAGCCACCCCCCCCCCCCAAGACCCACTCTACATTCTGATGCAGTTTGAAGGACTTGCAGTACCTTCACTCACTTACTCTGACCAGCACGGGTGACGGACCTGGACCAAACTTGGCACACATAACCCCCATGATGCCCTTTACATCCTGGTGCAGTTTGAGAAAGATGAACCACGGATTATGGGATTTGTAGTACTTCAAAGCGCTTTGCTTCCCAGAGACCACTGTGGCCCACAACAAAGACCGATAAATATCAAACTTGGCACACAGAGCCCCCATAACCCACTCTATGTCCTGGTGCAGTTTGGAGAAGAGCAGAGCATGGATGATGGGGCTTGAAGTACCTCCACTCACTCTATGTCCTGGTGCAGTTTGGAGAAGAGCAGAGCATGGATGATGGGGCTTGAAGTACCTCCACTCACTCTATGTCCTGGTGCAGTTTGGAGAAGAGCAGAGCATGGATGATGGGGCTTGAAGTACCTCCACTCACTTCCTGAGACCGCAGCAACCCTCATCCAATGACTGATCAAGACCAAACTTGCCACACAGAGCCCTCATGACCCACTCTACATCCTGGTGCAGTTTGGAGGAGGGTGGACCATGGATGATGGGACTTTAAGTACCTCTACTCACTTCCCAAGTCTGCTGCGACCCTCATCCAATTACTGATTGAGACCAAACTTGGCACACAGAACCCCCATGACTGCCTTCACGTCCTGGTGAGGTTCGGGGACGACTGACAATGGATGATGGAATTTGTAGTATTTTCACACCCCTCTGTTCCCATAGACCACTGCGGCCCCCAACAAACACCGATAAAGACCACACTTGGCACACAGAGCCCCAGTGACCCACTCCACATCCTATTGAAGTTTGGAGGGGGACAGAACATGGATGATGGAACTTGCAGTACCTTCCCTCATTTCCCAATCCTGCTACTAACCTATTCCAATGACTGATCAACACCAAATCTGGCACACAGAGCCCTCATGACCCACTCTACAGCCTGGTGCAGTTTACTGTGAGACGGACCACGGATGATGGGACTTGAAGTACCTTCACTCACTTCCGAAAAACAATGCACCCCTCATCCATTCACCAATACAGACCAAACTTAGCACACAGAGCCCCCATGACCCAATCTACATCCTACTACACTTTGGGGGGACAGAGATGATGGGACTTGCACTACCTTCAGTAATTTCATGATACCACTGCAACTCCCAATAATGATGGATCAAGACCAAACTTGGCACACAGAGCCCCCCTGACCCACTCTACATCCTGCTGCGCTTCTCAAATAACCCGGGCAGGGCCGGGTCCCCAAGCTAGTATATATATATATATATATATAGAGAGAGAGAGAGAGAGAGAGAGAGAGAGAGAGAGAGAGAGTAAAACAATGATTTAAAAGGCAGCCAATTTTTAAAGAGTCATACGCAACACAATACAAGCCAAAACATCATTATAATCCACCAGTTTATGGTTTTTAAGATAATGATCCATAGGGACAACTCTTCCTGGAAATGAATTATAAGGCAATGCAAAATCTAAACTGAATAATATACTATACTCCATATTTTCCATGAGATAAATTTTGCAATTTCCCCCCCAAAAGTTAGTTAATATATCTTAATATTTCTTCCTTCATTCTTTTCCATTAACTTCTAGAGAGAATAGACACTGCTATGTTCTAGAGCAGGGGTGCTCATTAGGTAGATCGCGATCTACTGGTAGATCGCATAGGTCATCCTGGTAGATGGCAGGCAGGGCGGGAAGAAGGCTCGGTGCTGCCGGCTCTGGGTTATCTGAGGTCCTTTCCACACAGTTGAATAAAATCCCATGTTATCTGCTTTGAATCAGATTATATGGCAGTGTGGACTCAGAAAACCAAGTTCAAAGCAGATATTGTGTTATATGTTTCACATTTTTTGTAGTGGGTAGGTAGATCATTTTGACTTGGTTGTTTTATAAGTAGCTCGCATACTGAAAAAGTGTGAGCGCCCCTGTTCTAGAGTAACAGTACACAACTGAGGAGAGGTAACAACAGAATATCTTACTTTTTTCCTCTTGTCTTTGATAGCACCATATATAACAGTAGTTGCATCTACACTGTAGAATGAATGCAGTTTGAGGGCCTTTCCATATAGCCATATAACCTAGAATATCAAGACAGAATAACCCACGATATCTGCTTTGAACTTAGTCCACATTGCCATATATCCCACTTCAAAGCAGATAATGTTGGGTTTTATTCAGCTATGTGGAAGGGGGCTGAATCTAATTTAACTGCCATGGCAGTTGAATCACATTATGGAATAATGTGATTTGTATTATTACAAGCCTTCTCTGCCAAAGAGTGCTCTCGCCAAATGACAACTCCCATCATACGATAGCATTGAGCAATTGCAGTTTATTTGGTGTCAAACTGCATTAGTTCTACAGTGCAAATGCACCCAATGTTAAATTGTATATACCTGAAAAATATCTTAGGTATCATTAAGTTTGCCTCTGAGGAGGGGGTATATTTAAAAAGGAAATTTTCAGAGAGAGAAAGCACAAACGTTTGGGATGGGACCACTCACTCCTAGGAGAAAATATGATTCAGAATATATGGAAGTGTTTTTCAGGATGTGTGTATACTAGGGATTAGAAAAAAGTTATGAAAATGAAAAGAAATCAGAAGGGATTCGTATGTATGGGACTTTCAAGTTTATACACATCGCTGCCGCAATCCCAGAAGTGGACTTTCTTTTTCGCACCCCCTGGGCCCAAATTTTCGTTAGATTAGTAACTATTTCGGATGCCCACCCAACAGGAAAATTTCCCCCTCCAAAATAGCTTTGCAGACATAACTCACAGTCAAATCGGGGCCTTTCCATGCTTGGAGCCTAATTCGAGTGAAAGGCCTCCTCCAGGAAGTGAAAAAGGAGCCGGAAACCATAGAGAGATCCAGATCGGGACTCCTAGAGGGGCTGGAGGACTGACAAAAAAGCGATTTAAACACCCAGGAAGGGGGTTTAGATAGAAGGACAGAGTAGAAGGACATAAGAACTGCTGAGAGAAGGGCAGCAGGAGTGAAAAGAGCACGGAGAGGAAAAGGAAGAGTTCAGAATCAAGAAAAGCCATAGAGTTCAAACGGAGGTCCTAGACTGCTTTGGTAAAACTGAATGGGAAAAAGCTGGAGTGAGGAGAACTCTACAGATTAGCAAGGCCTGCACCAGAGGTGGGCATTGGCAACTATTTTATTTAATAATATTAATAATAATATATTAATGCATTATATCTCTCTGCAAGGAAACCAAGGGAAATGTTGCCCCTTGATTTGCCTGTGCTTAAAACAGTGTCAGTCCTGTTTCCCTGCTTTGCCTACTTTAGAACTACTAACGAATTTCGTTAGTAATTGCGTTACATTTTAGAAAATTTTGGAAATTTTTTTGTAAGTTTTTCTATTACTAATCAAAAAAATCCCCCCCCCCATTAGATTTTTGATTCCTTATTTTTGGGTTCGAAACCATGCCTAGTGTATACTGGCCAGAAAACACAGACTCTCTGAAAATCCACTGTGGTCTGTTTCAACGGCCCCTTCTACACTGCCATAGAATCCAGGTTATCAAAGCAGATAATCCACATTGAACTGGATTATATGAATCTACACTGCCATATAAACCTGTTCAAAACAGATAATGTGGATTTTATATGGCAGTGTAGAAGGGGCCTATGACACACAGGGACTTCTAGTGCAAATCCTGGAGTGTCTTGTCTTCATCTGAGACTGGATCTGTACAGCCTATTAAAAGTCATTGGAAGTTGTTATAAAGACAAAGAACTGATAGTCAAGCCCCATCATTCTGTGGGGCCCTTTCACCTTAGATCTGCAGGAACTAGAGTTGTGCAGTTGCATAGCATTTATATCAAAAGGGTTGCTATTATATAACAACATAGTACAATATTTGAAGTGCCTAATGCATAATGGTGTGGAATGTATATTGATGCGGAATACATACCAGTGTCTGATGCACATCAGTGTGCAATGAACACTAATGTGACATGGACATTACAGTCTATGTACATTGATGCACATTGAGTACCTTTATGGTGCCACATTATGCATCTTTTCACACAAGAATTAGTTCAGCTCTCACAATAAGAGTTACAGTGTCTTTTAAGAAAACATAGCAGAGCACCATGGTTTAGTCATACAGTCAGCCCTCCATTTTCACAGGTTTCACACCTGCAGTTTGGACTATTTGTGTGTTTGAAACAATGCTGCTTGAAGTTGGTGCTGCCATGTGAATTTTCACATGGACTTCCCATCCTCAAAAGGCTGTTTGAGAGGCATGTGTTCTGCAAATCTGTTTTGCTCAATATCTCCCTTCTTTTCCTGTCCAAAGCAGAGATTTATAGCATGCAAGTGAGAACAGGAGCCAGCCTTTATGCTGCATCATCTGGCTCCTCTTCACAAATTTCTCTCTTCCTTTCTTGGGCAAAAAGGAAATTCACAACATACAGGAAGAGGAAGAAGAGCTGGTTGTGTAGGGTAAACAAAGTGACCACAGATCTGGCATCTCTTCCCATATGTTATGAATCTCTCTTTAACCTGGGGAAAAGAAGAGAAGTATTGGGGAACAGGAAGCACACATGAAAAGGAGGAAGAAATCAGATGTGTCGTGGCCAGCTCCTCCTCTTCTTTTAGTCTGTTGCATCTTTGTGGTCCCCGTGGTGTCTGCTTTCCATTGCCTGAGTGAAAGAGAGACTTACGCCACACAAAAAGAGGAAAAGGAGCTGAGTTTTGCAAAGCAAGAGAAGTGGTGGTGAGGCAGCTCTCCATCCGGCTACACCCTGGGACCACAGTCCTAACACTTACCTCTCTCTCCCCACCAGAAATATATGTGGTTTTTCAACTTTTGTGGAGGAACTGTGCTCCCAACTCTTGCAAAAGTGGAGGGGTAACTGTACAATGCATGGCAATTCTATTCTACCTTTGAGTAGTTGCTTTGACAAGGCAGGTGAGAACAGAATTAGACCATTGGCATATTAACACAGTTCTCAGTATCCCAGTCATAGATCCCCTCCTCTTTGCCTTATAGTTTGTCAAAAAGAGAGGGAATCTAAGTTTAAAATCAACAACAAAAGGGAAACTCTTTCTTTCCCAAAAGACGGAGGCTTTTTAAGTCTGCTTCCCACAGGGCACAGCTTAGCAAACATTGAATGTGAGTCTCTTCTCAAGTGCATCATTAGGTCACTATTTCTAGTCATTTTACCAGTGTTAGGAAAACTATTTTCTAAAGCATCCTTTAACCTTTATTTATTTATTTATTATTCAAATTTATATACCGCTCCATTCCCTTAGGCTCAGGGCGGTTTACATAGATAAAAGCATAACAATTTCAATAAAACAATTTAACACTATATAATTAAAATGCTATAAACTACTGAACAACTGTCCAGCTTGTCTCAATACCAGAACAATAAAGATATAGGACAGTCAGTTGGGACAAGCATATAGGACAAGCATTGATGTTAAATGCTTGTCAGAACAGCATTGTTTTACAGGCTCTTCTAAATACCGATATTTCTGTAAGAGCCCGAGTACTATCTGGCAGAGAGTTCCACAGTGTCGGAGCTACAATAGAGAAAGCTCTTTACCTCATTGAGGATAGGTGGTAAGTTTTGACCGAGGGAACCATTAATAGGTTTTGATCTCCAGACCGCTGTGATCTCTGGGGAATGTACGGGGAGAGACGGTCCCTCAAGTACACAGGCCTCAAACCATGTATGGCTTTAAAGGTTAATACCAACACTTTGAACACAATCCTGTACTCCACTGGGAGCCAGTGTAGCTGCTGCAGGATAGGTGTTATGTGGCATCTTGCCGGAGCCCCGGCGAGTAGGCGTGCTGCACCATTCTGCAGAAGCTTGAATTTCCGTATCATGGACAGAGGAAGGCCAATGTAGAGGGCGTTACAGTAGTCTAGTCTCGAGATGACTGTCACCTAGATCACTGTGGCAAGGTCGCCATTAGACAAGTAAGGCGCCAGCCGTCTAGCCTGCCGCAGGTAGAAAAATGAGGATCTGCTGACCATGGTGACCTGGGTCTCCATAGTCAGCAGCGGGTCCAACTGGACCCCTAGACTCTTTACCAAGGGTGATGGGCAAAGTTCCACACCATCCAGGGTAGGCAGCCGGCACCCCCCTCCCATAGGGCGGCCCAGCCAGAGGATCTCCGTCTTCGATGGGTTCACCTTCAACCAGCTAGCTCACAGCCATCCAGTCACAGTTTCTAAGCACTGATGGAAATAATCGGGTACAGAGTCCGGGCTGCCCTCCATCCTCAGCACAAGCTGGGTGTCATCAGCGTACTGATGACACTCCAGACCGAAGCTACGTACCAGTCGGGCCAGTGACAGCATATAGATGTTAATTAATAGAGCTCTAGTTTCTGATACAGAACATATGCCTTGGTCAGCAACAGGGAAGGAGTGGCAGGTGGCATGAAAGGAGTGGAAATAAAGTAAAAAATAAATAAAGAGGAAGGAGCCTCATGGAGCAGATTTTCATCCACATGGCCCACTGGTGGTCCACAGCCCACAGGTTAAGAACCACTGCTTTATACTTATAAGCCAATGCCATTCACTTTTAACTCTTACTTGTTATTCTTTGTGCTGGTCAGTGACCGTAATAAAGTTTTTTGTACTTGTTATTCTGTTGCTGCTTTTTGCTGCTTTTTGCTGCTTTAGCTCCCATTACTGTTGTTCAAAAATGTCAGAATTAATATTTAAACTTGACTCAGCATTGATTTGTTGAATGTTCTGCACCGGGGTTAAAACCTCCATGACTGCTAAGCTGTTTTGAAAATATATAGAGAGATAGTTCAGTTCTGAAGGTCAAGAATGTTTCTTTTTCTTTCATTCAAATATGTGTCTTTTCCAGAGGAACACACAGACATGCACAATGTTCTATGTTGAAATCAATCATACATAAAAAGATTTGGCATTGGGGACTTTTCCAGAGAACTTAATGTCCTTTCAGGGTGCTTGAATCATTGCCAGATGGATTATATTTAACATATTGCCTCCTTTTCTATTCCTAATATGTCATGAAGGTATTTGGCAGACCTCCAGAGGGTTATAACCTGCTTCTTGCAGTCTATGTGAAACCACTTATCTCCGTTGCTTGGCTGACTGGTCCTTGACCACAGACACCACCAAAATCATCAGAGCTTGGAAATGTCGCTTCAGAGGACTACAACTCCCAGAATTCCTCAGCCATTGTGGCAGGTAGACATCAGGCAATAGATCTTTAGAACTTTGTGCCATCGGATTAGCTCCTTTTTCCACCGAGGTCATCTGAAGGGAGAGAAACCATAAAAGGCCTTCTTCTCCATCTTTTTGGGACCTCTGTGCAAGGAGAGAAAGCCCGATTTTAATACAGTAGCCTGTACTTTTGTTGCACCCCTGAAGAGCTTAAGGTACATGGCTGTATTTCTCCATAACTTGTCCTACAAGCTGATCATGAATCAAGTATTGGTGGAGGTGCTCATCTTATCATGAGAGGGGCATCACTGACTCAATCCATGAGTAGCCACCTTAATTGGCACAATCCATGTGCTGCCAGGTTTCCAAAATAGTTATGGGTATCAGTTGACATTCATGGGATGCAAGGGTGACAATCAGGAACTAAGTATGAAAAAGTTTGTAATCTACGTACCTGGATACAAATTAAGAGTATGGATTTTAGTTAACCTACAATGTGTTTTCTGTAAAATTACCTGGTTTTTCACATTCATAAATGACATAATGGTAAAGATTTCTGCCTTTTTGAAGGACCTACACCTCAAAATGCAGAATCTGAGGGTATTTTATTTGGTCTATATGAAACAAAAAGCTTTTCTATCCAATTAGAAAGGAATGGATCTTCTAATAAGGGACCCCAGTCAATCCTACATAGATTAAGCTTTCCCTTGAATAGGGAATACTTGAATCATGCACTAATTTAAAAGTATTTTGTGCAGTGATCTGCTTTTTCCATTGTGTATGGGTTGGCATTGTTTACATTGCATATGGGTATATTCAACAGCTGATTTAACATTGATTAACATAATTAATGCTGAATTCCACGAGTAGAAATATATACAATACAACTTTGATATAGGATCTTAACTTTCATTAGGATCCAAAGCCAGTGAGAGTTGTTCATTTCACTCCTGTCAGGGTGAATTAAGTTTAATGGAAACAGAGAAGAATTCATATATCTGAAGCAGAGATAAGGAGAAGCAGGTGAATGAAGGCCATTTATCTCCCAGTCTCAACATCAATCATCATCAGTCTAACACCAAACAATCCTATCCAGCGAATGCTTGTCAGGGAAAGAACAAAACCTCCGGTTTTCATTAATTTATCAACAGTACCCTCTGGTGGAGAGTTTCCAACATCATACTTTGAGAACATAGTAAAAGAAACCTAAAGAAAAACATAAAACATAAAACCATCATACATGAAAAACTTCTAGCAAGATTGGACATGTGAGAATCCAATAATGTCCTGGACACCACTTTTTGTCCCTGAAGTCCTCTACCTGTCTACTTAAAATTCCCAACCCACATTTTTTTTATTTTTAGGAAATTTACACTTTGCAAGTGGCATCCCCCCCCCCCAAATCACCCAGGGTAAGGGTGTTAAAATACCCTTACCCTATCACCCAAAGCATCCTAGAACCCTGTACTACTTCTAGAAACCTCTGTTTTACTCAGCAATTCCCTCTCAAAATGGTACCTGGGAATTAAGCAATGTCACTTCCTGCCTCCCTTATGAGAAGAACTGTAGAGATACACGGAAGGATTTGGACTTGTTCTAGGGCAGATCACATCAGCTTTATGGTTGCCTTCAGAGGGCTGTTTGTAATTGTAAGATTGTATAAATATAACTATGTTTCCCTGGCATTGAAAGCCTTGAAGGCTACTTAAAATGATGTGGTGGGCTGGATTCGGGCCAAGGGCATTGCAGTAAACACATTGGCACGAACTTGAAGGAAATCTGGAGGGGAAATTGCCTCTGACCCCCATGCCTCTGGGTTATAATAAGTATGGACAACTGAATGTATCTGGGAGGGTAAAGCCTTCTTCATCTGGGATTCTCCATGGACTGCCCCAAATATCAAAACTGAAAAAGAAGTCATGGTAGTGGCTATATTTTTGGTTTTGAAAAAGAGATCATCTGGCATACCTTTGGTGTCTTGTATACAAATTAAATTTTCCTTGAACTTTTTGGTTCAGAGTTGTGTTTAGGTACATAAGAACATAAGAACATAAGAAGAGCCATGCTGAATCGGGCCTCAGCCCATCTAGTCCAGCATTCTGTGTCACACAGTGGCCCACCAGTTGTACACAGGGATCTCTAGCAGAAAGGAGGGCAAAACCCTCGCCTGCTCCCGACCCCCCACAACCAGTACCTGCCTGCCTCCAACACAGAGGTGGCACTTGGATGTCCATTTCAGTAGCTACTGATTCCCTTGGTATCCATGAATCTGTCTAATCCTGCCTTGAAGCTGTCCAGGCTGACAGCTGTCACAACCTCCTCTGGAAGTGAGTTCCATAACCCAATGACCCTCTGGGTGAAGAAATATTTCCTTTATTAGTCCTAACTTTCCTACCTTGGAGCTTTAGGAGTGCCCCTAGTCCTAGTGTTGTGTGAGAGAGAAAATATTTTTCTTTATTCACCTTTTCTATCCCATGCATGATTTTATACACTTCGATCAAGTCACCTCTTAAACACCGTCTTTCAAGGCTGAAAAGACCAAGGCGTTGCAACCTGATTTCATAAGGGAGCTGCTCCATCCCTTGGATCATTTTTGTTGCCCTTCTTTGTACCTTTTCCAGTTCCGTTATATCCTTCTTGAGGTGCGGTGACCAGAATTGTACACAGTACTCCAGATGTGGCCTCACCATAGATTTGTAGAGAGGCAATACAACATTTGCCGACCTATTTTCGATTCCCTTCCTGATCATGCCAAGCATAGAATTTGCTTTTTCACTGCTGCAGCGCACTGGGTTGACATCTTCATTGAGCTGTCCACCAAAACCCCAAGATCCCTTTCCTGGTTTGTCTCAGAAAGCTTTGATCCCATCAGTTGATAAGTGTATTTGGGGTACTTTGCCCCGATGTGCATGACTTTACACTTGTTTAGGTTAAAATGCATTTGCCACTTTGTTGCCCATTCACTCAATTTCGAGAGATCTTTCTGGAGCTTTTACAATCAGTTTCATTTTTAACTACCTGAACAATTTAGTGTGGTCTGCAAACTGCTACCTCACAATTTACTCCTACATCCAGATCATTAATGAATAAATAAAAAGTAACGGACCCAAAACTGAACCTTGGGGTACGCCACTTCTCACCTCTTTCCACCCAGAGAAATGTCCGTTTATTACCACCCTTTGTTTCCTACAGTTTAGCCAGGTTTCAATCCAGGACAAGACCTGTCCTCTGATTCCATGGCTGAAGAGCTTATTTAGGAGCCTTTGGTGAGGGACTTTGTCAAAAGCCTTTTGAAAGTCAAGGTAAACAATATCGACTGGGTCCCCTTTATCTATGTGTTTATTTACACCCTCAAAGAATAGAGTTCTTCAAGCGTAAAAGTTGTGTATACAGTTGCAGATTCTTCGATGGCATGTAATTAATTACCCAATATACAGCTCCCCCTACCCTCTCCGCTATGGCACTACTGCTGGCCTCATTTAATGTCTGGGCAGGGAAATAGTGGTGTTGGCCAGTGGCAACGCGATCCCTTAGGTGACATAGGTGCTTTCACTTCTCTATGGAATAACACTCAACTTATCCACGAGTCATAACAAAATCCATAATTTAGGCCCCAAAATCTGCCCTTGAATTATACAAGAGTATATGCACAGTATTTGCCATCGCCTTCAGTTTCTTGCAGACCAACTTGATTCACTTAAGCATTGGGAATAGAATCCGCTTAAACCTTAGGGAGGATTTCCTGAGTGTCAGATCTGTTTAACATGGAATACATTGTCTGTGAATGTAATTGAGGTTTTCTGCAGGTTTTTAAACAGAGATTGGAAAGCCATCTGGTAGGAGTGTTTTGATAGAGTCTTCCTGCCTAGCAGGGAGTTGGCATGGATGGCCTTTGAGGATCTCTTCAAACTATGTTATTTAGTTTTAATTCTTCTTCAATGTGTGTAATGACATCTTCTGCACACCAAGGAGTGCTGTTGTCCCAATTTTCAAATGTTCCCATCTGTAGCTGCTTCCCTGTTCAAAATTCTCATTTGTGGCATGAGAGAACTGCTGACTTGGTTGATGTTGGTTGTTTAATTGACTGGCTTCTTGATTGATCACTATCTTTCTCGGTCAGTTTACAGAGAAGGTTAAATTGAATCAACTGAAGCTTTATTTGACTGATAACTTGTCTGCCTATTGATTTGCCCCATGTTGGGGTGTCCATTATTCAAGAAGGAGATTGACAAGTTTGAACGTGTCCAGAGGAGGGTGACCAAAATGGTAAGTGGCCTGGAAACCATGCCCTATGAGAAACAGCTAAGGAAGCCAAGAGAAGAGGTTAGGAGGTGACATGAGAGTGAAGTTTAAATATTTGAGAGTTGTCCTACAAAAGATGGAGCAAGCTTTTTTCTGCTGCTTCAGAAACTAGGACATGGAGAAATTGTTTCAAACACCTAAACATAAGAAAGACCTTTCTGACAGTAAGATAGACTGCTGTTGGACAATGAAAAACAGTGCCTTGGAGTGTGGTATAGTCCCCATCTTTGGAAATTTTTTAAGAGAGACAAGATGACCATTCATCAGTATGGCAGAACTGAGTTCTAGTGGATAGTTTTTGTGGTCTCATCCAACTTCATGATTTTTATATGTCTGTGCATTCATTGCACATTTATATACAGTACTTATTTGTTTCCTTTGAAAAATTGCATGCATTTTGGATCTTTCTCCTCCAAAATGTGATTTCCCCCTTACGTTGTTATCCCATTGTTTCTCACCTGGCACCTTTGCCATGTACTGAACTTGATGCTTTTTATCTGATTCCAGCAGTCATCATCTGGTGCTAATGGGTATTATAGTGCAATATGTTAGAAAACCACCAGGTAAAATAATTAAGAATCCTCAACTAAATGTCCTAAAAGCAGCAGATCCTCTCTGATTTTTGAAGTCCTGGTTAGGATTTCGATGGAAGACCAGCAACAAATCAGGTGCTGTAGACTTCAGCCATTGCATTAGCATTTGCACCTTGATGGGATACGTATATACTGATATTGACGTTGTTCAATGTGGACGCACCTCCGACCATATTTTCAGCCTTGAAAAAGTCCCCAAAGTGACAAAACGGAGGATCCATTTGATGTTAACTCATCCGTTGGCTGTGCATGGAAGATTTACTCACTAGAGTTGATAAACACAAGAGGTTGGACCAGGCAACGTTCTTTGTTTGTTTATACTGTGAATATTGTCTTCTACTGCGTGAATGGGAACTTATCCCTGACTAAAAAGACTCATTCTTTGATTTGGATTTGCCTTTAGATTGATTGAATTACATTGTTTGAGAAGGAAACTACAGTGGGAACACTTGAACATTTTCCATTGGGACGCCGTACGGGCCAAGATTTTGATTTGAATCTTGGGAATATTGACGTATTCATTAGCAACCACCTGGAAATATAGTGAGACCTGGGAATTACTGTGAGTTACTTCTCCACTACAAGATTAACTAACGTCATTTGGAGTCCTGGACACAAGGTTGAAGTGGGTGGGAGTGTTTATGATATTATTTTGATTAAAGCCAACTAGGTCACCACCCCATCAGTGGCGTTTGCATTAATACTATAGTGAATATTGCATATTATTTATTTATTTTATTATTTATTTATTAACTTCGATTTAGTATACCGCTCACTCCGGAGCTCAGAGCGGTTTACAGAAGAAGCATAAACACCGTGAGTAATAAAACAGATTAAACAGTTAAAACACATTAAACATCAAAGCAGTTAAAACATATTAAAAACACTAGCCCTCAGCGAAGGTTGGGGGACGAGATAAGAATCTCGGGGGGGGGATAGGCGGCATGGCACACAGTGTGGTTGAGTTAAGGGCCAAACACCTTCCTAAAGAGCCAAGTCTTCAAGGCCTTGCGGAAGGGCAGAAGAGCGCGGATGGCGCGGATCTCCTCCGGGAGGCCGTTCCAGAGACTTGGGGCAGCTACAGAGAATGCCCTCCGCCGTGTAGTGGCCAGTCTGCAGGTTCCAAGGGAAGGCACCTCAAGGAGGTTATATTGTTCTGCTTTTGTGGTTATTGCTGTAGACTATCTTTCAGAAGAAGAAATGGGCAAAACCACCTCTGAATAGTCTTTCCCAAGATAACCCTTTCAAATTCACGAAGTTGCCATAAGTTGATAGGTAACTTGAGGGCTCATATATATTGTATACACATACTAGACCTTCACAGATTATGAAATATTCTGGGTAGAATCCTACTTTGAGGAGACAGAGTGAGATTTCTGCTCATTACATTACATGACTGTTGCACAGTTCTGCCACATTACTAAATTGCAGCATTGTGAAATGAAATGTCCATGTGCTTCAATTCAGTTCAATGTGCAGTGAGGAAAGTTGTTTTGCACAACAGAGACCAACGATGCTACATTTGGTTCTGCATACAATTAAGAAGAAATGAAGAAACTTTTGACTTTTCAGCCAGACTTATGTATTTAATGTATTTAAAACTTTTGTACGTCAATCTTCTCACCTCAATAGAGGGACTCAGACCAGCAAACAGCAAGAATTCAATGCTAACATTTAAAATCTAAAAACATCTTAAATCCACAATAAAATTATCAATTACAAGTACAATAAATACATAAAAACTATTCACCAGAGACTTCTTTTCTGTCTGCCAATCAAAAGTGAAAATGGCAGCATATTGGGGGCAGGAAAGAGAAGCAGAAAGAAATAGTAATAATAATAATCTTTATTTGTACCCCACCACCATTGCCTCAATGGGGACTCGGGTGGCTTACATGAGGCCGAGCCCAATAACACAACAAAGTAAAATCAAACATAAAACAATATAATCAATTACATAAAACATAAGCTATAAAATACTACAACCAATAAAAACTTACAATAAAATAAAACTATTAATGGCACAAAAGAGTGAGCAGGCCGCATGTACAGATTAAAATAGAAAAGAAAAGGATAAAACAGGGGTGAGATAGCAGTGGTGCGAATTATTTGTGAGGGAGCAGGAACAGAATTAAATACAGGAGCAGAAATAAAATAGACTGATATTTTTCATAAACTATGGTTTCAACATTATTTGAAGATTGGTTTGCAGCGAGTCTGTTTTTCATTCATAAAGAGAGCCTCCAACATGGCTTCCATGTGATAACATCCATTGTCAAGATAGTAGAAGACTAAGACTTGAAAGGGCATCAATGAATTAACTAGACAAGATTCTCAAGATATATCACTGAATTCCAAAGTCAGATTCATCCAGGCTATGTATGGTTAGGAAAGCTGGACAAGGGACTAAAGCTGTCAGGGAGATAAACTCATTTGAAATGTGGTGTTAGAGGAGATATTACACATTTCTAAAATATGAAATGTGCATACCAGGGCTGAACACTTACTTGAATCTAAGATGACTAAACTAAGATACTTTGGAGGTATCATGAAATTCAGGCTGGAGCTATATTGCTAAATAGTTTAACGGCATTGAACTGTTTTATATGGGTCTACACCAAGCATGGGTAAACTTTGGCCCTCCAGGTGTTTTGGACTTCAACAATCCTTTCTCCTCACTACTGTATTTGTGGCTCTATTATTCCAGATGTTGACAGAATGTATTTCCAGGTCTGGTGAGACCAGAACATAGATCATGTCATGTGATCACTTCATTACTGGAAGAAAGTATAGTACATGCATGGGCAATCTTGGCCTCTCTAGGTGTTTTGGACTTCAACTCCCACAATTCCCAACAGCCTCAGGAAGGGTGTGGGAGTTGAAGTGCAAAACACCTGGAGGGGCCAAGTTTGCCCATGCCTGTTCTACACTGACCACATAAACTGCATTATTTGGCAGTGTAGATGCAATCTCAGTGAAGATGCTAGTGCTCAGTAAAGTGAATCATATCAGGCATATAAGGAAGTGACATTACAAGAAGATTGATTCAACCAAGAAAGCCACAGTTCTAACTTTGCAAGTCCCGAGCAAGGCTGTTCTTGAAGGTCTTATGCTGAACATGACCACAGCAATTAACAATAACAGCAAATGACACCAACAATTATTCTTGTAGTGGCATTTGCAGTTCAATGAAAGGGGCAGTTTCGTAAGATTGAACGCACTAGTTTTTGGTTTAAAAACCACAATTAAAAGGTTCACAGAATACAGTGTTTTCTGTTCAATGTTGGCTCTTGAATTCACTTATGCTGATTTTCTTCCCTCAGGGAAGGGAAGGCTATTATTTGAAGTTAAATTGAATAATAAGAGTGAGAAGGAGTAGGAATATGTCAGGGCTCCCCTCCTCCTCTGACCTAAAGGGCAGAGGAGGAGTTAATTTACAGTGAAGTGTCAGATTAATGAGATTTCATCTTTCAGGGCATCTCATTCTGACATTTGCTCTATGTGAGAAAAACTGCAGAGAACAGATCAAAGATCTGGGGGCTGCCTTTAAATGCCAGCATTTGGATCCTGTTAAAACGCTTGGGGAAAACTCCACGTCATAAAGCACTCTGAAATGTAATATTAATTAGTATGCTGGAGTTTGGAATATATTTTGAAATGTTCAGGTAGAAGGGCAAATTGGACGCAAAAGTAATTTTAGATACTAATAGACCAGTGGTTCTCATGTTGCGGTGACCCCCAACCATAACATTATATTTTCGTTGCTACTACATAACTGTAATTTTGCTACTGCTATGAATCATGATGTAAATATCTGATATGCAGGATGCATTTTCATTCACTGGACCAAAATTTGGCACAAATACCTAATTCACCCAAATTTGAAAACTAGTGGGGTTTCGGGGGTGGGGGAGGTTGATTTTGTCATTTGTGAGTTGTAGTTGCTGGTATTTATAGTTCACATACAATCAAAGAACATTCTGAATTCCACAGAATGGAATTGAACCAAACTTTGCACACAGAACTCCCATGATGAACAGAAATACTGGAAGGATTTGGTTTGACGTCGAGTCAGATTCATCCAGGTTCACCTACATCCAGAGAGTACTGTGGACTCATACAATGATGGATCTGAACCAAAATTCAATTCAAGTTTGCATCAGTGGAACCTCCCATTTGGGCGTGCCTTCCATTGTACAATATTGAATTTCAAAGTAAGGATTGCACTGCACAATTTATATGGAATTCCACATCTGGAGATTTCTAATGCATACACCCAGTGTGGAATCCAGCACTAATGTGTGGTCCTGTCCACTATTGAAATAGTTGTCCAGTCCTTCTTTAGCTTCAAAATGCATTTATGATGAGAGGAAAATAGGAACATAGAATTACAGACTTGGATTTCATCCAGTCCAAAACCTTTTCAGCTTTCACCATGTTGGAATATGCAATCTAGTGGAAAGAGAGGACCCATAGCTATGTATGGATACAATTAATGCAATTATTTATTTAAAGGATGGGAGATAAAATGTGGAATAACACCTATGAGATAAAGACAAAATGCATAAGAAATCAGAGGAAATCTATGAATTTCAGACAAAATATTGTACAATAAAATTATTAGTGGTAGAAGCTCCTTCCTTGGAGGCTTTTAAGCAGAGGCCGAATGGAAATCTGTTAGAAGTACTTTCAAGTTTTCCAGCATGGAAGGAAGTTGGACTTGTTGGTCTCTTCCAACTCTATTATTCTTTTATTCTAGAACAATTTGAACTAAAAATTGGACAAAGGTGTTGGTTATTCTCAACTAGAGTAAAACCTTCGAATTAACTGCTCAGTGATCTATATTGAACATTTTTGATATATAATGCTGAAAAATGAGGTCATGCAAAAAAGAAGAAAAGATGCAATGTATTTAAAATAATCAGACACTAAAATCAGCAGCCAAAGTAGTTGCTTAAAGGATGCTTGAAATGCAAAAGAATGTTCAGTTACTGTCTGACAACAAAAAGGATGCTCAAAACTTGCAAAGATCTCTTGGCAGATCTGATTTTTTTTAATAGCAAACTTCAAAAGTGGATTCACTCAGTTGTTTACCATTATCTGTTATCTAACGGCTGCTATAAAATCTAAAGGAAAAGTCTTGGTTGTCAAATGTGACCCTGGTTTCTCAGCTTTCTTTCTGAGTTCTTTGGAGTTTCTCAGAAACAGTTGGTTAACTTTTCCAGCTCTTCTGAAACCATCACGATTTCATTAGATTGGTGATTTGAGGTTGCCATTTATTAAATAATCTGGATGCCATCTAGGATCCTGTTATCACCTTCTGGCCACAGAAATGCCCAACTTACAGCAGGAAGAGTTAATTCTCTACTTCGACATTCTCAAGTATTGGAATTCTGGGATGTTTACATGGGGAAATGAGCAAGCTCCCAAGTAATCTTTTAAGATCTTTATTATAGGAAATCATAAGCATTCATACATAAATAGCTCCCTTAGGGAGAACACAGACATGAGAATGTTTGGGCAGTCTGCTTTCATCATACTTTATGAGCATTGTAAATACTTTCATCATACTTTATGAGCATTAGGCACGAGAAAAATGAAACGGAAATTAAAAGGATTCGTAAGAGATTCGTATGTAATGGGACTTTTGAGGTTTTACGTATCGCTGCCGCGATCCCGGAAGTAGACTTTCTTTTACGGTCCTTGAGGCCAACAATTTGCGTTATGATCGTAAGAAATTCTTAATTCTTAATTAATTAATTATTGTACTACGTACTCACTTCTCCCTGTCTTCTCCCCCTCATTTCCTTCCCGCCTTCATTCAGCTTCTTCTTTTTCCCGCATTTCTATGGGGAACTGGAAGTGACGCTGCTGCTAGGTAGGCAATGCATTCTGGAAAGTGTAGTCCTCCAGGCTTTCCCCCCCCCTCCTTCTCTTCCCCGTTGCTCTGCTGCCATGCCCCATCGCAGGGGCCAGCTTCACACACACACATGCGCGCTTCTCCTCCTCTCTCTCCAGGCTTTCCCCCTTCTCTTCCCCGTTGCTCTGCTGCCATGCCCCATCGCAGGGGCCTGCTTCACACACACACGCGCGCGCTTCTCCTCCTCTCTCTCCCTGCGCTCTCTCAGATGCTTCTCTTCCCGTTGCTCTGCTGCCATGCCCCATCGCAGGGGCCATCTTCAGCCCTCCAGGTACGTGTTTTGGACTTCAACTCCCACCATTCCTCACAGCCTCAGGCCTCTTCCTTTCCTCTCAGCCTGGGCAAACTTGGGCCCTCGCTCCCTCAGGATCGGGGTGAGAGGCAGCGAGGAGCGAGGGGGGGCTGCTCCTCCTTTTCTTTTGCTGCTTCCAAGAATAGAAAACCCCCTCCCTCCCTTCCTCCTTCCCTCCCTCCTTCCTATTTGGAGAGTCCCATCTAGAATTCAGTGTGGTTTATTCAAGTTTTGGCCTACAACTCCCAGAAATCCCAGCCAATTTACCAGCTGTTAGGATTTCTGGGAGTTGTAGGCCAAAACCATCTGAATGCGCATGCTCTGGCATACGAATTACTAACGAATTTCGTTAGTACTTAAGTTACATTTCAGAAATTTTTGGGAATTTTTTTTTAAGTCTTTCTTTTACTAATAAAAAATCCCCCCCCCCCCATTTGATTTAAGAATCGCCATTTTTGGATTCTAAACCATGCCTAATGAGCATCATTAAAGGTTTCAGAGGATAATATTGCTGAAATTGCTGAAATTCTAGCCAAAATATATAACCTTTCTCTAAGATCAGGCACTGTACCCGAGGACTGGAGGGAGGCAAATGTAACTCCGATCTTCAAGAAAGGATCCAGGGGTGATCCAGGAAATTATAGGCCAGTTAGTCTAACCTCAGTTCCAGGCAAAGTGATGGAAACCATTATTAAAGAAAAATTACTAAGCACATAGAAGAACAGGCATTGCTGAAGGAAAATCAACATGGTTTCTGCAAAGGCAAATCATGTCTTACTAACTTGTTAGAATTCTTTGAGGGTGTAAATAAACACATAGATAAAGGGGACCCAGTCGATATTGTTTACCTTGACTTTCAAAAGGCTTTTGACAAAGTCCCTCACCAAAGGCTCCTAAATAAGCTCTTCAGCCATGGAATCAGAGGACAGGTCTTGTCCTGGATTGGAACCTGGCTAAACTATAGGAAACAAAGGGTGGTAATAAACGGACATTTCTCTGGGTGGAAAGAGGTGAGAAGTGGCGTACCCCAAGGTTCAGTTTTGGGTCCGTTACTTTTTAATTTATTCATTAATGACCTGGATGTAGGAGTAAATTCTGAGGTAGCAAAGTTTGCAGACGACACCAAATTGTTCAGGGTAGTTAAAAATGAAACTGATTGTAAAGAGCTCCAGAAAGATCTCTCGAAATTGAGTGAATGGGCAACAAAGTGGCAAATGCATTTTAACCTAAACAAGTGTAAAGTCATGCACATCGGGGCAAAGAACCCCAACTACACCTACCAATTGATGGGGTCAAAGCTTTCGAGACAAACCAGGAAAGGGATCTTGGGGTTTTGGTGGACAGCTCAATGAAGATGTCAACCCAGTGCGCAGCAGCAGTAAAAAAAGCAAATTCTATGCTTGGCATGATCAGGAAGGGAATCGAAAATAGGTCGTCAAATGTTGTATTGCCTCTCTACAAATCTATGGTGAGGCCACATCTGGAGTACTGTGTACAATTCTGGTCACCGCACCTCAAGAAGGATATAACGGAACTGGAAAAGGTACAGAAAAGGGCAACAAGAATGATCCAAGGGATGGAGCAGCTCCCTTACGAAATCAGGTTGCAACGCCATGGTCTTTTCAGCCTTGAAAGACGGCGTTTAAGAGGTGACTTGATCGAAGTGTATAAAATCATGCATGGGATAGAAAGGGTGAATAGAGAAAAAATATTTTCTCTGTCACACAACACTAGGACTAGGGGGCACTCCCTAAAGCTCCAAGGTAGGAAAGTTAGGACTAATAAAGGGAAATATTTCTTCACCCAGAGGGTCATTTGGTTATGGAACTCACTTCCAGAGGAGGTTATGACAGCGGTCAGCCTGGACAGCTTCAAGGCAGGATTAGACAGATTCATGGATACCAAGGGAATCAGTAGCTACTGAAATGGACATCCAAGTGCCACCTCTGTGTTGATGGAGGTAGGCAGGATTTCCCCGGGTACTGGTTGTGGGGGGTCGGGAGCAGGTGAGGGTTTTGCCCTCCTTTCTGCTAGAGATCCCTGTGTACAACTAGTGGGCCACTGTGTGACACAGAATGCTGGACTAGATGGGCTGAGGCCCGATTCAGCATGGCTCTTCTTATGTTCTTATGTTCTTAATATCATTGAGCATTATTATATTTAAAAACATTACTTATATAAATGTAATCTGAGTCTACATACAGTTTCATACCACCTTAATTGTTCTGTGTCAATACTATGAAATCATGGGAGTTGTAGTTTTAGAAACCCCTCTCTGCTGAAGAGTTCTGGTGCCTGAAATGATTCTACATTATCTATGCATCCAAGCAGATATATAAAGTGCATCAATTCCAATCAAAATTATAAACATCTATTTTAACATAAGATGTTTCTGTTACCAGCATCTACATGTCTGAGTTGTTTATCAAACAGAAACTGCATTGTCGGCATGAAGATTGCACTGATTAGCTCACCCTATTCCTCTGGTTTTCATTCCACATTCTGCTGCTTTCTGGCCCATTGTTTTGATCATTCCATTTTTGATATTATTAATATTATTATTATTATTACCCTACTTTTTCTCTTCACAAGAAGACTCGGTGTCTTATGTTAAAAGCATTTCAATACAATTTTAAATATATAAATATGCAAACATTAAAACAGAATTAAATATAAACAGTATTTACTGTTAAAATCCATAAAAACATAATCAAACCTAAAAACTACAGCACCCTTGACTTGATCTTAAAAACCTTCTTCTTTAAAAGCCTGTCTGAATGAAAAGGTTTTAGCCTGCCATCAGAAGGACAGCTGAGAGGAGGCCATTCTAGCTTCCCTGAACAAGGAGTTCCAGACTTGAGGGGTAGCGACACAGAAGGCTCGCTCTTGCTCCCACCAACCAAACTTTCAATTGAGGCAGGACTGAGAGTAGGACCTCTCCTGAATATGGACAGATTCATACTGGGAGATGTGGTTAGCCAAATAGCATGGACCAGAGCCACCTAGGGCTTTAACCAGCACTTTGAATTGTGCTCAGAAACAGACTGGCAACCAGTGGAGCTGCTGCAACAGCTGGGATTGCCCATTCTCTGTAGCCAGCCAGTTAGCAACCTGGCTACAGTTCTTTGGACCAACTGAAGTTTCTGAGAACTCTTCAGATGCAGCCCCATGTAGAGCATGTTACATTAATCCAGGTGGGATGGAATTAAGGCATGGGCTACCATGGCCAGATCTGGCTTCTCAAGGAACGGGTGGAAGGGCTACCACACTATCCAAAACCTTGCTCAAAAATGGAAGGCTGAATAGTAGTCTATAGTTGTCCATTATGGAGGGGTTCAGGAATGGTTTTTAATATACAGGTAGGTATCACAACTGTCTCCTTTAGGCAAGTTGGAATGTTGCCTTGTTCCAAGGAGGCATTGACCACTACGGTCATCCATTTTGCCAGTCCCCCTCTGGCCTGTTTGATCCGCCAGGAAGGACAAGGATCTAGAATACATATGGTAGCTCTCACCTCTCCAAGGATCCTGTCCATATCCCCAGGCTACACAAATTGAAAGATGTCAATTAACACAGGACATTACAAGCAGAAGCCAGAGTTTCATCCACTGGAACTATATCAATAACTGTCACAATGCACGGACTTGGCCGGCCCCTTAATCACACACACAAAGACGGTATTCAGCTAACTACTTTATTAAAGAATAAAAACAGTAGAAAAGGTAATAGTCCAAAATGCAAAAGCATTCAAATAAAAAGTATTGTCCAAAAACAACTTGGCATGAAAGTTTCCAAGACTTAGCAAGGCTCCGCTTAGCAAAAGCGAATCAGGAACAAACAAAGTACAATGTCCAAAGGCTTTCTTGGCAAGGCTCCGCTTAGCAAAAGCGAATCAGGAACAAACAGGGTGCACGGTCCAAGACTTCCTTGGCAGGCTACTAGCCCAATTTAGCTCCGTGGTCTAGCCTCGCTAACACGTCTGCATAGAATAGACGTGGCCGAGGTACTGAGGATCCGTTCCCACGGATCCTCTACTTAATCTTCATGGCGGGGACCCCGACGCTCTAGGCTTCTCCTTCTCCAATCTGTGGTGCGGGACCTCAGTCTGTCTAGGCTATGAAACCAACCCCTCCTGCTGGACTCGATGCTTCGTCTCCTATCAAAGGTTCGGCCTTGCCTCCCAGCACCTGGGTCTCTATCTCCATGAGAGCCGAACTCCCTATCTACTTCCCCACTATCCTCCTCCAGGTCTTCATGCATTCTTTCTTGCGATCCTCGCCCCCCTGGCTGTTCATACTCTTCACTATCGCTGCTTTCAGTTTGCACCTGGCTTTCTATATCCTCGTAAGGATCAGGCCAGCCTTCATCCCAGGCTAGGCTTTCCGTGGGAGAAGAAGGCCCAGCTATGGGAAATTCTCCTTCTTCCAGCCCCTCTAAATCCTCTTCAGAATCAATCTCAGCTGCTGCTGGCTCTAATGCAAGTGGGACCCCTGGCGCTGTCCCATGCCCCCCAGGCACTAATGAGAACTGGGTTGCTACAATAACAGTATGCAAGTCAGAACAGATCTGAGTGACTTTATTTGCCATGCAAATTCTTCACAGTGGGCTGTTGAATGGACAGAATTTTCTTCTTGAGGACCAATATGCAGTAGCCCTCTGACCACTCAAACAAAGCTCAGCTGAGCAGTTCCTTGCAGATACAATGGTAGCAGCAATAAAGGATTTCTCAGCTGCCTCCATTGCTGTGCAGTAGGCCTTCAAATATTCTCGAGCCTATGCTTGGTCAGATATCTCTTCTGCGTTCTCTCTAGGATACAAACATCTTGTTTGAACATTGAAAGCCCCACACAATCTCTTCCCCCGGCACCACCACCACTTTCTTTATTTCAGTCTTGGGCTCTATCAAAACTGCCATATAATGCAGTCTAGAGTCAAATAGTGTAACTGCATCAAACTGTATTATGAGTCTATACTGACCAAATAATGCAGTTACAAACCACATTACATGCCAGTGTAGATGGGGCTTTGTTGATGATTTTGCTAACCTGCTTGAGATCTGAGTCTATGCATCCTGTGTCTTTCCAAGCATTGGTTTTGAAGTCTACTTACTAGGAATGCTCGCTCAGTCTGAAGCCTGGCATCTTTGAGAAGTAAAAATAGTATGTTCTATCAATGAACTTTATTCCACACACCTACCACTCAGATGATTGCTTGATAATGGAGAAACCATGGTTCTAAATATGTAATGATTTCCTAAAAGATATTTCTTCAGGCATATTTCAGACTTTGAAGTCCAGAACCCATCCAATATTTTAATGATCAGCCCAGGGCATAGGAGGAGGGGAGAAATGTTCTTACTGTTAATCATTGCTGCATGAATATTGATGAAATAATGCAACATATGATGATTTTTTTCAACTTTATTTCACCCAAACTTGGATAAAATAATGTAAATGCAAACTAAAAGGCATGAGGGGTCTGAATATGTGTGTGTGTGTGTTTTCTCTAATTAAGTACAGAAGAGATCAGCAGTCAGTGATTAACGAGGTCAACTTTCTGTGTAATGAGAGAGGTTACATGGGGCTCTGCATTTTGGCTTTTTTGTGCAAATCCAAATTATACCGCTAGCTACAGGCCCGTAGCCAGGATTTTGATTCCGGGGGGGTGCTGAGTCTGAGTGAGAGAGGATCTACCCTAGCAAACCTTTTGTATCGTTATACTAAATACCCCCATGCATATGGGATATATTGAGAATGGTGATCAGATCATGATATGAATAAACATAACAGTTTAAATATTAAATGTTATTTATTTACTTTCATTAACAAAATGTTTAGAATGCTTTTTGACACATTCTTTTACTTTACAGCAACAGTCTTCTTTTCTTCTCCCTGGCCATTTTGTCAGTTATATTTTCTGGTTTGATCATGATGTCCTGGTGGATGGATTTAATTGCCAATGTGCCCAGCTGTGCATAGAGGCAGGGATTGGGGATGATTGCCCTTTTTGAAATGAGAGTTGTTGTTTACCTGGATCCAGAAAATCACAGAAGGCAGCCGAAGGGTCTGACACACTCCACTCCCAGCCACATGTAGCGAGACTTCAATGCACAGGCACAAAGGCCTACTGAGTGCACAAGCGTGAAGGCCTATTGCGGCCTCTGAATGGTCTGTGGTGTGGCAGCATCCTCTTTGGCACCTGGGCTGTCAGTGCACTCCCCTTCCTCTCCCAGTGCCGAAGGCTGAAACCAGGGGCACCAAAAAGAAAAGAGAGAGCGCCAAGGGCCCAGGCGCAGACAAGGATGCCACCGTGCCACATACCAATAAGGCCTTCTTGTGGATCACCCTGAGAATATCAGGGGCAGGGCTGAAGCCCCTGAAGCCCCCCCCCCCCCCCCGGCTACATGCCTGGCTAGCTAATTCCATTTTGCTTCTTATCAGTAGAATTCAGCCTATATTTTTGATCAGTTCTCTTCTGACCCAATGGATCAGAGCGCAGTCTAATGTATTCTCCTTTTCAGATGGACTTTCAAAAGCATTGTGGAAACAGATGGGCCTTTGTTGGATTCAGCCCAAGATTGAGATGCACATATACCTCCATCTGTTGTTTATGTCCCAGGTCTAGGCAACATAGCCACAGGGGAGCCATGTGATGTCCACCACCATTTAAGACTATTGGTATGCACTTCTAAGTATATACGTATGCAATGCATGCATGAGGATTGAAATATGACTCTGAAGACCAGGGTTCAAATACCCATTCTTCCATAGAGACCTTAGGCAAATCATATCTTCTCCGCCTCAGAATCAGCTTCCATTTGCTGCAGATATGGTTTGGCAGATCATCTGACAAGAAAACAAACATGGCACAAATATTTCAGGTTGCTGCAACAACTCAATCACCATCCATGTTCATCGTATAAGAATAGGAGGACAGATTTTCCACATAATTTACCCACAAAAATGTCTGTTTTACTCCTCCTGTTTGCTGGGCTCCAGAGATCAAAACAGTAGTTATAAAGATGAAGTGGCTGTGCCTCTGCCGTCAATCAAATTAATGATTGCACAAAAGCCTTGCCACCTTTCGACCATATGCTCAAAAATAAACCACCTATACTAGCCTCCAAACTCTGCTTGGTACTCAAAAGAAATCAATGTAAACCACATCTTTTTTTCTATCTCATCAGAAGCATGTATACTTTGAAGTCAAAGTCTTTAATAAAGGTATCATTTTTGCTTTGTTGTTAAGTTTGCTCCAGGTTGTTTCCAATTTATGGTGACCCTAACGCAAAGCTATCATGGGGTTTTCTTTGCAAATGTTTTTCAAAGGGAATTTGCCTTGTCCTTCCTCTGAGCATGAGAGAATGTGAAGTATCCAAGATCACCCAGTAGATTTTGATGGCCAAGCAGGGATTTGAATCCTGGCTTTCAGAATCGTAGTTCAACACTCAAAGGCCTTTCCTCCCCACAAGGTGAGGGAGGAGAGAAGTTTGCCTCCCCCATTGAAAATGAGACGATGGTTCCTTCCTGGAACCATCCAGACCAGGGGATGTGGCCAGCGTTTGGCTGGCCCGCCCCCTGGATATTTCAGTCTGAACGAGGTTCGGCCCACCACACCCGCCCATTAACAGTATAGTATTGGTCGTCGCGGAACCGGCGGAGTCAGCGGAACCGGGGGGGCGGTTGAGGAATTTTTTTCCTTCGTCTGTTTTTTGAAGGTTTTTTGCCTAGCCCTAGACTGTTTAGGGGCTAAACGGTATGGTGGGTCTGTTATTAAATAGGTTTAGCGGAAAATAGAGAGGAATATACAAAGTTGTCTTCACACAAGGCCCCCACAGTTTAGGAGGGGGGGTGGGTCATTTGTTTAAACACTCACTCGAAAGTTAGATTCGGTGAAGCAAGACTTGATGGCACACAAATGGCAGAGTCTGATAGCGACATTTTTCGAATAGACTTCTGTCCACTCGCCTTAACAGTTGTCCGGTTTTTTGGTTATAGACAAATAGGGTTTTCGCCACAGTTAGCCAAGGGGTATAGCCGGCTGGGATACCTCCTCGGATTTGTCACCAGGTTCCTGATACCTACTAGTTTAGGTTAAGGCAGAATTAAATAGGTAACAATTTACAATAAAAGTTGCCCACAATTTGAACCCAACTTTACTTGTGTGGCCTCGTTATTTTAGGGGTGGGCAGGCAAACCACTATACCACATTGGCTCTCATTTAGGCTTGGTACGCAAAAGAAATCAACACTGGTGCCAGTCAGACCTCCAAAAAGAAGTGGATTCCATGATCAGGATGCATCAACTCCATATTTTTGTTCTATCAAATACTTTTCAATTAGTTACGGTACATAAATTTATCTGATTTTACAACTTCCAGGGGATCTTGAAAATATACAAGATGATTTATTATGGACACTTCAGTTTTTTGGTGGCTTTGTATACTGAGAAAAAGACTTTGATGAACTGACATGTAATTTGTCAATGCCTTATATTTTCATTCTTCTATAAGATAATCCGTTGTATGGAAGACAATAAAAAGCCAGAGAGATTTTCAGCTGTTTCTACTAAGGAATATTTTGTGTTCAAGGAACTTTTGCAGACGTATTAAAATAAGATAAAGTACTGAGATGTTTGTCTCTGCAAAAAGATGACAAGAACTATTCATCTTTGTCTCATATGTTATTGGGTAAATATTAACTTCTATGCCCCAGGGCTGTCTTTTCATTGTCTTTTATTGTGATTTTATCAGTTTCTACACTTTACAATTTTATTCACTTGTTAACTAATTAACAATTATTTTGTTAATTTGCTTCTTATATCCACCACGCTTTCTGTCCTGCATCATTCGAGACTATTATCAGCTATCCAGTTATATGCTTTTTATACTCAACATATATTACATGTTACATGCTTTAAGGCTCATATATGTAATTGAGGAAATTGGTAATTTTTGAAATTGCTTTACAGAAAATACTTGCTTTAGGAATACAGGCTTATCCTGTTTAGACTTGTTGAGTGAGTTCTGTTACCATTATATCTTGGGTTTGGAGCCCAGCATGCTTCACTACTCCAAAATCCAGATTAAAACATGAACCGGGTTTGAAGGCAAAATGAACTGAAGTTTATTCTTTCTGGACAAAAGGGATATCAGTACAGAGTCTGCACTCAAAATGACTGAAATAAGTCATGCATCGAAATACAGAGCACTTTATTCACTTTGACAACCACTGTAAACACACCCATGCCCTCCCCTGACTGGCTGAAAAGCCAGTCTGATTTGGAACTTGGCTCCTGTTGGCTGGAGATTCCTCCTGATATCACTGGCTGTAAGAATTCCTCCTATGGTGGGAAAAAGGAACAGCTGCTGCTGGATGATTTGAAGTCCTAGGGCTTCATCACACTTGAGTATTTATCTACTTCAATCCATTTTAAATGCTGTGACTGCCTCCTGCAGAATTCTGGGATTTGTAGTTTAGGGAGACCCAGGGCTTCTCTGGATGAGCAATTTAATGACCCCTCCTTAAACTACAAACTCCAGAATTCTGCAGGAGGCAGCCACAGCATTTAAAGTGGATTAAAGTGGAAAAATGCTCAAGTGAGATGAAGTGCCTAGTCTGTTTAAAGGTCTTCCCCCACGAGGGGCACAAACCCAGGAATGTACTGATGTCAAATGAAAATAGTCCCATGACTGACTTAATGTCCAGACCAGGTAAGCACAAATGGGTAGTCCACAAAACACAAAAGTGTGATTGGGATTACTTGATGGAGCAATAAATAAATAAACTTAAATAAACTTTATTTATATTCTGCCCCTCTCACCCCCAAAAGAACTCAGGGTGGTGCCAAAGGGACTTGGGTGGCTATGGGTTGGTCTTGCCTGCAGAAGGTCTGCTGATGCATATCAGCTGATAACTCCAATCTCATCAATGGAAGTCAGCAAATTTATCAATGAAAAAGAGGTTTGTCAATGGGAATGAGTTTTTGTTCACAGAAACACAATAGATATCAATCAGACTTGGGTGACTTCAGGCTTGAACACATTAACCAGCTTTAGTCTGTTTCTCTTCCCAAGGCAGTACATTAAACAAAGCAGATTTATTTATTTATTTATTTATTTATTTATTTATTTATTTATTTATTTAAAACTCGATCTTCTCACCTCCATAGAGGGACTCAGAGCGGCAAACAGCAAAGATTCAATGCTAACATTTAAAATCTAAAAACATCATAAATTCAAAATAAAATTATCAATTACAAATACAAATACAATAAATACATAAAAAGCCTTTCGCCAAAGTAAAATCGAGTCCAACTCAGTCCGTGTATTCAGTTCACATCTAGTCGTTAGTGACTTTAGTCGATTCACAATCTCTGCCCTCATTCTGCGAAGGCCTCATTGCACAGTCACATTTTCACCAGCTTCCTAAAAGTCAGGAGGGAGGAGACAGATCTAATTTCATTTGGGAATTCCACAGCCGGGGGGGGGGGGGGGCACCACAGAAAAGGCCCTGTCTCTTGTCCCCACCAGACACACCTGTGAAGGTGGTGGGACCAAGAGCAGGGCCTCTCCAGATGATCTTAACACACTTGATGGTTCATAGGAGAAAATACATTCGGACAGGTAAACTGGGCCAGTACCGTATAGGGTTTTATAGGTCAAAACCAGCACTTTGAATTAGCTCGGAAGCTAATTGGCAGCCAATGGAGCTGGCGCAACAGACCAGGAGTTTTAGTTAAACTTTAAATATGAATTTCATTTGACATAGTTTACATCATTTCATAAAGGTGAATTTAATAAACAAGGGAAGATATAACTGGCTGTAGTTAAATATAAAAATAGTTAATAACAAAAATTAAAATTCATTTTGATTCATCTTGTCAGTGCAAATTTAATTATGAGGGGGTCAATTTCTCGATAACAGACTGGATTGGGGCTTTCTTATGGCAGATGAGTAATTCAAGGGTTTTTTTCTCATCTGAAATCCAGAAAAGGTGAGAACAAGATGTTTTGATTACCTGATCAATGAGGAAAAGTGTACTTTATACTACGTTTTGACTAAGAAGAGAATATTCCATTGATTTATATTATGTACTAGTGTATATAATTGTCATGGCCTGGGTGTCACAGGGACCGCTGCCTGCCTACTTTATCCCTTCTCCAGCTCTGAGAAGGCCTACCTCACAATGTCTCTGTGACAACACCCTAGCAATACATGGCAGGCTCTCTTTGTGGCTTTTACTTTCCTTCCTCTGTTTCCCTTATATATTTTCTCCCTCTCTTTTTTCTTCTTCTCTTGCTCTCCCTCTTCTTTCTTTTCTCTTTCTTTCTTCCTTTCTCTTCCATTCTTTTCTCTTCCTTCATTCCTTCTTTCTTCCCTTCCTTTCTCTTCCCTGATTTTCTCTCTTTCCCCCTTTCTTTCCCCCCTTGCTTTTCTCATCCTCTTTTCCTTCCCTCCTTTTTCTTTCTTCCCTGCTCCCTCCCATCCTTCTGTCTCCCTTCCTTTCTTTTCCTTCTTTTCCTTTCTTTTTTTCCTTCCTTCTCCTCATATACAAATCATCTAGTAGCAGTCAAGTCACTTCCTTTCTTTCCCAGTGACCTCACAGAGAACCACATCGCCTAGCCACAGCCAATCTGATTTATTCCTTTCTGAACCTAAAAAAGTGATTTATAAAGTAAAACACCTTAATTATTTTAAGTTGGATAATGAAGGGTATGTGTGACAAGTTCGGTCCAGATTCATCAAGCCATAGGGGAGCCCTTGTGGTTCAAACACACACACATACATAATTTGACTTATATATACTTGATGCTTGTGATACTTCAAAGTGAGCTTATTTCCTGAAATGGAGAGAGTTCATATCTGACAATGTGTCACAGTTGGCACTTCCCAAATATGATGTGACAGACAATAGATAGTTCTTTGGAGGTTTCGAAGAAAAAACTCCATGACTATCTGTCAGAGTTGGATAAGTACGGTTTAGAAGAACCTAAAAGTCATAAAAACCTACTGATTTTGGGCTTTTGAAGCAGTTTTGCACCATGCAGGGAAGGTGGGAGGGGCAATTCTGAAATTGAAACACTTACCTTTTTTTTTGTAAATAATCCATAATGTTCGGATGTCTCCCAAGGCTATTTTAATTTTCACAACCATTAAGCAACTTTGGTAAAGCCTAAGCAGTTTTAAAATCTCATAATTTCCCTTCTGCGGCAATGCAAAGAGGGGTGAGGTGGGCGTGGCTAAGCACAGCCATTCTTGTAGGCCAGGCCCCAAATGGTAGCGGTTGCAAAAGTCCCTGCTATTAAACTACATTTCCCACACGGCCTTGCTGTTCATTAGCCAAAATGGCCAAGCAGCAGTCTTTGTCTAAATATAAAATAAACTGATTGAATCTACAAAGGTGTCTAAAGAAAAGACAGCAAAGCAATAAGCAACCCTAACTATTTTTCTGTCATCCCTGCAATAAAGATACGTGTGTCCAGTCCACCACAAAAGGGGAGCCTCCATGACTCTCCACACCTTCCTTTTCAGCAAATTGTGTGTGTTGGCTCCCCATCCCCTGCCTCTTGCTGTTTGCCACCATTTGCCATGATTTTTTCTTTTTGCCATTTCTCCCCGACAGGGATCGAACTGGCACCCTTCTGGTTCTGGGGGAAGTGCACTCTCCCTGAGCCACCACTGCCTTATAGCAAATTCCCATTCAGAACTATTACTTCACTTACAAATGGGAAGCCAGTTCTTCTTTTCCCTGTAGTGAGGCCATTCCAGCCCTGATTCTCCCAAAACTTGAAGGCATTCCTTCCTTCATCCCACCCTTTAGAGTCCCCTAGGATTGATGTGCCAGGAAGTCTGGCTTGCTAAGGTACTTTGGGAAACAACATCTCTCGTGCATATAAAATAGCCTCAAAAGCTCTGTGCTTTTTTCCTATGTGTTCCTACTTCCCATGTGTTATGTTGTCTCATTGTTTTGTGCTCCTGAGACCCCATTCTCTTCCCTTTGATGGGAAACCATGTTCCTGATCCCAAAGAAAGGGGTCAGTCTAGATGTCCCTTGATGGGGTCTGCATATTATTTTTGTTCTCCCCCAATTTAACACAGTTTGTGCCACACAAAGTTTCTGGAGTAGAACAACTACTTTCAAAGTAAGGACCACCCAAAGAAACAGGAAATAACACTTTCAACATTCAAACCAGGAACAGATTTTCTTTATTATTAAAAAAAAGGCTTAAAAAAATATTTGAAGAATTTTCCCTAGCAGGGATCAAATTGGTGACCTTCTGGTTCTGGAGGCAGTGCGCTCTCCCTGAGCCATCACTGTCTTATAGCAAATTCCCATTTGGAACTAATACTTCACTTACAAGTGGGAAGCTGGGTTTGTCTATAAAAACTTTTTATAAAAACTTTGAAAATTCTCCAAAACTCCATGGATAAGTCAAAAGTTAGGAAATTTGGTGAGTTAACAGTGGTCCATGTGTTCTACCACTGTAGCAAGTTTCATCACGATTGGTCTAAAAATGAGGGAGGGCGAATCCCCTAAATTTTCTCCAGTGCCAGTCCTGTTTTTTTTCCTACTGCGCATGCATGTCTGCCATTAACAAAGCGATTCCAAAGTTTTGAAAAGTTTTGAATTTTTTTAAAAAAATGAAGTGACTTTAGAATTGAACCACCAGCGCTCCTTACATCCGAAATGAGTTTTGAACCATTTTTATTTTTGGATCAGCCAAGCCTATTATCTGTCAGAAGTGCTTTGATTGTCTCAGATTAGGATTTGTCTAGATGGCCTTTGTGGTCTCTTCGAATTCTATGAGTTCCATAGCACAATCTATGTACAAATCTACATGTGTGTTTTTTGTGTTACACAGCCAATGTAAGTCTGCAATGTTGGGGAATTTATTCCTTGTGATTATCACTAAACTCGATGGAGCAGAAATTAATGGTTCTGCCTAGAAATTATTAGCAGTAACATTATCAAGAAAACTGATTAGTTGATGCATCTCTCAAACATAACTTTGACAAATTAAACCCAAACCCTTCATCTCAGGTTGTTCATCTTCATTTCTTTTAATTCTTCTGGGAAGAGTATTATCTCTCAGAATACACCAAGCATTTTACTAAAGCAAGCAAATCTGGACCTGTGAAATTAGAGTGAATTTAAATTGTCAGACGGATAAATTGTATTCAATCCCCATAGATGCTTGCCTTAGTCTCCAGCTTGCAGTTGAACACATCTCAACATATTGAAATCTAGGAGTTATATTGCAATGTATGATTTGGTTCATGAAGCTGAAGATGTATATGTTTATGTATTCTAGTTTGCCTTGAATGTGTGCTCAATATTGGAGCAGAGTGCCTTCTCTGCATAACATGAATTGTAAATCAGTTTGATTGTCAGCCATTTTAGAAGCCAACTGGGCAAAGTTATGGACAATAAGAAAATTCTTGCTGGGTGCATCGAGGTCTTCGTATTTCAGACAGTCTGGGAAACTTTTGTTCTTGTATAGCAGTGGTTTCCAAACTTTTTTGGCCTGCCGCCCCCTTTCCAGAAAAAAATTTACTCACTGCCCCCCTAGAAATTAATTTTTAAAAATTTTAATAGCAATTAAACAGAAAGATATATGTATTAATATTTCTAATAAAGAAAGTTGTAAATTTAAAACATTGAAGTTTGAAATTGTGAAACTATTTATTGAACTCAACTTAGAATAGTAAGGTTATACAAAGAAAGTTAAAACATTGGAAATCATCTTAATGAGAAGGATGAACCTGGTATGCTGCTGCCAAACTAGTAATCCTCGGCTCTATTTTCGTCAGCAGTAATCTCAAATCATTGCGATTGACTATTTTGCAATCAGTTTCTTTTTTTGTTAATAAATTGGTTACCGCACTGAATCCACGTTCCACTAAATATGTCGACATTATTATTATTGTTATAAGACTCAACCAGTTGGAAGGGAACCCCAAAGGTATTATTATTATTCCTTGGAGGAGGAGGGAGCAGGATTAGGGAAGAAGAGAGAAAGACACACAGAGATGGATGGTAACCTGGCTCATGCCACCGCCCCCACTGCCCCCTTACAAGGGTTGAGCACCCCCCAAATTCTCCTGGGACTTCCAGCGCCCCCCTAGATTGCCCCACCGCCCACCAGGGGGTGGTACTGCCCACTTTGGAAACCACTGTTGTACAGGGTGCATCTACACTGTAGAGATCAATGCAGTTTGACACCACTTTAACTGTCATGGCTCAATGCTATGGAATCATAGGAGTTGTGCTTTTACAAGATCTTTGGCCTTCTCTGCCAAATAGTGCTGGTGCCTCACCAAACTACCATTCCCAGGATCCTATAGCATTCAACCATGGCAGTGAAAGTAATGTCAAACTGCATTAATTCTCCAGTGTAGATGTACCCCCATATAACAAACAGCCTGGTATACATCTGCACAAATTTGAGGATTCTCAGAACAGTGTTCTTTCCCTCTTGCATTTTAGGAACATGAAAATATAACTCATACCCTGTGTAAGCACTGTCAATATGTCTGTCAAGTTCTTCTTCCCCTTATGTTACTCTTTGAGGTTTTCAATGAATAAAATAAATTATTAATAATAAAAAGAATCCCCCTCAGCCATGGAAACCAATTGGGTAACCATGAGCATGTCATACACTCTCAGTCTCAGACCAAATCCTGCAAAAAATGTGAAAGGCTCACCTTGTGTTGGAAACTAGTTATACTGAGTAGGAAGGATGACAGCTGTAGTGTAAAAAAACAAGAGGGAAAACAGATTGGAAAACACTCTCACGATTGGGAAGAAGAGGAAAGGAAATCCAAACTGCTCTTTCTACAGCAATTTTTCATCCCATGTGTCTCTTCTCATGTGAACAGATGCTGTTGCCTTCTATTACTTAATCAGACCATTTGTCGATGTCTCTCCCTTAACCGACTGTTGCATACCTCAGATGAAAAAGAAGAGTTTTTTCTTCCTTTCTCTTTGTCTCTGAAACAGTTTACCAGAAGAAACTGGTCACTGAATCATATTAATACATTCCAGGATTTAAACTGTTTATTTTTTTAATATTGTTTATTGGGCCTGGTTAGGTTTTCCGTATCTTGATCAAATTCGTATTAAATTTGATTCTAAATTACTTATGAAGCGTTTCTGAACTGCTGTAAGCAACTCGGAAGTGAATTACCAAATTCGAAGCCACCGCCGCCATTTTTTGGAATGAAACTGCCATTTTCGGAAAGGGTCCTCTTCTTTTTTCTGGTGTGCACGCTCTTCTCCTAGACGAACATTCTCCTCTCCCAGTTTGAAAGCCCAGGTCTTCCCTCCACTTCTGAACGGCCCCGCTTCCAAGCCCATGCCTTCCCTCTGGAGCTGAACAGCCCTGTGGGGGGGAGGAAATCCACATCCAAAGTGGCCACTTAACCCGTTTTGGATGCGGTTTTCCTTCCTGTCTTTGGGGAGCGGGGGGGAACCACATCCAAAGCAGCTGCTTTAACCCGCTTTGGACGTGGTTTTCCTTCAGTTTGGATGCGGCCATTAACAAAGCCATTCAAAATTTTCAGAATTTAAATAAATAAATTTAGAAATTTTCCCAATTTTTTTGGAAGTCAATCATATTTGAAGCACCAGCGCCCCCTACATCCGAAATGAGTTTTGAACCATTTTTTAAAAAATCAACCAGGCCTACTGTTTATATTTTATTCTATTTAAATGTTTGTATAATTTAGGTTTGAAAAAGTATTGCATGGGTTTTACTGTAGGTCACTTTGAGTCTCTTGATATGATGGCATTATGATGATGATGATGATTACTATTATAGGCCTAGCATGACTTACAGGTAGGAGGAGCTGTGGTGGTGCAATGGATTAAATCCTTGTGCTGCTGAACTGCTGACCTGAAGGTTGGCAGTTTGAATCCACATAATGGGGTGAGATCCAGTCTGTCAGCTCCAGTTCCTGCCAATCTAAACATGCAAATATGAGTAGATGAATAGGTACCACTTTAACAGGAGAAGGCAAATAGATGTTGCAAGCAATCTTGCAGGCCACACAATCGGGAGGTGACAATGCAGGGTCCTCGGCTTGTAAATGAAGATATGCACCACCTCCAGAATCAGGAAATGAAAGCAGAAGTCTCTGCCTTTGTTTATGTTTGTGATTTTATATGATTGTAAAGGCATTCAATGTTTGCCTATGCATGTAAATGCTGTAATCCACTAGGGGGAAATGGCAGGATATAAATAAAGTGTATTATTATTATTACCAACAGGCAAGTATTTTTTTCCCATTTCCTCTTGGATTTGTAACATGAAACACTATCAAGGTACTAGGGTTTTCAGTTGTTTTGTTTGTTTGTTTTGGTCTTCAGCATGAGGGTCCCTAAGGGACCGCCTTACCCCGAGATCACTACGTTCTGAAGAGCAGAACCTGTTGGTTATCCCACCGATCCGCGCCTGCCATTTGTCCACTACGAGACAACGAGCCTTTTCTGTTGTGGTTCCTGTGCTCTGGAATTCGCTCCCCGACCATGCTTGGGTGATTTCTGAGCTCGCCCCCTTTCGAAGAGCGTGCAAGACTGCCCTCTTCAGGTTGGCGTTTAGCTAAGTCTGAATGTAAAGGGCATGCTTACACTGGATTTAACAACGTAACCTTCGTATTCACTACTGTACCGTACTGAATTTTATGGATGTTTAGTATATGCTTTTATTGTATGCTTTTATGGTATGCTGTATGTTTTTATTGTTTGCTGTAATCCGCCCCGAGCCTGCAGGGAGGAGCGGAATATAAAATGGAATAATAAATAAATAAATAAATAATAAATCTCAGGGCAAGAGAACTGTCTTGAAAGTGTGTGTTTCCTCCCCTTTTGTTAGACATGATGTTTTCTATCTGAGTGAGATAATCTCTAATACTGCAGCCGATGCTTAATGGATGGTGCTTAATAACATCACCAGGAGTTGCCCTTGTAACTTCGCCAAGGTCCGCCTCTGGTGACATCAGGGGGACCATCTCTTGAGACTTTATTGTTTGAAGTAGGAAAACTGGAATTGCAGCTGGGCTGTCACCTTTGGTGAAAGTCTTTTTAAAAAATAAATATTTATTGAAGTTTTCATTAAAATAAGAAGAAATAAAGAGATACAAGCAAAACAAATCTACACACATCCTATACTTCTATCATACTACATCAAGAAAAGAAAAGAAAAATATGTAAAAAGAAAAAAGAAAAAGGAAAAAAGGAGAAAAAAGTTGACTTCTGCTCTTCCTTCTTAACCTATTACTTATATTTTTATTACCATTCTAATCTTCTTCTCTCTCTTATTCTTAAAAACAAAAATCAAAGGTAACAAAAAGAAATAAGAAATATTGTTATCTCTTCCATTTTCTTTTCCTGGATTGCTGAATCAGTGCAATTGCATTAAGGGAGAGGTGTAATGTGAGGGGACTCAATATAGTAAGTATCACTAATAATGTAGTTGTACTGGAATAATGGGTTCAAATGATAAAGTCCTGGATTTCAAGTTTTGGCCATGTAATTTTCTGAAATAGTCCTGACCTAATGGTTCCAGCATAGACTCATGATATAGCTTGTGGCAACACAGCCCCCCCGAAATTCTCAGGGTGGTCCGCGAAAAGGCCTTACTGGTACATTATTTAAACTGTTACGTGCATTTAAATCATGATGTGATCACCATGCTCATTATATCCCACATTAATGGGGTTATTGGGATAACAATACAAAAGGTTTGCTAGGGTAGACCCTCTTCCACCCAGTCTCAGCTCCCCCCCCCCCCCCCGAATCAAAATCCTGGCTACGGCCCTGGTGACTCCAATGCACTTTCTTCCCGAACCCCTCCTTCCACCCACCTGCCTTGAAGTCTGTTTTGTGCTCAAGCAGAATGCATGACTATGCAGGAGGATAATTATTTTCTGGGTTCAAAGGGAGGCCATCAGGGAGCCTGCTGAATTTGTTGCTAGGAAAAACTGCTCTGAATGTGGCTGTTGCTATTTCATTTGTGTCAGTCATTTTGTATGGCTTGCTGGCCTCCCTGACTTTTGCAGAAAGACCCTCTTGAAGCTTATGTGCCACCAAGCAAATAATAGCATCATGTATTGTCGTAGGCTTTCATGGCCGGAATCACTGCATTGTTGTAGGTTTTTTCGGGCTATTCGGCCATGTTCTAGAGGCATTCTTTCCTGACGTTTCGCCTGCATCTATGGCAAGCAACCTCAGAGTTGAATAGCATCATGCTTTCTTAAAAGCCTCTATTTCCACATCAAAAGGGGAGGGTAAGATTGCTGCTGGAGCCCTGTTGTGATTTAATGGATTTTAGTCAGATAATCTCACAATAGTTATCAGGGACACAGTGAGGGCTGTAAACATAGAATCATAATGATGAATGAGTAATACGCTCTTCCCTCTGTGGATTCTGTATCATTGTTTTGCTTTGAACTTCACTTTTGTAGTGGCTGCTCTGATGAAGAAGCAGCAACTCCTTGAAACACTTTGGAGGAAGTTCATTGCCCCTTGTCAGAGCAAAACACATTTCGTTCCTTTGTAGACTTCTACAAAGGCAAAGAGGAAGCTATGAATGCATCTATCCTACACAGAGCAATTTCAGTTTGACTGTTATGTCATTGGCAAGAATTGCCATATTAAGTCTGCTTGAATGTCCTTGCTTTGCTTTGGAACACCAAAGTCATCATGATTTGAGTATATAACTCATGTTCCTTTATTAATTATCATCAACAAAATTTAAATTAAAAAATTGAATATGGATATGTTGCTAGTTTTACTTACCCTTGCCCCTGCTCAAATTTTATTCTAAGAAAATAATTAATTTTTAATATTTCAATCTTGTAATTTTGCAATCTTTTAAACACCTCCCCCCCCCTGCAGTTAGGAGTGGTAGTGGGTTGTCAGGACGGTAGGTCCTCACCTCTGAGGATGCTGTGTTGACAGGTCGGTAGGTCGGTATGCTTTGTATTCATATATGCATTTATTGTATGTATGTATGGGTAAGTGTGTATGTTTGATATTGTCAACATGGACTAATCAATGACTAATCAAGAATTGTATTGTATTGTATTAATTATGGATTGAGCAGTTGATTTTGTTCTTTTAAGACAAACAGATTTCAGTTTAACATTTGATGACAGACTACAAGACAGCTGTCATCTAAGCTCCACAGGGAGATTAGACAGGCACCCACCCTGGCAGCCTTTAGAAAAGGTTTTAAAACCTGGCTTTTCCGGTGTGCTTTCAGCGACTGAACAATCAATCTCCATACAACGTCTTGTTCCAGGTCCAACTTGTCTCTCTGATGCTATTCATCTCATCCCTCAATTGAAGATTACTGCTCTTCTGTCCGAGCCCCCACAAATCATAGCACTTTCTACCTATCTCATCCATATTAAATTCTATCCATTTTATTAATGGGTCTCGCTCTCTTTGTTTAAGTCTATTACCATTTTATCATTTGTTTTTGACTATGGTTTTGTTATTTTTATTTCATTACTATGTTTCATTAAGTATTTTATTTGATATTATTGTTTTGTTATATGTACTTTTGTTTTATTGTAACTTTTTTGGGCTTGGCCTCATGTTAGCTGCCCCGAGTTCCTTTGGGGAGATGGTGGTAGAGTATAAATAAAGTTTATTACATATTATTATAGTAATAGCTAGATAGATAATAGAGTGGGAGAGAGGGGTATAGATGAAGTCTACATCAGAATTGCAAAGGGATCTTTAGCATCTTTGAGGAAAAATGAGAGAAGGATAGCATGAGCTTTTTTCGACTTCCGCCTCCTCCGATTTCTACATGTAGAGTTATGCATTCATTCTGCTGTTCACTCTGAATGTTGAATGACAATGTTGTGCAACAATTCCAAGAAACCAAATGTGGAACTGAATGCATAGCTAATGCATGGGTGTCATGCCATACCTGGAGGAGGCTTCCTTGGATGAAAGAAAAGAGCTGTATCAAGGGCAAAATTTCTAGCTTGAGTCAGAGGAGTCTGTCAGCCCAGTTGTGAAAGATGCAGATCCTACTCCATCCAAGGCAAAACCTGAAGATTTGGAGGATTAGATGGAGGCTCTGCATCTGTCACTGGTAGTTAAAATGTAAACATTGTAAGAGAATCAACTCCCATGATTCTATAAGATTGAGCCATGGCAGCTAAAGTGGTATCAAGCAGCATTAATTCTATAGTGCTGATGCACTCCTGGGTTTACCAATCAACTAATCTGCATTCTACTAATTCAATGCTCCAAGGTAGGAAAGTTAGGACTAATAAAGGGAAATATTTCTTCACCCAGAGGGTCATTGGGTTATGGAACTCACTTCCAGAGGAGGTTGTGACAGCGGTCAGCCTGGACATGGATTAGACAGATTCATGGAAGGAATCAGTAGTTACTGAAAGGCAGGATTTCCTCGGGTACTGGTTGTGGGGGTCGGGAGCAGGTGAGGGTTTTGCCCTCCTTTCTGCTAGAGATCCCTGTGTACAACTAGTGGGCCACTGTGTGACACAGAATGCTGGACTAGATGGGTTGAGGCCCGATTCAGCATGGCTCTTCTAAAAAAAAATGCTGATCAACTAATCTGGAACTTCTGCAGATGGTGTCAGGAAGAACAATTTGGCTTCCTGGACCGTGATCTGCTTTCCCAAGGAGTGAAAGGATGGGGCACTTTCCACTCCTGGTGTTACAAGTCACAATATTCCCAGCCACTGGGTATCGGTGGTGGCCAGGAGTGCCTTGTGCACCAGCTCCGCCCATATTTTGATATGCCAGACTAGGCCATGGTAGTCCACACCTTAATCATACCACACCTAGACTACTACAATGCTCTCTACATGGGGTTGCCTTTGAAGATATTTTGGAAGTTCAACTGGTTCACAGATTGGCAGGCATATTACTAACTGGAGCCCCGTACAGGGAGAGATCCACTCCCATGCTACGGCAGCTCCGCAGGCTGCCAGACTGCTTCCAGGCTAAATACAAAGTGCTGGTCATTACTTTCAAAGCTCTAAATGACTCTGGTCCAAGCTATTTGACTAACCACATCTTCACCTACAAACCAACTTGGGAACTGTGGTCAGTGAAGGGGGCCCTGCTCTCCATCCCACCCCCATCTCAAATATGGCTAGTGGGAATGGGGGGGGGGGGCTTCTCCGTGATCACCCCCTCCTCTGGAACTCCCTCCCTACAGAAATAGAAATGGCCCCCTCCATTCTCGCCTTCAAAAAACAGCTGAAAATCTATCTTTGATCACAAGCAAATGGAGAGGAGGAGGATTAGATGAAGATAAACTATTACAAGAGTGCTAAATGGAAAATATAAATGCATTAGGGCCTTGTTAGACCACATTAGCCCATTTGACATCATTGGCCATACAATCAATGCACACATCTGTGAACCTTAGTGGTGCTTTTGTAAATTAATTTTACATTTTATTTAAGTTATAGTTGTTGTTTAAGGTGTATTTTATGTGGGGTTATTCTGAGTTATTATATTTGTACCTTTCGTCATTGAGGCATTGACTGTTTGTGTTTTTATTTGTTGGAATCCTTCCTGAGTCCCCCATGAGAGACAGGGTGGAATATAAATGAAGTTTAATTATTATTTTATTATTGTTGGCTGGGACTTCTGGGGGCTGACAAAGTGGAGAAGTGGAGTTCTACATGCAACCCACTGGACATTTGGGTATACACTCAATTGCAATATGTTGCTATCCAGCACAAGGTTTTCCTGGCGCAATAATAACAACAATCTCCCCAAAGGGATTCCGGGTGACTTACCTTGGCTAATAATAATGCAATGCTGATGATGCGGTTATAGTAATAATAACACCACAATTGCCAAGTGCAGAACTTTATTCTTCCTAAAGCACAAATAGCTGCCTAGCAAAATTGCCTTTTTGCACAGCAAGAGTCATAAAGCTCAATCATAGTATACTATCATCACAGACATTTCAGTAGATAATTAAGAAGATTGTGTTTCAACCAGTCAACCAATCACGGCCCATTTAATTCCATAGGCATTTCAACCAGCCAGCCAATCATGGCCCATTTAACTCCATAGGCACAGAGCAGTAAAGCTATATATTTCTTTCTTCTTGAAACTGCTGCCCTAGAAAAGATGGATGGAAGGAAGGAGAGAAAGGAAGGGGAAGGAGGTCTAGTAATCATAAACAATGGGTTCTGGCATGTGCCTGGTTAAGGCTGTATCTAAAATGAAGAATTATAGCAGTGTCTTAAATGAAAAAAGTTAATGAGATGAATGTACAGGAATGTATGTGTGTGCGTGCATGAATCTCAAGAGGGTGCTGTTAGTCTGGTAGGCGGGTGTGTGATGGGTAAAGCAATCCCATGCATAATACCTAATTTCTGCAAAGATTCACCCAAATCAGCTGGTGGGTGGATTATGATTTGGGTGCTTTGTTCTGTCTGCTTCGAGACAATTAGAGTCTTGTATCAATACCGAGAAAATGGGCTCTTAAAAGAACAATCTGCAGATCCAGGCTTCCACTTATCAGCACACAAATTTCTTAAAACTTTAGAAATCCTGGTTTAAGAGATGTGACTGGATAATTATGTAGGCATTTTACCTTAACTTCTTTGGGGGGAAAGGGTTGAAAATTTATGAAAACATCCACCCACCAATTCAAAGACCTTTTGAACAATCTACAGTGGAACTCAGGCTTTCCACTTCAGTTCAGCATTGAATCTCTGCCCAAGTTTATTCTGAAATTTTATTATGAGCTATCCAAGGAGGTGAACCTATTTAGTGGATAGGGTTAAACCCTTGGACACTCTTTCATCCAAAGCCAACAGCAACTTGGCTAAAACAGGAGCCACCAGACACTGTGGACACACACACGGGGGGGGGGGGGGTCAAATAGCAGTGCAAGGTTGGATCAGACCAGGAATGTGCAATCTTCAGCCCTCCGGGTGTTTTAGACTTCAACTGTTAGGAATCGTGGGAGTTCAAGTCCAACACACCTGGAGGGCTGAAGTTTGCCCATGCCTGGTCTAGGCCACCTTCATGGGAACATTTGCTGGGAATACTGAAGAAGGCCTTCTCTGAGGTTGTTCCTCCAAGGCTCGTTTCCTCCTCCCTGTCTTTACATTGGCACTGTCCTTGACCAGGAGCTGTCTCAGGGTGGATAGTTTTATAGGAATGTGTTTTCTGTTTTAGTGCTCAACTATTCAATGTCCTAGGCCCAATGAGACATTTTATAACTTCTAGAGGAAGTAATTTATTTCTTCAGTATGTTCAGTGGATGTGGGGGACTATGATGATGATGACAAAGGATGCCTTTAGCTCCTAAAGAGCCTAAATTCTGTTGCAAAGTTAAGCCAATGAGATTTAAACCAATGAGTTTCCCTTATGTATTAACTTACTATTCATGAATCAATTCAGTAGTGCTCCATTAGTTGGAATTGAGCAAAGTTTTGGTTTCCATGTCAGGAGCAACTTGAGAAACAGCAAGTCACTTCTGGTGTGAGAGCATTGGCTGTCTGCAAGGACATTGCCCAGGGGATGCCCAAATGTTTGATGTTTTACCATCCTTATGGGAGGCTTCTATTATGTCCCAGCATGGGGAGCTGGAGCTGACAGAGAGAGCTCAACCCACTCTTCCTGGATTCAAACCGCTGACCATTGGTCAGCAGTTCTGCCAGCACAAGGGTTTAACCCATTGTGCCACTAGGGGCAATGTGACTCAGGTTAGTGTGGGGTGGAATTCTATGGGATTGATGCCTTCACTTGCCCTTAGCCTGTTGATTTAATAACAGGCCTATGGTCAACTAACCATTTGAATGTGTCCATCTCATTGACATTAATGGTGCCAGGCCAGGGGGGCAGGGGGAGGGAGGGGCATTATCTTACGATGTGGTCATGAAATGAATTGGGAATAAGTAATCATTACAGCATACTTGTTACATCTTCCTTTTGTTTTTCTACTTAGAAAGAAACTTTAGCAGCTTCCTAGCCATCTGGCAAAATTCTCCCTCCCCTCCACTATTCTTAAAACAAGCCCCCCCGGCCAGCTATTGTCAAAACAAGGGCTAAGAAAAATGCAGCTTTGAATCAAAAGCCCCTGTTATATGCTTCATGTGAACAGCAAGTATTTAAACTTGTGGTGCAGTCCATAGTTCCCAAAGCCCCACTATAAGAGACAAAACCTACAAAACATAGAAACACAGCAGCTTATAGTCATACATTGGATAGGAAGCATTCCGACATCCAGCAGATCAACACATGAAAAAATACACAATCTCATTAAACCGCTTACAAGAAATACTTCCATCAGGAATTCTGTACAATCAGCAGTCAGAAGGAGGAGGCACGGTTCCTTCTTTCTGTTTGGATTCAGTTCTGCAGGATAGTTTGAGTCCAGTTTCTCATTTTTTTCTGTTTTTAAAATCCTTTTTTTGTTTTGTTCTTGCAGGCACAAAAAGGAAATATTCAGTTTTCCCAGGCACACTAAAGACCGAGCTGTATATTACACACCAATACATGTATCGAGGCTCCAATGGCCTCCTTTTTGAATGAAAAGCAGCAATGGCAAACAAGAGGTTTGAACAGAGAAGCAGAGAAGTGAAGGGGGTCTGCTTCGTCCTTTCTCCAGCCACTGTTTTCCCTTTTGAACTTCCTCCGGCTCCAATTCTTCTGTAGAGTTCCAGAGGCACATGGTTTTACCATGCAAAAGAATTACTAGGTCTGCTTAGGAGAAACAAGGCTGGTTTTTAACAGGATTGGAGCAGGTCATTCAGAGCAGAAAAGTGTATTTTGATGGAGAGCGCTTAAGCGGATAGAGTGGCAGCTGCTGAGGTTGGAATGGAAATGGTCAACCTCTGAACAACATGAAAGAATGGTAGTACCTTTGTGCATTTCTCAGTTAAAGATACGTTGGAAATAGTCATGGCATGAGCCCTTTTTATAACACACAACATAGGTGTTTTCTTGGAAATGGCAACACCAACCCACTCTTAAGTGAGAGATACGTCCTAATGGAACTCCCCATCAGTTAGGTTCCTTTCTTGGTAGAAGTCCGTCATGAACCATTTAAGTTTGTAATAAAAAAACCAAAAGGGATTTAGCTGACCCTACTAGAGGTTTATCTGAGACCCCATTGATTCATATATTCATAAGGCAGAGCTTGGGGGGGGGGAGGCATCCCCAGCAATTCCCCAGCAAGCATGACGCTGTCTGCATTTTCCAAGCTCTGTGGACAGAGCCATATGGAGGGAGAAATTACATATGTATAGAATCTTAGTAACTGCATTGATGATCCCTAAGGCAGGTTTCATCCTGTGCCTTTTGAGTGAAAGCAAACTGCCTTCCTTTCTATTTCTATTGCACTGCAATGAAAACCAAGCTACAAAGTGAATTCTTTTATACAAGGAGGCTGGCATTTTAGCTACATGGAACCCCTGTATACTGGAACAGTCTATCTACATATCAAATGTTGGAGTTCGGCTGCAGGGAAAAGTCACCACCAAGGATGGAATTAGGCATGATCCAACCAGCAAATTCTTCTGTAAGTCAACTCAGTAGTTTTAGACTTCCCACCCCCTGTTGTAATGGATTTGAAACACCTTTGCAGATATGCAATGGACACTGGAATTGCCTTAACTGACAAAATGCTTCATTTCTAGTTTCCATCAATTCACAATGCAACAGGAGAGGGCAATAGGACATAGATATACAGGTGTGTGTGTGTGTGTGTGTGTGTATGCATACCTCCCTCTTTAGATGCTCTGTAATGCTTGGATCCAGCAACTGCCACTGTTTTCTAAAGAGAATCCAGAAGTGGGCAGGGATTTAATCTCATTATTATTATTATTACTATTATTTTTTAAACCTGCTATTTAAGTCATTGCTTGAACTGACTTTTCACATGCTTGAATTTTGCCCCTTGAAGTTTTATCCTTGTCCTTGCTTGCCTGTGGCTACAATAGCTGCTGTGTTGCATTATCAAGGGTAAAAAAAACCCCTTTCAGATGTGCATTGATCAAGATGGTACACATTTGTCATCATTATCTCTGTATGTGACAGCTCATTTTAGAGTATTCTTAGGTAAAATGAAGAAATTGGTATAATTGGAAATACGTATCACAACTCTACTGCATCACCATAGGTCTTGATTCCATTCTGTTTAAAACAAAACATGAAGACATGTTTCTATGCTCCCATTGTTCAAAAATTGAAATTCACAGAACTGAATGGCTCAACCTTTCATTGTAAATAATTTAAAGAATTGTCTGTTACTCTCTTCGTGCCATTCTGGACTTCAGCTCCCACAAAACTTAAAGTTAGGAACTCATTGAAAGTCTCATTGCAAAGCATTCTCAGCATAAAATTGTCTGATGAGCCATTGAAGCCATTCAAGTTGCAGAAGCAAAGAATGCAGTCTCTCTTTGTCTTTCACTTCCCAATTCCTATGGCAGCAACAAAGAAACCCACAATAGCCAGGATGCACATCAAACCTCTTTCATTCCAGAATCCTTTGTATTTATGCAGCGTGCTCAAAGCCAACATGATCTGTGGCCTTGTGGAATCCAAGAGTCAATTGAAAATTCGACCCTTAAAGAGAAAGAGGTATTACATTCAAAATGCCTCACTTCTTTATTACCTGGGATGAGGAATGCTCCAACATGTTCCTTCTCCCAGCTCACTGTGAGTTTCTAGCCCTAAATCAAAAATAATTGTTCTTTAAAGGGCTGTTATCTGAGTTAGCTCCGACGTGGGCGTCGTTGGGCTCTGTTGGCTGACCGGCACCATCGGAATTTCCACGCCTAGTCATGCCGGATTGTTAGTCCCGTCTGAATTCTTGCAAGCATAAGCCACATCCTTGGCAATGCTGCACATCCGGTTAGACATCTGAAGCTCTTTCCTAAAGGCAGATGGAAAGCAGAACTTCTTGAAGCAGGTCTTAAAGTTCTCATCTAAGAAAGCATAGAGGACGGGGTTCAGACAGCTGTTGGTGTAACCCAGGGCAGTGCAGAAGTACAAGATGGCTAACTTGACCTCATTGTCTGCCTTGGCTCCCAGGCAACGGACCAGGACAAAGATGTGGACGGGGGTCCAGCAGATGACAAAGACAGCCACCACCACCAGGACCAAGCGAGCAATGCGCCGGAGATTTCGGTCCTTCTCCTTGGATCCAGAAAGAACACGGACATTCTTCAGGCGTCTGATCATGAGACTATAGCAAATTGTGATGACCATGACAGGGATCATAAAGGAGAAGAGAAATATGCAGATTCCAAAGATGGGATCCCAATATTCCACCGGTTCAGGGAGTCTGATCAGGCAGTCAATCTCTGCAAAAACAAGAAAGAATGGAAGGGCTTGGCCTTAGAAAAGGGAGTCATTTAATCTTCAGAAGCATACCTCCAACTCCAGGTATTTGCATTTCACTAGCTCATTTTAAGAGATATTTTTGAACCCCAAAGGAAGACTTGGAGGCTTCCTGTACTTATTCTGTTCTTTCAGTGACCACTGTATAGGTGTCCGAGGAGGAAATATAAGTCTTTTAGTGGGTTGAACCCTATTATTTAGTCCCACTTTGAGTTGACCAACGAAATAAATTGTTGAGTAGTGAGTCAACACCTAATCAAACCAGATTTGGATGCTCCAGAAAGTAGAAAACATTGAGTCATGTTTATTGTATATACTCATGTATAAGTCTAAAAAGTTTAATCAAAAAATGACCCCAAACAAGTAGGATTACTTATCTATGGGTCAATATCAGTAATGTCTCCATAGGTCATACCAAAATCAATAAGCTTGGCCTCAAAATCTGCCCACAACTTATATGTGATGCCAACTTATATCTGAGTTTAAATGGTAGTAGTTACATATGCATGAATATGTAATGTCTCCTGGCCCAATTTCTTCAAATGTATTTTACCCGGCAGCAATCTCACTGAGGAATGGAAGTGTGGTAACTGGGACACAGGAGGAGGTGTTTCCATGCCAGAGAAGTAGGACATTGTTGAAAATTCTTGTCACAGTCTTGCTTACTGCTTGAAACTACTTCTTCTGCTCAGTGTGGTTGCTGCTTGGCAAAATATATTTGGGGCAGTTGGACCAGAAAACAGATACATAACTAGATTATGCATGCACATACATAAGTAGGTGATATAGTAAATGAAGTGCAGAGAACAGTATTTTTTACATAGGAAAAAACATGTTTCGCAAACAAAATAATTTATACACTTTGCAGAAAATAAGTCTGATTGAACTCAGTGGGGCTTATGTCTAAGAAGATACAGAAGTCTTGCTTTGTTGGAATTTTTATTTTACTGATGAGCACCATAAGTTCTAAGCCACAGCAGAGTCTGTCTTTGGACCAGTGGTCTCTAAATCCCCTGCTAACATGGCCATTGGAAGCCCCCGGTGGCACAATGGGTTAAACCCTTGTGCCGGAAGGACAGCTGACTGACAGGTCAGCAGTTTGAATCTAGGTAGAGCAGGTTGAGCTCTCTTTGGCAGCTCCAGCTCTCCATGTGGAGACATGAGAGAAGTCTCCCACAAAGATGCTGAAACATCATACATCCAGGCATCCCAAGAGGGCAACACCCTTACAGACAGCCAATTATCTCACACCAGAATGACTTGCAGTTTCTCAAGTCGCTCCTGACACGAGTGAAAAAAAAGGCCAATGGGATGTGCAATCCTTATGCAATGACTTTCCCAAGCTGTGATCCACCACCCAGCTGCTCATGAAATACTGTATTTCAGCTTGGCAAGCACATTGGCAAGAAGTCTTCCTTTTCTCCTTCATTCCCCTTAAATTGTTCTGGGAGCACAAATGATATGTCAAGAATAGCATTCAAGTCCCAACTCAACCCCATGCAAGCTCACGATTAGTCAGAGTTATTTTGCACTTGGGAAGTTATCAAGTCCCTTGAGTCTACAAGCAAGTTCCAAAGACAATTCCAGGTTTCTTTCAGGTTTTGTGTTTAGCTTTTTTCCTCTTCTTGTCATGACAAGGATCAATTGATGCTGTCTAGGCTGGTATTAAGCATATGCAGTTCTTTGCTAGATATTTTTCCTGCCTTGCCTGGCAGGAGGATTAATATTTTTCAATGTGCTTAGATTTACATCTAAATTAAGCAGCAAGCATTCCACAAAGGGAAATATTGCCATTGCTTTGAGATAACTATTCCACAATTCCAGCTATGTTCATAGTTATCATTGGACTGGGATGGGGCCTTCAGGCCCTAATCCAAAAGACAGGGATGGCTGCTGTGTTCAAAGGGCTCATTTGCATTTATTGTTTCTGCATTCCTGCCAGCTTGTGTGCTGTTCCTCATTAATAGCCTTTCCCATTTTTTGCAACATCTGAGAAATGTTGGAAGGTATGAGATTTTTGCACTGGACAGTTAATTTTATTGTACTCACCATCATTTTCATTCTCAGTCGATCCCATCACCATCACAGGGATCCCAAAGACAGAGGCCAAAGCCCAAATGCCAATGTTGACGAGTTTAGCTTTGTGGGGCGTACGGATGTCCAAGGCCTTGATTGGGTGGCAGATGGCAATATAGCGGTCCACACTCATCATGGTCAGTGTGAAAGTACTGGTGAACATGTTGTAGTAGTCAATAGAGATGGCGATCTTGCAGAGGGCATTTCCAAATGGCCAGGAGCCCAGGAAGGTATCGGTGCCTTGGAAAGGTAAAGTCATTAGGCACAAGGTATCAGCCAGAGCCAGGTTGAAGATGTAGATGTTGGTTGCTGTCTTCATCTTGGTGAATCTAGACAGAGAAGACACACAATGATGGAATTCAGATTCAATGTAGCACAAAACTGGAACTGTATTCTCCATCAGTTACCGATGAACATTTCTGCATTGTTTATTTTTCCCACCTTGAGTGGATGACACTTCTTCTTCATTCTAGATGTTCATACAATTTCACATAATATGAGGCCAGATTTGCATCCCCAAAACCACAGAAAATGCAGGAAAAAATCTTTTACAAACTAAATTTGGAAGATGTATTGTTGAAGGCTTTCATGACTGGAATCACTGGGTTGTTGTGAGTTTTCCGGGCCGTATGGCCATGTTCCAGAAGCATTCTCTCCTGATGTTTCACTTACATCTATGGCAGGCATCCTAAGAGGTTCTGAAATCTTTTGGATATTAGGAAAATGGGGCTTATATATCTGTGGAATGTCAAGGGTGGGAGAAATAACTCTAATCTGTTTGAGATAGGTGTGACTGTTTAAAATGCCCACCTTGATTTCCATTTAATAGCCTAGTAGTTTCAAGGTCTGGCTTCTTACTGCCTGGGGGAATCCTTTGTTGGGAGGTGATTATCTGACCCTGATTGTTTCTTGTCTAGAATTCCCCTGTTTTTGAGTGTTATTCTTCATTTACTGTTATGTTTTAGATTGTTTTAATACTGGTAGCCAGATTTTGTTTATTTTCATGGTTTCTTTCTGTTGAAATTAGCCACATGCTTGTGGATTTTTCTTTGTGTAGTCTGACATGGTAGTTGTTAGAGTGCTCCAGCATTTCTGTGTGCTCAGAGTTCTTTCTCCCACCCTGGACATTCCACGGATATATAAACCCAATTTTCCTAGTTTCCAACAGACCTCACAATTTCTGAGTATTCCCGCCACAGATACAGGTGAAACATTAGGAGGGAATGCTTCTGGAACATGGCCATTCAGCCTGGAAAACTCAGAACAACCCATACATTTGGAAGAAAATCCAAAGTCCATGTTATTTTTATTTCTAAAATAGAAATGTTGTTATGTGCCTACAAGCCATTTCCAACTTATGGTGACTATAAGCCAAACTTATCATTATGCTTTTTTTGTAAGCTTTGTTTAGATGAGGTTTGCCATTGCCTTTCTCTCAGAAAGTGTGACTTGCCCAGGGTCATCTTTGAAAAAGTAGGTTTTTGTGATTTGCGTGAAAGGATATTTTTATTTTGCTTATTGCAACACTCCTACCATTTATCTTCACCAGATGATTGTATGTTCCAAGTTTGTATTTACTTTATGTTTATCCCATCTTTCTACTGACACAATGACTTAAGGCAACTAACAAGGAATCCTCATCATTCTCTGATTCTATCACTTTAGGAAGAGAGCTCCAAAGTCTGGAAGCAGTCACCAAGAAGGCTATCTCCCTTGTTCCCATTAAACAAGCTTGAGAGGGTGCTGAAACAAAACAAAGATTCTCCCAGAAGATTGTAGAGCTCTAGTTGGCTCACAAACTTGGTTTCAAGCCATGTAGGGCTTCATAGGTCTAAACTGGCACTTTGGATTCTGCCTGAAAATGAGCCAATAAAGTTATTATTGGTAGAGGAAGAATATGCATGCAAAAATATGTCCCAATTACAGGTCTCAACCCTCCTAGACTAATACCATAATGTAACACAGGAACCGTAATATTAGAGACTCCTATTTAAATAGGTAATCTGTTTTATGTTTAAGCATTAAGTGCAAAAGAGCCTTCCGATGTCCTGAACATATTTTAGGGATTAGTTTTCCCACCTTGGGTATCTCTTTTAAAGTTGCAGACTAATACCTGGAAGCCACCAGCTCTCACCACACACAAATGCCCCCCCCCCCCTTTGCATTTTCTGCTGACAGTGTGGCTCTTTTTGCAAGCCAAGGGTGGATTAAAAGAAGATTAAATCAAGCTGTTCCACAGACAAAAGGATGAGAAAAGAGGAAAAGATTTAGAAAGATCAAATGTAAAATTTGAATCATCAACTACTCAATCTTACTACAGCTTTTTGTATGATCAAGTACTCGATAAATCTAGAGAAAAAGAGTTATAGAAGATAATTTATTATAAATCTAATGGCATCTCGACATCTTTCAATATTAGTACTATGATTTAAGAGTGTTGTTAAATTCTTGCCCGAGATTGCCATTTACTCACTGATATCATTCCCACCTCCCTTTTCACATCACATCACATCACCTTGTTCCTCTATCCCTGTGTAGTCACTTTGGATCGCTAGATTAAACAAAATCTCACAAGACTGTGTTGTCACACTTCAGAACTGAATTGACCCTATTTGTTTCATTCCAAAGATTCAACAAATCAGTCTGAACTGGCCCAATTGGCTTCAGGATTTGATGACATTGCTTCCATGGTCCCAATAAACACCATTCCTACCATGGTACTGCCTTTCCATGGTGATGGGATTGTGTGCTCATGGCCAGAAAAGGCTGTGCTGATGATTATCCCATACCATAAAAACCCTATGATTTGGTAATCCCCAATGAAATATGGGATTGTGACAGAACATGACATTCCCAGGTTGGAAGGCATTGAGCAAAATACTGGAATATAGCAGAAGGAAATGATGGCAAAAAAAAAAACCCTACACAAAACATTGTGAGAGAAATACCAGGCATCCAACCAGAAAATATCAAAGATATAGAACAACTAGACTAGATAATGAATGATAAGGATATATCATTGAGTGCTAAAATTATGATTGTCCATGCCATCATGTTTGCAATTTCTTTGTATAGTTGTGAAAACTGGATAGTGAAGAAAGCTGATAGGAAGAGAATTGGCTCTATGGAAATATTGTGCTGGAGGAGTATTCTATGGATCCCAGTGGTTGTTGTGTGTCTTCAGCTGATTTCTGAGGCTGAGAGAGTGTGACAACTCTCCATGGCCAGTAGCTTTCCATGGCCAAACAGGGACTCAAAACATGGGCCAACACTCAAACTAGTATACCACACTGTATTTCAAAAAAGCCACAGGAAAATACTTTCTTGGTTTTTTTTTATTATTATCTTTATTTGTTGTTGATTTTTAAATATTTATGAGACTTTAAAACTATTGAAAAATATCTCACTGAAGGTGACTGCATAGTTCCTGGGAGCAATAATCTTCCCAGTGTTTAGAGACTGTATTTATTGCAAGCAGTTGTAGATCGCATTTATTCAGAGCTGCATGCTGTCAGAGCTGCCTTTATCTGATGATGACTCATTCTGGATCCCCCTTTCCTGCTACATTTTATTATTGTGTGTTGAAAGTTACTGTAATTCCTTTTGGATCTGTATATTTGTATCCCCCCTCTTTTGTTCATTGCTTTGTAATACAGTATATTGGCAAAATATCAATTACCATTATTTCCTTGAGAGGTGTGTTTATTTATTGGTAACATTCTAATTCATCGTATGTTGCCAGCAGTGTCGATTTTTCTAATTGTGCTCTTCCACTCCTATTTGTAGTGAATTCATTTGACTGTTTTGTCAGTCACTTTCAGATGACAATGATATTGATGTTGATTTCTGTTGTTGATCATCAGTCCTTCTCAGTGTCAGCTGGGAAGTAAATCTATGCTGGGTTTTAGTCTGAACTCACCAAGGTGCTAAATAAAATTTAAATAGGGGTTCCACTCTGTAGAATACTATAAGGGATTTAGTCTTCCCTGCTAAATCATGCTGGTGCCTCACCAAACTACAATTCCCATGATTCCATGGCATTGAATTATAGCAGTTCAAGAGGTGTCAAACTGCCTTAATTCTACAGTGTAGATTTGTTGCACTTTAGCACTGAAACACCTTTTCACCCAGTACCACACCAGAATCCAGTAATTATATCTAAAACGTTTATTAAAGAAAGTAGTTGAAAAGGGGAAAAAGGGCAATTCCAAAAGGGTCAGTATAATAGAAAATACAAAATAGCTGTAATCCAAAAATGACAAGGAACATAAAGAAAAGTAAACTAAATTCCACAGCAGTACTCCAAACATAAATCCATAAACATGAATCAGGATCTTTTTCAAGGTAACCTCTCCAAGGAAGCAAAGGCATGAACAATAACAGGAATCTTGAGAATCCTGAACCATGAGCTTGAGAGCAGAGACAGGAGAACTATCTCCTATAGCAATGTTGTCTCCTCTGAGGAGCCTGAAAGAAAACCACTTAATTTAAGCCCTCTAAGACACCTATGGCATCATGCCTGACACATCTGGATTTCAGGGTCTTATCTCGAATCTGCTTAGAATATCTAATTTGCCTGTTTTTCACTCCCTTCATTCTCATGTCTAATCTAGCCTCCCTGGAAAACTCACCATCTGTCCAAGGCCCTTTCTCCAGGAAAGTGGAACTTTTGCTTTCCCCTGTTGCCTGGGAATGAGCACGGGAATCCAAAACATCAGCCTCATCTGCCTGCAATTGTACAGCCAATGTTCATCTTTTTAATGGTTTTACTGTGACAAATGTTTTAATTTGCTGGAATTGATTTTAACTGGGGTTTTTTAATTGGTCTTATTGTATTTTATTGCATTTTATGTGTTTTATCTATTAACTCTGTAAACCGCTCTGGGCTCCAGAGAGAGCGGTATATTAAGTCGAACCAATAAATAAATAAATAAATAAATAAATAAATAAATAAATAAATAAATAAATAAATAAATAAATGTTTATTATGTTTTTAATGTACTCTGTTTTACATGTTTTTCATTTTTGGTTTTTTATGCAATTAGTTCTCTGTTGTTATTATTTCATATTATATAATATTGCTTTGATGTATTTGCATTTGTTTGGGCATTAAATGTTTGCTTTTTAATGTGTAAACCGCACTGAGTCCCCTTGGGGAGAGAGGCTGGTCTAGAAATAAAGTTTTATAATTCTTATTATATTCTCTCAAATCACTCACAGACTCCTCACTTTGAAATCCATCATCTCCCTCATGCTCTGAACCTTCAGAAAAATCCTCTGGCACTTGCTGGACTACAACAAGATTTCCCATTAGTGTCATGCACAAAATTATTTAAAATATTGTGTATACAATTATTTTCACGCGGTGTATATAGTGTTTTTAAAGATTTTTGTTTATGTTTGGGACCTGTCTTCAAGATTCCTCATGATCCATGAATTTGCAAATATACAAGTATTTCAAAATCAAGGGGAAAAAATCAAAATCTAAAACATTTCTTGTCCTGAGCATTTGGGATAAGAGATACTCAACCAGAATGGCAAAAAGAGAATATTAGTTTTGGTTTTTTAAAATCCTCCGTTGGACAAATGAACTCACTTCCTCGAAAATGGAGGTAAGCCATTTCAATGTTTCTTTAAAATAAAGAGAATAGGATGAGTCATCAGCTGGTCCATGGAAAGGGTGTATATATAGCTCTGTTGCGCAGTACATGCTCTGCACGTAGAAGATGCCAAATTCAAGACCCAGCTCCATTTTAATAGACTTTCTATTGCAAAGATCTCATTGGTGGCAGCTGGCACACAATGGGGAGGGAGGTCCTGATTGGCACTCCAAGCCATTTACCCAGGCTTGCAAGTCGTGGCATGTTAGTAATTCTGGCCTCACTCGTAAGGTACATACGTCAGCCGAGATTTTTTTTTTGCAGGGGTTATATAGCGCAATGTCGCAATATCAGAATGATACTATGTTAGAACCTTAAGGGATCGCATTTTTGTACAAATGATTGAACAAGGGATGGCAATGTGTCCCACATGCCAGTTACACAATACTGCTTGTGCACCCTTGATTATAGGGTCTCTTCGTATGCTCCGATATGGCATTTTTAGGCATGAGCTAGGTTAGTGGTTCCCAACCTTTGGTCCTCCTGGTGTTTCAGCTCCTAGAATTCCTGACAGTTGGTCAAAACAGGTTGGGGTAGTGTATCAAAGACTGGGAACCACTGGTCCATAGATTCACATTTGCTGTAGAATTAATGCAGTTTGACAGCACAAAATGCAAAGGAATCCTGGGATGTGTAGTTTAGCAACAAGCTAAACACCTTGTGAAACTACAACTCTCACAATCCCATAGCACTGAACCATGGTAGTGAAAGTGTTGTCAAACTGCATTAATTCTACAGTGTACATGCACCTATGTCACTATCACTATTAGGCAGTTCCATAGTCCCTTTCACAAGTATTCTGTCTCTAGCACAAATCTGCAATCTGGGCTAGATCTACTATTTAAATCATTCTGCCACTGCACCTAATGACAGTGAATTATACAAGTATATATACTGCAATGCGGATTATAGTGCACTGCTTTCTATGCAGGAAACAGCATTTTCTTCAAAGAAAATTATGGATGAAATTCACGACCATGGTTACAAATATTTAAACAAGAGTGACACATTTGCAGCTGGTATGTATTCACATCCTTATTCATTTAATGGAGTAGGGAATATATGCGGACTCATGAAAAATAATCCCAATTTGGAATTACCTGTCAGATGTTTCTGTGAGTGACAGGAGTCTGTTAATTGGCATGCTACGTACAGACTGACATTTCTTCACACCACTTCCACTAGTCATTTCCACTGTGAAGAGGAATTGCAACAAGAAGAATGCTTTTGATTGTCATACTCAAAGTCGCTGGTGTATGTAACTGGGATTAGAAATGACAGTCTGCTGCATTCTGATCAAAAGGAGAGTAGACCTCTATCACTCACAGCAGCTACTTCCCATCCGTCTAGATTGGGAGGGAGTTATAGCTGAGAAACACTACTTGGTTATGTAATTGAGTTAGTTACTTGATTAAGAAGCTGATCTAGAATCATGGCAGAGGCCCACTAAATTTTCCCAGAAGGCCCATAAAAGAAGAAATTGAACAATAGCCTTTCATTATCCCTTGCAATTACTATTCAGAATCTTGCTGTAGCTCTCAATTTTTCCAGCCCCTTAACAAAGATCCAAGTTAGTGTCTGTTGCCGCATAGCGTAACATATGCCATAGTTTTAACTCTGTGCCAGGCAAAGAAGTGCTTCCCTTTATCTGTCCCAAATCTCTCATCGTTCTGCTCCTGACGTTGTTGCTGACGTACATGCTGCTTCTTGAAAAGCCTGTCTCCCAGCTCAATCCAGAAAACAGGTTATGGGGGGATCATTGCACTACGACTTAATATTGTCGCATCCTACTCCCACAAGCCAACAACACAAATGTTCAACTTGCATCCAGCCTCTGTCGCTTCACACCAGCCATCTTCGTGTAATTGAGATGCAAATACTGTCAACTACATGTAACTAGAATGTGTCAATTAGAATTATATGACCCAGCTCCAGACTCATAACTCTATTTCGGCCATATTGCCTGACCTTGATCTTGATAAATAAGCAGAGGTTTTTTTGCATAAATCCAACAGTATGAGAAGAACGCTAATGTAGGATTTTGTCATTTATCACCAGCTGTCACTGTGCCATTGAATACTTTACAGGCTCATCTGTAAAACATCTGAGAGCAAACCTGTCTGACCATTTCTCATTATTGATTTTGATGCTGTTAATACCAAACTCTAATTGCCAGAGATAAACAAGAATGTCTCTTTCTGCCCAGGGAGGTCACTTTGGATTCTCTAACAGTGGGAAGCTTTAAAATGCACAGTGGACTCATAAAAGGACTCATTTATTGTCAAATTTCCAATGTGCATTAAAATGCATGTGACAATGTGTATGTCATATGCATTAATGAATCCTCTGTCACATCACTTTTTCAGTTGTATTTGAAATGTCTCAGTTTCTCTTTCCTCCCCCCCCCGCCTTTGTCTTCAGCAGACCTCAACTGCTGCAAACTCAGTTCAAAGTGCATGCAATTAACTCAGTGTTTGCTCTTCCCAATCAGCTCAGGCAAAAGCAAACTGTTGCAGCTCCTCTTAGCACAGTGTTTTTTGATTGTAAGTTAACTATGAATCCCAGCAACTACAACTCCCAAATGACAAAATCAATCCCAACCCCACCAGTATTCAAATTTGGGCGTATCAGGTATTTGTGGCAAATTTGGTCCAGTACATGAAAATATATCCTCCATTTGGAAGTCATTGTATGTCTCATCGATCAAAAAATATTTCGTGCACTGCTTTAATGCTTATTATCTTTTTACTTTCTATTTTTAACTTGTTCTTAACACTAAAAATTTCCCTATAAACCATTGCCATCATCAAAGATGGCCATGGTTTTTCTTTTCCTTTATTATATCTTTGTTCCTTTAAAAAAAGTATTCTGCATGTTGTAAAACTCAATAAAGATTATTTTTTTTAAAAAGAAAAGAAAATACATCCTGTATATCTGATATTTACACTACGGTTCATAACAGTAACAAAATTACAGTTATGATGTAGCAACAAAAATAATATCATGGTTGGGTGTTACCACAGCATGAGGAACTGTATTAAAGGGACGTGGCATTAGGAAGGTTGAGAACCACTGGTGTAGGGTGAAAGGACTTCTGAATTTTTATTTAAAATACCTTCTGCAAAAAATTGTTTGCTAGCTTTTCCCTCAAGGTGTGGGCCAGGCAGGGACATGGCATGTGGCATGAATCTGCCAGCTCGCCTCATTATAGGTCGTGATCACACTGCATAAAGATGTCCCCTCAATGTTAATTACATTTCTATCTGATGTGTTCCCATTGCCTGTTGCAGGAGGAGAAATGCAAAGGAAAACAGATGATACGGGAGCAGCTCAGATTGCTTCGAGGTTGTCATAAAATATTTGTTATGCCGGCAGCTCAAGTTCAATTTTATTTTATGCCTACAGCAGGCAAATAAGGTATACCTTTTTTTTAAAAAAATACCATTAGAAGACTCTTATTGAAGGTACAAATTATTGAAAGGCTGTTAATTTCATTTCCCTGTCTTTCTGCGGATGTTTTCCCTGTACTTTTGTTTTCTGAGGTAAAAGACTAATGAGGGAAAAAGACATCACTGGTATAAAATGGACAGGGCATTTTGTGGGTTGGGAGTATTATTCCATCCCTGCCAACAATCCTTTCTCTTCACCACTGTATTTGTGGCTCTATTATGCCAGATGTTGACAGAATATACTCCCAGGTCTGGTGAGACCAGAACATAGACCATGTCGTATGATCACTTCATTACGGGAAGAAAAGGGATAGTATAGGCATGGGCAAACTTGGGCCCTCCAGGTGTTTTGGGCTTCAACTGCAGGTGAAACAGCTAGAGAATGATCCTGGAACATGGCCATACAGCCTGAAAAACTCACAGCACTCCAACATCAGAATAATTGCTGGAAAAGTCAAAGTATGGAAATCAAGTAATAGTAAAGGTAAAAGTTTCACCTTGACATTAAGTCTAGTCAGGTCCGACTCTGGGAAGTGGTGCTCACCTCCATTTCTAAGCCAAAGAGCCAATATTGACCATATGTGGCCGGCATGACTTCATGGAGCTCTGTTACCTTCCCCCAAAGTGGTACCTATTGATCTACTCCCATTTGCATATTTTTGAACAGCTAGGTTGGCAGAAGCTAGGGCTAACAATGGGAGCTCACTCAGTCCCATGGATTCAAACCGCCAACCTTTTGATCAGGTGCGCCTCCGTAGCCCCTAAGTATCTAATAAAGTATTTAATAAAGGACTTTTACCCATGCTGTTAGTTTTCCCACAAATGCAACATTTTGGATATGTTGTGTACACTAGTGGCCTAATAACAACCTTCCATCAAGAAACCAGATGGAAGAATCTGGGAATTGTAGTCCAAAATAGTAATGTTAACTATTCCTTATCTCTCAGCTTTGGGTGTGCTTGGGTGAAAAGGAAGGGGAAGGGGAAAGGGAAGGGGAAAGGGAGAAGAGAGGATAAGAAATTCCTTGTCTTTATTCCCTTCAGTCCTAGATCCATTCGTTAATTTAAGTAGTTGACAAATGAGAGTGGAGAGAGCAAAACAAGCAATCACACATCTGCACAGCATGTCATTGCAGTATCATTTTGATCCATCCCTTCCATCAGGTGCATTCATCAGTTGGATTACTCCTTTTATAGCTGCTCTTCCAAAAGATATTAAACATAAAATAATGGGGGGGGGGCCAGTTCCTTCAGAACTAGCCACAATGGAGACAAGGGTCTTCTGGAGATGAAAACCAAGTCTGTGTCCATAATCATAGGAACTTAACCCTCCCAGGATGGGAAAACAGTTCAGTTTCCAAGAGAAGACAATCCCCAAATGCATAACAACTACATATGTGTCTCAGAAAAAAATAATTAAACATGCCCATGCATAAATAGGACCAAATGGTAAGAAGCAAAGCTTTTGAAGATACAAGAAGTATGAGTTTGCCTGCTGTCAGAGCAAGATTAACAAAGACATCGAAGAGACTGGGCTTCCAGCCCATTCAGGTTGATTCAACTCCATCCACATCACTCCCTGAGTGCTTCTACTTAATTACAGCTAATAAGCATGGATTCTTATAATTATTTACTGGGCAGCTTAAGAAGCGGGGTCCTCTAAAGCAATAGAATCACAGGCCTGGAAGGGACAAGGGCCACCTCGTCCAGCACCATGCTATGCAGAAAGATAGAACTGAAGTACTACTCAAAGATGACCCCCCAACCTCTGTTTTTAAACTTCCTTAGAAAGATACTTCACCATCCTTAGCGGTAATCTATTACACTGTCAAATAAGCTCCTACAGTTTGAAAAACATCTTCCTAACATTTAGGTGGAATCTCTTTTTCTGTAATTTTGAAACCATTGGGTTGTGTTCTGGTTTTTTGAAGAAGCAGTAAGCAACCTTCCTCTACCTTCCACATGACATCCCATCAGATATTTAAGAGACCTATCATGACACCTTTCCATCTTCTCTCCTCCAGACACTCCTCATAAGGCTTTGATCATTCCTCTGGATACTTTCCACCATGTGGATATCTTTCTTGAACTGTGATGCCCAGAACTGGACAAAGCATTCAAAGTGAAGTTTAGTCAACGCAGAATGGTGTAGGGCTATTCTTTCCCTCAATATGGGCATTGCGCTCTTGTTGATACATCCCTGACCTGCCTTGGCATTTTTAGCTGCTGCAACCACCCAATACCACTGTGAAGACCCAATACCACTGTGATTTCATAATGTTAGCAAGTTTGAGCCTGCTTCCCACCCGGACGTACGACTTCTACACTTTTAAGTGAATGCAGTTTGATAGCACTTTAACTGTTGTAGCTTAGTGCTATGGATTTGGAATCATTGAAGTTGTAGTTTGGTGAGACTGAAGACCCTGCAAAACTATAATTCCCATTATCCCATGGCATTGAGCCACAGCAGTTAACGTGGTGTCAAATTGCATTAATTCAACAGTGTAGATGTATCACAAGAATACTCTAGAAAGAGTAGGAAAGAATTCTGCCAGAAACATCAGGGATTCCTGGTTGCCAGTCCGAAATGGCATTATGGCCCTATATGGTTATAAGGTAACAGTCTTATTTGTCAAAAACTTGGCTTTTCGAGCATTACCAGGAGCAAGTGATATAGTTTTTGTCTAAATAATTATACAAAAGTGGGGATGGAAAGTGGTTTAAAAATATTCCAAACATGGTTGAAAAAGACAGATAATAACCTTTGGAGTTCCTGAGTCATTGTATGTGAACAATGTGCATGGACTTTCCTGCAGAATACATTTTCATGCAACATTTTCTGCACAATGAAGTAATCGACAAGATATCTCAAAGGAAAAACCGAAGTATATATGTCTAAACAGAATTTACCTAAGAGTACAGAAGAGATCCATAAGTGTACTTATTGCAATTACATAAATTTGTGATGTGCAAGTAAATAGCAATATATATATTATGTATATTGCACGGAAAGTTTAAATGCAGGAAACAATGAATAGGGTCCATCCGATCTTCTGCCTGCCTCACCTCTCTGGTCAGGTTCACTTGCAACATGCATTGGCCAAATGTTTCAACACAACATTCAGGAGATAAAGGGACAACACTAGGTATGACCTGAAACCTTATCCACACATAATAAAGCTTTAAACTGAATAGAATCTAACTCTCCCATATTCCATTTCAATTGACAGAAGCAATTCTCAGCCTTTGGTTCTCCAAATGTTTTCAGCTCCAGCTCCAGAACACCTAACCATTGGAGAAGCTGATGGTGACTTCTGAGAGTTAGAATTACAGAATCTTGGAGTTGGAAGAGACCACAAAGGCCATCCAGTCCAACCCCATTCTGTCATGCAGGGACACACAATCAAAGCCCTCCTGAAAGCTGGCTATCCAGCCTTGGTTAAAAGCCTGCAGAGAAGAAGGCTCTACCATACTCCGAAATTGCATTCCATTGCCAAACAGCTCTTGCCATTTGGTCAAAGGACCTAGAGGCCAAAGTTTGAGAACTACTGGACCACAGAACTTGTGGACCATCCCAACACAACAACTCTGGTACTCTAGATAATGATCTCAGAAGTGGGTTAAATATTTAAGATCTGGGGGTTGCATTAACTCAAGGGAAACACCTCTGGCTGTGGGTGGAGTGATACACTCCCTTTCATGTCCATAAATATTAATATGCATACATACACTCTTCAAAGCAGTGCTTTCACCCTGAGATTCCTCCTCACCCCCTGAAGATGATTGAAATTGGTCCAACTCCTGAGATATGTAAATCTTCACACATATACAGGAACTATGAGCCACTGTACATCGAGGAACATCATCAAAGCCAGTCTTGACTCATCCCTGGTAATTCCTAAGAGGAAAAATGAAGTGCAACCAGGGCTTTGGGGTTAATATTGTTTCATCTCCCCAACTACTTTACGGGAGTAATTCCCAATTCAGCTACCTCTGCTTATTTCCCTCAGGGTACAAACACAACCCCCATGTGTCAAGGGACTGCATGCTAAGAATTTAAATCCTCAACTATTTCATCATTGCATGCAAGCATTAAAGTAGTTTTCTCCCCACTTCAGGAGAAAAATTGAAGTTCCTTCACAGCATCCTCCCTGTATTTAAACAATCCCAAGAGTTATTTTCTTTTGCCCAAAGCCCCATTGTTTTCAACACAAGAAACTCATTTTCTGTACAGAAAAACAGTTTGTTGCACAGAAGAATATGTCCTTTGCTCCAGAATTGAACCAGTGGGAAGGAAGATGAGGGAATTCAAAATGATCATAACAGATTAGAGAGATGGGCCAAAACAAAATTAAATTCAACAGAGACAAATGCAAGATTCTCCCCTTGGGCAGAAAAAAATGAAATTCAAAGATACAGAATGGGGGACACCTGGCTTGATAACTTGGAGATCTTGGTATCCTCGTGGACAACAAGTTAAACAAGTTAATCTTGTATCCATAGTATGACTTACACGTACATGACAATGTCATGAGGCACCTTAAAAAGCCAATTGGATTATGGTCTGCATAAATAGGAATCTAGTATCTAGATCCAGAGAAGTCATGCTACCCCTCTATTCTGCCTTGGTCAGACCACACCTGGAATCACACTGTGCCCAATTCTGGGCACTGTAATTCAAGGGAGATGTTGACAAGCTGGAATGTGTCCAGAGAAGGGTGACTAAAATGGTCAAGGGTCTGGAGAACAAGCCCTATGAGGAGCAACTTAAAGAGCTGGGCATGTTTAACCTGCAGAAGAGAGGACTGAGAGGAGACATGAAGAGGGCCATGGACAAATATGTGAGGTGAAGTCATAGGGAGGAGGGCGCAGGCTTGCTTTCTGATGCCCTGGAGACTAGAACGTGGAACAATGTGTTTGAAGTTCAGGAAAGGAGATTCTAACTGAACATTAGAAAGAACCTTCTAACTGTGGGAGCTGTTCAGCAGTGGAACTCTCTGCCCTGGAGTGTGGTGGAGGCTTTTAAACATAGGCTGGCTGGTCATCTGTCGGGGGTGCTTTGAATGTGATTTTCCTGTTTCTTGGCAGGATGGGGTTGGACTGGATGTCCCACAAAGTCTCTTCCAACTCTATGATTCTATGAGTCTATGAATAAAACAAACCGACACAGCCTTTCTTGGCTTCTGCGATTTTCACATTAACAACTTTTGACCACACTTGCCTCCCTCAAAAAGGAAACTTTTAATTTTTTTTAAATGACAGATGAGGATATGGACCATACTGGAAGCACAACCCCAGCCATTTCCCACCATCACCTTCTGATACATTTTTTGTTCATGTGTCCCTTTCCATTCATTCTCTAGATTAATTTCCTTTCCTTTATGATGTACCAAGGGACTTTTCACCAGTGACCAATGCCTTTGATCACCTAGTGAGAATAGTTGAAAGGAGAAAGAAATCACCTTTAGCCATTGTGGTGAAGAAGAGGCCAAGGTTTTCCAAGAACATCTCTTCACTCAATGGTGCATTGATTTTTCCTGCAGTTCTTGTTCTTAAATTTCTCAGTGCTGGTGGCAAACAAAAGCATGTATAAAGGAAAATGAATGTTGTAAATACACAAACCCTCAAGTATAGGCACAAATATATTTACATGTTGATTGCTTAGACCGGCTTTATACAACCCCCATGTAAAACATCAGCATTGTGCACACATGTCAATGACTGGAAGCCAATGCACAATCTGCAACTACAATGTACAATATGGAGCTACAATGCACAATCCACTATGGATAAAGTACCTATAAAGCCCTAAACGGTTTGGGACCCGCCTACCTTCGTGACCGTATCTCCCTCCATGAATCAGCCCGGGCCCTTCGATCTTCGGGGGAGACCCTCCTTTCGCCCCTGCCAGTTTCACGGGCTCGTCTGGTGGGCACAAGGGAGATAGCCTTTTCCTCTGTAGCCCCCCGGCTCTGGAACTCTCTACCCGGAGAGATTAGGAAAGCCCCTACTTTAGAAACCTTTTAAAAGAACCTTAAAACCTGGCTCTTCCACTGCGCCTTGGGTGAGTAGGCACACAACCTCACACTACTGTTTCCCCCAACATTTCTGTCACTGGAGTATATGCCCCCACCCCAGGGAAAGTTTGGTTCTACACCCCTGTTTTCTTGAGCTCTCCCTTACAAATAACCTGTTCCTCCTTATCTCACCCCTGAGTTTTTAACTTTTTATCCTGCACCTGCGACCCGCCCATTGTCTTTGCGATTGTGTTTATTGTAATTTTATACTGCTCAATGTATTCCTGTGTTGCTATGTAATTATGATGTTGCTATTTGCTGCTTAGTGTATTGGGTTTTTATTTTGCTGTACTCTGTTGTTTGGGCTTGGTCCCATGTAAGCTTCCCCGAGTCCCCATTGGGAGAGATGGTGGCGGGGTATAAATGAAGATTATTATTATTATTAGGTACAAAATTGTGCAATACACAACTCTCCTTCTGCCATTATCAGTAGAATTCACATCTTACGCTCTGGTGAATAGAATCATGTATCCATACTATGACTTATATGTACGTATGTCAATAACCAAGTGTCATCTGTGCTGTAGCGGAGAGATGGGAGACACACACAAAACTGGACTTACTACAGTTATATTTTGTTCTGCAACCTTGGGTTTGTTTTCTAATTTCTTTTCTTGCTGTTGTTCTTGTTTCTGATTCTTTGTGTCTAACAAGAACCACACAACACTTTCCCTTTTTTCTTTCAAATCACAGAGTTTGTTGTTTATGAGTTACAAGGAGAACACAACTCCCTTGTTGCAACAGCTCCATCAGCTACCTGCCGGTTTCCAAACACAAATCAAACTGATAGTTGTGATCTATACAGCTTGAGTCCTGGTTATCTGAAGGACCATATTCTCCCATATAAGCCTGCCTGGTATTTTAGATCTTCAAGAGAGGTCTTTATGTCATTCCTAAGACTTTCACAAACATATCTGTTGGAAATGTGGGTGAGGACCTTTTTGGTGGCTGCTCTCAGGCTCTGGAATTTCCATATTGGGAAAAATTAGACTGGTCCCCTGCATGGTATCTTTCCATCAATTCTTTTTTTATTTCAGCAGGCCATTGGGAATAGATTGTTTATTTAGAAAGGGCTTTTTGTACTGTGTGATGTGTTGGCTTCATATACTGCTTGAATGACAGTAGCAAGATTCTGCATCACAGTCTATGTATACCAAGTGTTAGCAAATTGCAAACTACTATATCAACACCTTCTGATATTCACTGGAAAAACTTCCAGTAGACATTGGTCACGTTGGTTCTGCTCCAGCCATTTGAAGCTGGTGCCCAGATGAGCATCATGGAGCACCCCAATGTCACTCCTTTGAATGCAATATGTTTTTAGTCACAGCAGGTGAATATGGGCATTGCAAAAACTACTCAGTTCAATTTTGTGCACCATATATGAAGTTGTAAATCCCAAATATAATGCCAGATTGTATACTAAAATTACTTTTAACTACAGATACCCCCCCATTTATTCATCAGATTAGAGACCACAGCAGTCTGGGTAGAGTAATCAAAATCCAGACTCTGCAATATGTTTTGTTTTATGTAAGTTACATTTTAAATCGCTTTTGTTTTCAGTGGGTTGCATTTTAATTCACCTGCATTTTAAATTGGTGGCATTTAAATTTTATTTTATGTTAATAAGTGATGAAATTGCAGACCACACATTGAATATATGGATTTGGGATATAATTCAAAATAGCCAAGGGAGTGAATTATCAAAAAGTAAAACTGTGGAAAATGGTGGGTGCCCATATATCAATTCGTTACAGCCAGCCAGCACTCCATAGATGAGTCTGACTTTTGCAGATTTAATTATTCAAGGGTTTGATTAAAATGTTTTCTATTGAAATCTTTGGGCCCTTCAGTGTTACTGTATGATCAACTTCTGTTGTAAATTGATCACAGAGTCACTCCAGAAGGCTTAGAGGTGCCTACCTAGAGATTTCTAGAGAGATGTTCCTCAAGATTAAGAAAACCAGATTTTTTTATTTGGGATCTTTACTTTTTTGGAGGTCTTGTGACCTTAATCCTAGTGAATGTGGACGGAATATGATAGCTATAGCTTAACACTTTGTATGCATTTACCTCCTTTGCAAACCTCTTTGAACTTTTGTGTGCTGAAAATAAATCCATGCCTTATCATGAACAACAACGTCATCTTCATCTTCTTCTTTCCTTGGGCCTGTTCCCTGAATACTCATCAAGAGCTGAAGAAAAGCCTGTGTAAGATGTCTGCATAAATACATTTGTATCAGGTAACAGTGGACTTCCTAGAGTCAATTTTATTATTGTTCTAAAGGATTCTTTATTTATTTGTTTGACAGATTTATTCTGTGCAGACTACACTGTATTATTTCATGAAATATTTTAGAGGGGAGGGAAATATTTTCAAGTCATGGATGGTTGAATCCATGGAGACAGAGTGTGTGTGTGTTCGAATAAAGGCTAAGCATCATAAACAGGATGTGAAGACATGGCTAATGTACTGGTGTCACTCTAACCACAACAAAATTGGTGATGCCCAAGACTGCAGAATACATTTGTTTGGCTAGAACCATTCCTAATTTCCTCTTGTCCCTTATTTACCCTTCCAGTCCTCCTCTTCTAGTATTAAATGTACATATACTCTAGACAATGATCTGTTGCCATCATAAATTTGTTTCTGAAATTCTGCTTGTACACATGACTTTATAACCGTATTTTCTGGCGTATAAGATGACTGGGCATATAAGACAACCCCCAACTTTTCCAGTTAAAATATAGCGTTTGGGATATGCTCGCCGTATAAGACTACCACTCTTCCAACACACACCAAATAAAAATTTGAAAAGCACCAGATTTAATTTCAATATGTTAATTTTCCTATTACTGTACCTCTTTCTGAGATCTCACACATGTGCACCTATACCGCTTCACTGCAGTCTTCAGGAGTGAGATCTGAGAGGCAGAGGAGGAGGTACGGTAATAGGATACAAAGGTGGGCCAGACAGGTAAAAGAGGTGTATTTTTCTGGCTCCAGAGCCACTCTATTTTTTCCATACCCCAGGCACCCTGGAAGCCTGCAGCTTGCTCCGCCCTTCATGTACACCTTCTCGGTGAGGCGCCCCTTCCCCTCACCATTGGGACCGCATTAAGTCCACGAATCCTGATGAATGGATTTTCTTCTACAGTACTTGTACATCACCCTTAATGCTTTCAGATAGCTGCTGCACATGGCAGGGATGCAGCCACTGCCATTTTTGAGCTCCCCCTACCATATGTGGCAACCACAGATTCTCCAATCCGGATTGGAAGTTTCAGCACACGCTCTATAAGATGACTCCTGGCATATAAGATGACTTTTGAGAATATTTTCTTGGGCTAAAAAGTAGTTTTATATGCCAAAAAATATGGTAATTCTTGAAGTTCTGGATTAGCCTGTTGGAGCATTCTGCACTCATGTGAGATAAATATGGAAGGAGTAGGGCATGTACCCTTCTCTGTCCCTGCTCCCATTGGTCTCCATACATAGATGGAGACTTCCTGAACAGGAAAACTCCTTCTATCTGTAGAGGTCCTCCATGCAATTGGAAACACTGGCTTTCCAAATTGGCCAACAATGTAGATAGCCTTCCCAGATAATGGACTCCCTTTTCCACAGGAAGTCCCTCCCCATGTGTGGTAGGCGAGAGATACAATGATTGAACCTTGTGCCCCTCATTCACACTATTATTCCACACACTGTTAGACCAGCTGAAGAGGACTTTTGATTTGCCACTGAACCAATTCAGCAGTAAATCATTTCCTTCTGTTCATGTACACGTCCTTGTGCCACCACAGCTGATGCACCTTTATAGATTATTGATGTACGAATGCCTATCCATACCAGTACACTGATAAAAATTTACAGAAATACAGAGTGCCCAATATTAATTTGATTGATTATGTGTCATTCTGTGATGATCCATTTCGAGCTGGGTTTTAGGGAGTATATCAATTAAAATACTCATCTAGAAAGAATTTTGATGCAGTCATGCATGCAATCTCATCAAAATCATATTTTCTGCCATTTCTGAAGGCATGATCTGTAACATGTATTGAGGAGAAGTGCCAAGAAACCAAAGGAAGGGACATCCACAAACCGAGTATTGATCACTTCTGGTAGAAATACTGATTAAAAAATTAAAAAATCAAAGCAGAATTCAGATAGCATGCAATTTGAACAAGAAAAACAAGAAAGAAAAGCTGTCTTGTTGGCATTCTAATTCGCAGAAGAACACTGTTGTTAAAACACATCCCCAGTCAAGCCAAATGGCCCTTGCAACAAAATGTCTCCCTACTGAGCGCTGTTCAAGATTATAGCCCATTAGCTATACCATCTAGTAGAAGAACACAAGAAGAGCCATACTGGACCATATCAAAGCCTTCGCTAGACAGGCATCGAGTATTTTGTGACCACTTAGTGTGCTTGATCCTTGCTAGACTATCTGTGGCCCCAACATCACCTTAGAGTTCCTTTATCTCTAAAAAATATTATTCTGCATACCATAGATCCCACTGCACATGTCCTGGGTGCTTCTGCTATCATTCTCCCATGCTTGGGTACCACTTTTTCATTTACATAAGAATCCATGCTTGGATAACAATTTTACAACTATATCACACTAAGCTTTCTTATACCAGGCTATGAGTACTTTGCCAGTGTCGCATACAAATAACCACCATGGGTAATGCAGCAAGGTAACTGTTGGAAGACAAGAAAATGGAAGCAGGTGCAAACAACCAAGTCTCAATCTGTCCTTTCACATTTCCTGATTTAGCACCAGTTTGAAGGGTTTCCAGATAACCAAAGCATTAACAACAGCCTTGAGACACTCTTCAGATGTTTCAGCTACAACTCCTAACCTTGCTCACCATGGCCAGCACTTGGAAGTGATTGAAGCTGTCATCTCAAACATCTGGAAGTAATAGATCACACTTTATGTAGCCTTTTCTTTTACTCAGAGTAAGATAACCCTATGAGGTAGTTAGTGTAGTTAGTGACATTGAGACTAGGAGAGACTGGGAGAGAGAGAGAGAGAGAGAGAGAGAGAGAGAGAGAGAGAGAGAGAGAGAGAGAAAGAGCCTCTTGCTTGTGTGAGAACTCTCCTCGCCATTTTGAACAAATGTTTTTCCTGGATTCTGAATCATGTGAAGAGTCTCCATAGATGCAAGAGGTTCCCTGTTTCAGACTCAACACTTCTCAAAGACCCCAAAGAAGTGAAAGAGCTAGTATGTTCTCCTCTGCAGATGTTAAGGTAAAGCTTATACAGAACACCTGAGCTGAGCTAGTACTTATCCAGAACCAGCACTTTGAGACTCAACCAAGGATTTTGATCTGGGTTTTCCATAAACAAGTGAAGCACTCTTGTCTCCATGGTCATGCTAGCTCCATAGAACTGACACTTGCATTTAATTTGTTCCATGACATATGCATACATTTAATGCTCTTCCAGACACTGGATTGTTTTGTGTGTGTGTGTTGTGCAGTTTTAAACCAACAAGCCCCCAATTCACATCTCTCCTCAGACTTCATTTTATTAGCAGACCATAGACATACCAGTTCCTTGCAGTCTTTGCTGTCTCACCTAAATTGCAACCTGTAGCAGTGAAGTTGGCTTACTTACCAGAGTTACTCTGAGGATTAGAATGAGCTTATGGCCTAATTCCTATTGTTAATCCTAATTATAGCAGACCCATTGACTCAGTGAGATTGACCTATGTGCTGATTCATAATTTAACTGTTGATTGAGTGGATCTACTTCAGTTGGGATTAGCCAATACAATGTTATGTGAAGAATCCTGAACAATCTAAAAAGTGCTTCTTTTTCTGTGATCATCAACCATCATAATCACTATTAACATTATGATCCTAAAGTTCATCCTTCTTTCTCTCTCTGATGTGTGGCTCTGATATCTTTGTGGTGCTAAAACTCTAAGCTTTAGTTTAAAGGATATATTTAAGGTAATTAGCCTTTTGCAGGGTAGACTTCATCAGTTTGGAGAGTTCATGTAATGCCAACCATCCATTGGCTGTTACAGCTAACTAACTGGAAAAAGAAATTGATCATATGCTTAGATGCATTCTTGCTTTTAACTATTCCTTGATCACCAATTCTTGAGAGATCTTCCAAGCTAAGCCAGATGTTCTTATATCTAAAGACATTCTACATTCAATACAACCCTTGCTTCTGCCCAAGATGGGCCATTTGGCACCTGCCATCCTGGTGTTGGCTTACCTGATGATCACATACATGACGGAACAGTTGCCCACCAGCCCCACGATGCACACTATGGAGTAGACAATCACGATGGTGACCTTGATACCCATGGGCAAGAAGCCGTCAGTTGTCCCATTGTGAAACCAGTCGCCGAAGGTGATGTTCCACAGGGATGAGTCATTGACGAGCCTCCGCATGTAAAGAAGGTCTCCAGCTTGGGTGTGGAAAAGCGGATCCATCTTAGTTGTGGCAAGACTGTGGTAACCACACTCAGCCTGGATTTGCAAGGAGGAGGAGAAGATATGGAGTGAATTCAGATAACAGTTTTCTGGTATGGTTACACCCAGGGGACAAGGTTTTAGAAAAGGCATGCAACATCTGCACCATATGAACATATATGCTTGCTAATCAGAACACACATTTTCTATATACACTTCAAGAAAGACAGGCAAAAGGGACAGCTTTGGATGGGCAGAGACTTTTCTCAAGGTACTTGCAAGCTGAACACAATGCAGACGTTTTCACGCCCCTTTGCACAAAGGATGAGATTGCAAATATATCTCTGGGGAGCTGGGCTCCTTGCTGGACTGGTTCATTAGCAAGACCCTTCTGTGCATGCCTCGAATATCTATCACCCATCTTTGCTTCCTGTTGCAAAGAGACCTTTGCAAACAAACCCTTCAATGTTGGCAGGTAAATTAGCTCCAATGCAGGATTGAGGGAGGTGTGTGCATGGGGAGGGGAGAAAGAATGCGGAGCGAGGGGAGTTATTAATAGCTATCCTTCCTTGGAAAGAATCATGCATTTCCTTCTAAAACTGCAGTCAGTCTGGTTCCCCCCCACACACATAAATAAGGGAGATCAGGGGGAACTTAAAGAGGATGTGCTACCTCCTTACCTGGGTGTAGGTTTCTTGTTGGAAATTGCAGGTCTTTGATCCCTCTGACGGTCTTTTCAGCAGTGCTGTGGTCCACACATGATGTCCAGCAGCTGAGAACCGACCGAGACAAAGCACATCAAAAGGAGTGTGGGTTTTTTCTCTCTCCGTCTCTCTTGCTCTCTCTCTCTCTAGCTGCTTTTCTCTGGCTCTGAGGAACCAATGCTTTAGCAGAGATTTGGATGTGATGCGGAAAAAGAAAATTCCAACTTGCAGGGGAGAAAGGAGGTGGGGGTATGCCAAGAAGAGGAACACACGCACTGCATACACGCACACACACGTATGCTCTTAACCTAAGTGGGAGTGGAGGGGGGGGGAGAGCATAGGGAAGCTGAGCTTGCTACTTGCTAATCATAAAAAAATCAGATAAAATGCAAAGTGCTCTTTCAGCGCAGGTAGTTTGAACTGCTGTTCCAAGCCAGTGCAATTTGTCTGAAGCATCAAACACCTGTGGGGAATGGGAAGGGAAGAATTGTGATGGAGGGGAGAGCTTTTCTGTTGCTCTCTTCCCCTCCTGCGTCTTGGTTTCCATGCCCTGGCCCCTTTGAGGAGTAGTTATGACATCATCCACAAACAGTTTACACAGCACAGCAAAGTTGGGGAAGTATTTCTTGGGATGGGGGAGGAGGAGGTGGAGAGAAGATGTAATCCCTTACTGACTAGTTAGCCACTGCAATACTTGTAATGCTGCCATACTCAAAACCCATGCTCTTCTTTTGCAACATGTCAATGCCTCTATGTTTCAGGAAGCCAGATATGTGTTCAAGCCAGAACTGAATAGACATGCTCACTGAACAGTTCAATGACAAGAAGATGGGCTGAAATCACTCTCTTAATTTTGTAACGCAACCTTAACTTGGCTTCAGTCCAGAGTCAGCTAGAGAAATCAACATCAGCGGGAGAGTGCAGACAGTCTAGCTACCTGAACTATAAAGATGTTCTCCAAGGTGCTGATTCTTATCCACAAACTAGCTCCTTTAAGGTAAAGTTTCATCACTCTATGATGCCATTACAATTGTCATGGCAACATCCTATGGAGTTGTGACATTTTCAGTTTACAGAATGGGAATTAAAATTCACAGCCAGTGTTCTAGTGCCTTAGCAAAATACACATCCCAGGTTTCTACAGGTTTAAACTGAGATCATAGTGCTATCACCAAGTAGTGTGGACTGACCCATGGAAGACACGATTGTTCTTTTCCATTCCTGGTATTTCAGCAAAAGCATTAGAAGAAACACTAAATTGGACAATAAACTGATAACTATGTGATATTTCATAAATTTGTTTATTGATTTGAGACAATTATATTCTGCCCTTCTCACCCTGCAGGGGACTCAGGGTGGAGTACAACATATATATTGCAAAAATTCAATGCCAGGACATAAAACTATGAATATACACAAACATTGAAATCACTTATACAGTATATACTTTAAAATTGGCTGTTTAAAACCATCTCAAGACACCATGCTGACTTTGGTCAGCAGAGTATCTTTCATATTATTGCCTCATTGCACTGCCCCAAAGGCTTGGTCCCACAGCCAGGTATTTACCATCTTTCTGAAGGACGAGAGGGGGATGATCTAGTCTCACCAGGAAGGGAGTCTCATTGCCAGGAGACAATCACTGAGAAAGCCCTCTCTCTCGTCTCTGCCAAAAACACCTGTAATGGTGGCAGGACCGAGAGTAGGGCCTTCCCAGAAGATATTAGTCTTTGTGGAGGTTCGTAAAAGGGAGATGCGTTTGGATAGATAAACTGGGTCAGGGCTGTTTGTGGCTTAATAGGCCAAAGGCAATACTTTGAATTGTTCCTGGTAGCAGACAGTCAGCCAGTGGAACTGATGTAACATGGGAGTTGTGTGCTCCTTGTATGCCACCTCAGTTATTCACCTGGCTGCCTCTCGTTGGACTATTTGAAGCTTCAGGACAGTCTTCAGAGCCAACCCCACATAGAACACATTGCAGTAGTCTATCCTGGATGTAACAAGAGCATGGACCACCATGGCCAAGTCTGACTTCCTAAGGTACAGGTGCAGCTGGCGCTCAAGTTTTAGCTGTGCAAAAGCCCCCCTAGCCACCGCCGCAACGTGAGGTTCCAGGCTCAGTGATGAGTCCAGGAGGACTCCCAAGCTGTGAACCTGTGTCTTCAAGTGGAGTGTAACCCCATCCAGCACAGGCTGTAATTCTATACCCTGTTCAGCCTTGCAACAGACCAGGAGGAACCTCTGTCTTGCCTAGATTCAGCTTCAATTTGTTTGCCCTCATCCAGACCATCACAGTGGCCAGGCTGGCATTTCTCATCAATACATGTTCACTGTGTAATGTAAATGTCAACAGAAGGAATGGATAACCTGTTGAGTGTAACACCATTAAATAATGTAGAAAACCCAACCCATGGACATGAGAGTGGGTTATGGGTGGGATGAAGGTTATATCATGCCAACTACCTCCATAGCATCTTCTAAAGCAAAGGAAAATGGATCATTATACCTAACAAAACTGTGACTGTTTTGTCTGATCACATATTATCCATTAACTTGTTGTGGGCTGTTGTTGACTTTTCTCATAATGATTCCAGCCAACATCTTTATATCTCTTTATATCCAGGCCATGGCAATTCAAACTTTCTAGCTCTAGAAGCCCTATCACACTATACGATTAGGATTCTACTTTGAATGCCATGGCTTTGTGCTAGGGATTTCAGGGATTTGTAGTTTTTGGGGCACTCTGACTCAGAATTCTATGTATTTCTCTCTAAAGTACAAATGCCAGGACTCCACAGGATAGAAACATGGTAATTAAAGTTGAGTCACAGTGCTCAATTTTCTTGATACGAAAAGACCCAAGGTCTGTAGGTACCAGAAACTTTATATCAGAGCATAGCAAAAATTCCATCATGAAAGCTTCCAGAATTTCCCAGCTGTCTTGTGCAAGAGCCACATTGCAAGGGGGAATCATGGGAAATGCAATACAAATTATATATGTGTCAGGAATCATGGGAAATGCAATACAAATTGTATATGTACCAAATGCAGTCGTGCGTCTGAAACTGGCTGCAACTTTATTGGGTGCCAGTTTTCCACATTTACATCTGAGATGCTGGGATTGAAATCTAGGACATTTTGCATGCAAAGCAAGCATTCCTGGCTATAGACTCATGGATCCTACTTTGAAAATTGGATTATTATACTCTCTGTCCATCATTACAAGTGACTTATCTATTTTTCAAGCTTTGACCAATTTCGGTATCTCCAGTCCCATAAATACAATGATCCAAATCCTACATCATCAGACAAAACTAGGGCAATGGAGCTCCATCAACAGATTTACACCTGGCAATGCTCATCACCTCCTCCAAATCTACCTTTTCAGCCTGGCTTTGCGTCATCTGATTGGTTTCTAAACTGCTACAAGTTTGGATGCTGAGAAATTACATATTGACACTCTGCAAGCACTAACTGGGCAAACCCTGACCAGCTTATGAAATCACATGAGATGAGTAGCCCTTTCATTATACACAGTTATTGCACTGTGACTCCAGTTTAATAGCAATATCTGCATCTTATGGGAAACAGCAACATTAAAATTGAATTGAGCTATTAACAGTATTAAAAGGAGTTTTAACCATACACATAAAAATGTTTCAAAGCAGTTTTAGAACAGTACAGTACAATTAAAAGACAGCCAGAGCAGTATAGACTATGACTTTAGAGACCAGAGTTCAATTCCAGTTTGATCATGGAAACCCACTAAGTGACTTTGGGTGAGTCACACACTCTCAGCCTCACAAACTCTCCGATAGGTTTGCCTTAGGATCACCATAAATTGGAAATGACTCAAAGGCAAAACAACAATGAATTAAAAGATGATAGCAGCCTTTTAAAAGGCATTTCATTAAACCCTTTCAGTTCTCTAAAGCCTGTCAGAATTGTATTGTTGAAGGCTTTCATGGCTGGAATCACTGGGTTGCTGTAAAAAGTTATTCGGGCTGTATGGCCATGTTCCAGAAGCATTCTCTCCTGTCATTTCATCTGCACCTTTGGCAGGCACCCTCAGAGGTTGTGAAGTCTGTTGGAAACTAGGAAAATGGGGTTTATATATCTACTAGCTTGGGAACCCGGCCCTGCCCGGGTTATTTGTGAAGCGCAGCAGGATGTAGAGTGGGTCATGGGGGCTCTGTGTGCCAAGTTTGGTCTTGATCCATCATTATTGGGAGTTGCAGTGGTATCATGAAATTACTGAAGGTAGTGCAAGTCCCATCATCTCTGCCCCCCAAAGTGTAGTAGGATGTAGATTGGGTCATGGGGGCTCTGTGTGCTAAGTTTGGTCTGTATTGGTGAATGGATGAGGGATGCATTCTTTTTCGGAAGTGAGTGAAGGTACTTCAAGTCCCATCATCCGTGGTCCGTCTCACAGTAAACTGCACCAGGCTGTAGAGTGGGTCATGAGGGCTCTGTGTGCCAGATTTGGTGTTGATCAGTCATTGGATTAGGTTTGTAGCAGGATTGGGAAGTGAGGGAAGGTACTGCAAGTCCCATCATCCATGTTCTCTCCCCCTCCAAACTTCAGTAGGATGTAGAGTGGGTCACTGGGGCTCTGTGTGCCAAGTGTGGTCTTTCTCGGTGTTTTTGGGGGGCCACAGTGGTCTGTGGGAACAGAGGGGTGTGAAAATACTACAAATTCCATCATCCATTGTCAGTCCTCCCCAGAACCTCACCAGGACGTGAAGGCAGTCATGGGGATTATGTGTGCCAAGTTTGGTCTCAATCGGTAATTGGATGAGGGTCACAGCAGACTTGGGAAGTGAGTAGAGGTACTTCAAGTCCCATCATCCATGGTCCACCCTCCTCCAAACTGCACCAGAATGTAGAGTGGGTCATGAGGGCTCTGTGTGGCAAGTTTGGTGTTGATCAATCATAGGATTAGGTTTGTAGCAGTCTTGGAAAGTGAGGGAAGGTACTGCAAGACCCATCATCCATGTTCTGTCCCCTCCAAACTTCAGTAGGATGTGGACTGGGTCACTGGGGCTCTGTGTGCCAAGTGTGGTCTTTATCAGTGTTTGTTGGGGGCCACAGTGGTCTGTGGGAACAGAGGGGTGTAAAAGTACTACAAATCCCATCATCCATTGTCAGTCCTCCCCCAAACCTCACCAGGACGTGAAGGCAGTCATGGGGGTTATGTGTGCCAAGTTTGGTCTTGATCAGTGATTGGATGAGGGTTGCAGCGGACTTGGGAAGTGAGTAGAGGCACTTCAAGTCCCATCATCCATGGTCCACCCTCCTCTGAACTGCACCAGGACATAGAGTGGGTCATGGAGGCTGTGTGTGCTGAGTGTGGTCTGTATTGGTCCTTTTTGGTGGCCTCAGTGGTCTGTGGGAACCAAAGTGTTGGAAAGTACTACAAATCCCATATTCTGTGGGTCATGTCCCCCGACCCGCGCCAGGACATAAAGGGGGTGGGGGGGTTATGTGTACCAAGTTTGGTGCAGGTCCATCACGCGCTGGTCGCTGTGGCCTGAAAGTGGCTGCCACATATCCGCCCTGGCCTGTGAAAGTGGCTGCTTCCGCCCTTCTGCCCTCCCGCCCTCCGCATACACACATACAAACATTCCGTTTTATAAAGGTACTAGCTTGGGGACCCGGCCCTGCCCGGGTTATTTGTGAAGCGCAGCAGGATGTAGAGTGGGTCATGGGGGCTCTGTGTGCCAAGTTTGGTCTTGATCCATCATTATTGGGAGTTGCAGTGGTATCATGAAATTACTGAAGGTAGTGCAAGTCCCATCATCTCTGCCCCCCCCCCCCCAAGTGTAGTAGGATGTAGATTGGGTCATGGGGGCTCTATGTGCTAAGTTTGGTCTGTATTGGTGAATGGATGAGGGGTGCATTGTTTTTCGGAAGTGAGTGAAGGTACTTCAAGTCCCATCATCTGTGGTCCGTCTCACAGTAAACTGCACCAGGCTGTAGAGTGGGTCATGAGGGCTCTGTGTGCCAGATTTGGTGTTGATCAGTCATTGAATTAGGTTTGTAGCAGGATTGGGAAGTGAGGGAAGGTACTGCAAGTCCCATCATCCATGTTCTGTCCCCCTCCAAACTTCAGTAGGATGTAGAGTGGGTCACTGGGGCTCTGTGTGCCAAGTGTGGTCTTTCTCGGTGTTTTTGGGGGGCCACAGTGGTCTGTGGGAACAGAGGGGTGTGAAAATACTACAAATTCCATCATCCATTGTCAGTCCTCCCCAGAACCTCACCAGGACGTGAAGGCAGTCATGGGGGTTGTGTGTGCCAAGTTTGGTCTCAATCGGTAATTGGATGAGGGTCGCAGCAGACTTGGGAAGTGAGTAGAGGTACTTCAAGTCCCATCATCCATGGTCCACCCTCCTCCAAACTGCAGCAGAATGTAGAGTGGGTCATGAGGGCTCTGTGTGGCAAGTTTGGTGTTGATCAATCATAGGATTAGGTTTGTAGCAGTCTTGGAAAGTGAGGGAAGGTACTGCAAGACCCATCATCCATGTTCTGTCCCCCTCCAAACTTCAGTAGGATGTGGACTGGGTCACTGGGGCCCTGTGTGCCAAGTGTGGTCTTTATCAGTGTTTGTTGGGGGCCACAGTGGTCTGTTGGAACAGAGGGGTGTAAAAGTACTACAAATCCCATCATCCATTGTCAGTCCTCCCCCAAACCTCACCAGGACGTGAAGGCAGTCATGGGGGTTATGTGTGCCAAGTTTAGTCTCGATCAGTGATTGGATGAGGGTTGCAGCGGACTTGGGGAGTGAGTAGAGGCACTTCAAGTCCCATCATCCATGGTCCACCCTCCTCTGAACTGCACCAGGACGTAGAGTGGGTCATGGGGGCTGTGTGTGCTGAGTGTGGTCTGAATTGGTCCTTTTGGTGGCCTCAGTGGTCTGTGGGAACCAAAGTGTTGGAAAGTACTACAAATCCCATAATCCGTGGGTCATGTCCCCCGACCCGCGCCAGGACGTAAAGGGGGTTAGGGGGGCTTTGTGTACCAAGTTTGGTGCAGGTCCATCACCCACGCTGGTCGCTGTGGCCTGTGAAAGTGGCTGCCACATATCCGCCCTGGCCTGTGAAAGTGGCTGCCACATATCCGCCCTGGCCTGTGAAAGTGGCTGCCACATATCCGCCCTGGCCTGTGAAAGTGGCTGCCACATATCCGCCCTGGCCTGTGAAAGTGGCTGCCACATACCCGCCCTGGCCTGTGAAAGTGGCTGCCACATATCCGCCCTGGCCTGTGAAAGTGGCTGCCACATATCCGCCCTGGCCTGTGAAAGTGGCTGCCACATATCCGTCCTGGCCTGTGAAAGTGGCTGCCACATATCCGCCCTGGCCTGTGAAAGTGGCTGCCACATATCCGCCCTGGCCTGTGAAAGTGGCTGCCACATATCCGCCCTGGCCTGTGAAAGTGGCTGCTTCCGCCCTTCTGCCCTCCCGCCCTCCCGCCCTCCGCATACACACATACACACATACACACATACACACATACAAACATTCCGTTTTATAAAGGTATACAGATGGAATGTCCAGGGTGAGAGAAGGAATGCTTGTCTATTATTGGAGGTAGGTGTGAAATTGTGAATGTTTCAATGGGCCACCTTGATTCGCATTTAATGGCCTAGCAGTTTTCAAGGTCTGGTTTCTTACTGCTGAGAGGTGATTAGCTGTCTCTGATTGTTTCTTGTCTGGAATTCCCCTGTTGTTGTTGTTTTCTTTATTTAAAATGTTCTTCTTTATTTACTGTTATGATTTTAGAGGTTTTCTTTAATACAGGTAGCCAGATTTTGTTCATTTTCATGGTTTCTTCCTTTCTGTTGAAATTGTCCACATGTTTTTGGTTTTCAGCGGCTTCTCTGTGTAGTCTGACATGGTGGTTGTTAGAGTCATCCAGCATTTCTGTGTTCTCAAATAATATGCTGCGTCCAGGTTTGTTCATCAAGTGCTCTGCTACGACTGACTTCTCTGGTTGAAGTAGTCTGCAGTGCCTTTCATGTTTCTTGATTCATGTTTGGGCAATGCTGTGTTTGGTGGTCTCCACGTGGACTTGTCCACAGATGCATGGAGTGTGAAGAACACACAATGAGTGTAATGGAAATTGTACATGTTCAGACTTATATTTAAGAGACAATTCACTATGGGTGATTGCATTTTCTGGAGGAAAGTAACTAGAGAATAAAAAAATAACAATGAATATCTCAAATGGAGGGCGAAAGGAAGAAATGTTTTTTTAAATGGTATGCAGTAGACTCCTGCAGAGGTGCGAGTATCCCTCTTGTCATTTGTTGAACATAGCATTTGTTGCATTTTCTTAGTGGGTCTGTAGATTTTTTGTAGGTTGTGTTTCCTCATCAGCTTCCCTATGCGGTCAGTGGTTCCCTTGATGTATGGCAAGAACACTGGGTGGATTTTTGTCTTTACTCTTGTGGCTTGTTCTTGGTCTTGCAGCTCTTCTGTTGTCTGTGGTGGAGTCTCCATTGGCCTGTAGAGCCCAGTTAGTTGGTTCGTTTCATCTTGGAAGAGGAGGGCTTCGCAGATTCTGTCAGAATTTTTAAAAGGTCTTTGCTTATAAGTTTAAGGTGAAGAGTTAAAGTTTTCAATGATGTTCCCATAGACCAAGTTTTCAAATGAAAAAAAGATTTTGATAAGAGAAAATTTGGATTTGAGATGCAGTGATTTGTGGATGAGAAACATTAGGTAAACAAAATGTATACATTTTTGTTTAAAAAGCAACAAGCTAAAGAATGTATGATAACATGGGATCCGTATAGGGTTGTTGTGTGTTTTCCAGGCTGTATGGCCATGTTCCAGAAGCATTATCTCCTGGTGTTTTGACTGCATCTATGGCAGGCATCCTCAGAGTTTGTGAGGAATCAGCATTTTTTTATGGAACAAGGAGAAAACATGTGGTCAACTGTTTGAAATCCATAATATTTTATTATCATAAGGGCAGGATTAAAATAATGGATTGCTGATATTTTACTCCAGAAAAAGTGGCCAACATTCATAAGTGTGTTTCAATACACATTCAATTTCCGATTGCTTGAGGTTTACTATTAAAAATACGTCTAACTGGAGGTCTGAAGAGGGCAAAGATGGCGGCAGGACGGGTGTTCTGAGGCTCCTCATAACACCAACCGCTGCCCTGATCGGAGGGCGATTTGCGCCCCCTCTCCAGGTGGGAAAAACCCACCAAGGCGGACGAAGCCAAGGGTCGACGCCGCAGGCCCAAAGTCCCCCTTCCTCAAGAGGGGGAGGCTGAGTGGGCCCGGTAACAGGCCCGACTGGCGAGCGGATCGGGACGTGGGAAGCGGGCGAAAGCCCGCATTTACTGCCAGCCCAGCCCACAAACAAAGGAACACCGAAGGAAGAAGGGAAAGAAAAACCATATGAGAGGCTGTGAGTAACAAAAGGGGCCTCTTGCCAACAAGGGGGGGGAGATCCATTTAGTTTGGAGGGCAAGCTCTCCCAATCCCAAGCTCCTTAGGAAGGCCACACTGAGTTCAGCTACCTGCCCCAGGCAGGAGGGAGCAAGGGGAAAGAAGCAGGCACTAGAAGATCCAAAATGGAGGACAAGCCCTTGTAGTTCAGAAATTGGAGAAGAAGACAAGCACTTTTGGTTGGAGCGCCATTTTGAAAAAAGGAAGAGGCCCACACCAGGCCATACAGAGGGCAGCCAATCATTCCTGGCAAAGGAAGAGGGTGAAGGAGAAAAAGAGCTGGTGGGTGCCAAAATGGCGGATGAGCTCTGATAGCCCCAGGAGCAGGGAGGAAGAAGAGCTTTTCGGCGGGAGCGCCATCTTGGAAGGGGAAAAAAGACATACTTTCAAGAGCAAAACAGAGTAAAGCACAACTGACAGCAAAAGATGGCGGCGCTACATGAATGGGCCCCAGTAGCGGAAGAGCGGAAGGGAAGGCGGGAAGGAGACCAGAAGAGGAAGAGATCACTTTGGGGGACATTCTCACAGAACTACGAAGGTTGGGGAAGCCCAAGATGGACTCCTGCAGATGATCGACTCTATAGCGACGAGGCAAGAGACGCAGATCAAAGCGATCCAGGAGCACTCCCAACATGCAAGAATAGAACCAACCAGAGAAACGCTTACCACAAAGAGGGAGCTGATGACCATCTATGAAGATGGAAAAGAAGCGCCTCAGGTCAAGGGAAAAAAACGTAACAATACGTGAAGGTGGAGTGATGAGAGGGGAAGAGATTAAAAAACCGCAAGAAACATCAGAAGACAGTGAACTCCACTTCAAAAAGAGCGAGGAAGTTCCACTGGAAGTGCCAAGAACGAAAAAGAAGGATTCCAAAATCTCTGCCCCCAAAAGAGAAGAGGGGGAAACCAAGAAGATGTTGCACCTTCCAAAAGTTCCATCCTGGTTCCTGATAAGAACACAGACAAAAAGATAGGGACGCAGCCCAATAGGAAGAGAAGCTGGATGAGAACAGCCCAACAAAAGGAAAGAAAAACCTAAAGAAAAGGTGTCTTTACCCTCTAGAGACGTATTTTAGTCATCGGAGATGTGACGAACTGGAAATGGATGTAAAAAGCCTCGAATCTCCTAAAGAGAATGGTTAGAAAGGGGACTGAGGAAGATGAAGGGGTACAGACCTAGCTATATTAAAGGACAAGGAAAGGACGATGGATACCAAACAGGGACTGTACAAGATAAACAAGAAGAACCCAAGAAAAAGGAAGCTAGAAGAAAACTCGTTACCCCTATCTCTATCCTTTCTCAATACCCTTATCCATTACTATCCTTCCCAGATCCCTGACCAGTCTACCACCCTTACCGCCCTTAACCCCCACCCCTCTCTACCCCTCATCCCCCCCTATACCCCCAGTTCACCCTACCCCAAAACCATCCCCCTCCCCCATCTGCACGTATTCAAAACTTTCAATAAAAATTTAATAAAAAAAAAAACGTCTAACTAATACTATACCCAGACCATACCATCAACTCAGCAGTGCCTTAATATTAATATTGAAATACAGTAATTCAAAGCAAATTAAGACAAATAAAGTCAAACTTGATGGAATATTTCCACTACAAATGGCTTTCCAGTTACTTGAGAGTCCCAGTTGCTTGAGTGCACTGTGTTGGAATTGTTACTATCAGGCTGAGACTTATGAAATTATGGAAAGACTCATAAATTCTGAGGTCAATACAAATACATAATTTGACACAGAGGAGTTTGAAGCTTTTTCTCACATTTCACTACATCTTATTTCAAACTGGTGTGGTCAACTGAGTGCCCCTATATGAGTGCCCAAGGAAACTACTCAAGCCTGTCCAGAGTCAAACATAGAGGATCCACAGTAGCAGAATCATGGGACTATGGCTCAATGCTATGTAGTTTTTGTGTGTCTTTAGCCATTCAGTTTCTGTGAGTTTTCTGGGCTGTATGGCCATGTTTCAGAAGCATTCTCTCCTGACATTTCTCCCACATCTATGGTAGGCATCTTCAGAGGTTGTGAGGTCTGTTGGAAATTAGTCAAGTAAGGTTTTATATCTGTGAATGTGCAGGGTGGATGAAAGAACGCTTGTCTGTTTGAGGCAAGTGTGAATGAGGCAAGAGTTATTTCTCCCACCATGGGCATTCCACAGATATATAAACCCTACTTGCCTAGTTTCTGAAGATGCCTGCCATAGATAATGCTTCTGGAGCATGGCCATACAAACTGGAAAACTCACAACAACCCAGTGATTCCAGTCATGAAAACCTTTGACAACACATTGAAAATATTTAGCAATTTATGCCAAGTGTACTGGTGTCAAACTATAACTCAGAGCACTCCAGAATCAAAATAGAAAGGCATTTTGATCAAGATCAGAATTAGACAGAGAATCACTTTAAAATGGCTGTCCAAGGAACAACCCAACTTTCAAGAAAGCAGAGAATGGAGAATGGCATACAGTCCAAACAGTGATTGTGGAGCTGTTGTTCTGCAGCAAAGAAAGTGCCTCGGCTGCATCAAAGTATAGCTAGTTATAGTTCAACACAGCTGGCCTACATAGCTCTGTGTTTCCTTTTCCAGGCAGATGTTTCTGTACTTATGTTGCTCCATTCAGTCTGCAATGGTCTGAAGCAGTATTTCTCAAAGTGTGCTCCTCCTGGTGTTTTGGACTTCAGCACCCAGAAATACCAGCTGTTAAAAATTGTGGGAAATGAAGTCCAAAACAGCTGGAGGAAAAGAGTTTGAAAACCACTGGTCTGGAGTATGAAGCAGCTCAGGCTCTGGCTCCTGTTCACTGGGGTCTACATGGGATGGGATGGGCTCCCGTTCCAGGGCTGGGCTGCCATTTTCCTCTGTCTATGTCTCAAGCCTGTTATCTTGGCATTCATCATCTTCTGCACCTGAGGAGGCCTCCAACAGAAAGACATGGCACATAGGCTATTTCCTCTACTCAAAAGTGTGAACTGAGGCCTGAGTCTAACATTCAAAATTTCACCATGCCATTGAGAATTATTTTTTCCATTTGTGGAATATTTAGGGGGTTAATTAATGTGTTTTTGCTATGACCAAAAGTGTTTAAAACATAAGTATGTAGAACTGTGATATCAGCTATGGAGATAAGCTTTGCAATTAGGGGGAGTGTTGGTCTCCAGAGTCTTAAACAATGAAAAATTAATGGTTCATGGTGGAACTCAGTTCTGGTCTAGAATAATTTTGTTTCCTCTCACTTTTATAGACAATTATGTTCCATCATAATCCATTAGTGGTTTTCATTGTTTGGGAAAATGGAGATCAAAGAATGTTTTCACTTTGTATCACATTTCTATATATCTGTGTTGTGATTGTAGAATTTTGGAATCTATCCAGTCATGAATTTAGTGGCTTTTCTTCCTAGCACTTGCCTACCTCACAAGCATTTTAAAGTTATACTGGCAAGAAGCCTTGAGACCATTAAAGTTGTCAGCATCTGCAAGAAAAATACTTGGTACCAAGTGTGATGTATTTCATTTCAAGCTCCCATGAACGCCTAAACTCAGATCAGTAATAGCTTTGTAAATCTGCTATTAGAATCATAGAGTTGGACGAGATCTCGTGGGCCATCCAGTCCAACCCCCTGTCAAGAAGCCCAAAAATCACATTCAAGGCACCCCCAACAGATGGCCTTCCAGCCTCTGTTTAAAATCCTCCAAAGAAGGAGCTTCCACCACACTCCGGGGCAGAGAGTTCCACTGCTGAACAGCTCTCACAGTTAGGAAATTCTTCCTACTGTTCAGATGGAATCGCCTTTCCTGAAGTTTGACACCATTGTTCCATTACATCCTAGTCTCAAGAGCAGCAGAAAACAAGCCTGCTCCCTCCTCCCTATGACCTCCCCTCACATATTTGTCCATGGCCCTCATAATGTCTCAGCCTTCTCTTCTGTAGACTAAACATGCCTGGATCTCTAAGCCACTTCTCATTGGGCTTGTTCTCCAGACCCATGATCACTTTAGTCACCCTCCTCTGGACACGTTCCAGCTTGTAAATATCTCCCTTCAATTGCGGTGCCCAGAATTGGACACATTGTGATTCCAGGTATGGTCTGACTAAGGCAGAATAGAGGTAGCATGTCTTCCCTGGATCTAGACACTATACTATTTATGCAGGCCAAAATCCCATCAGCTTTTTAAGCTACCGCATGACATTGTTGGTTCATGTTCACCTTCCTGTCCATGAAGATGCCAAGATCTTTTTGTGACGCTGTGACGGTCTTGCTTTAAAAGTTTATACTTTAATTTCTCCTAAACTATCAAGTGCTTTTTAAAATAATTAGATACCAGATTAAAGGTATTTTATGTAATTTCTAAAAAATTGATGTGGGTCACTGATCTTGATTTTTAGATATGCCAATTTAAAGCATGTGACTGGACTTGCACTCTTGAGTGTCCACTGAAGTTTATTAATGGAGCCTGGTTTCTGTCAAAAGCTATTGATACAGTTTTCAAGTGTTTCCAACAGACATTGTGGTACTCTTTTGTAACTATAAATTACCAATTAATAGTCACTTTCAGTTAAGACTTGAAACTTTGTAACTAAAATAGAAAATAGATTTAATTAAAGTCTATATAAAATATAGCATGAACCATACCATTTAAATTATTTTGTGTTATGGAACTACTCTTCGTGATTCTCTAAAAAATGCCCCTCCCCCCAAAAAAACCCCAATATTTTTCTGGCTATGGCCCTGGAGTCAAGGCACCCAAGTGAAGAATTGCATCCCATTTCCATGACACAAGGGAAAGTCTATAGCTTATTTGGAGAGCATGGATTCGGCATCCTGCTCTCTCTTGTGAAATGTCAGGTGATAGCCAAGGTGAACCTGCAGAAGTATTGTTGCCCAAGGTCAACAGTGTGGAAGGACCAATTGCTCATATACAATATAAGTTAGGATTTCCTCTTCCCAGAAAACTTTTGGCCTAGTTCAAAACCTTGAATGCTTCCTTTAGCAACACAACTAGTTTACTTATAAAAGCAAGTCAAGTTCCTCATAATGAGAGTGAAAAACACACAGAAGAGATATAGCTGGAGTGGGAAATAATCCAGTTCCAAGCTACCAGAAGAACATGTATGTATTTGTCCAGTCAGCAAGTTCCTCAAAGCAGACACTACAAGTACATGGGGACATACGATAAAGGGTGCACACCCACTGCTGAAATAATGCAGTTGACATCACATTACTGTCATGACTCTGCATTATTGTCACAGCTGAAAGACATGGTCTGTATTCAGTATTATCTCTCAGGTAGATTCAGTGGCCAATTTTCCACTCTGGAATTAACATTTTGGTGTTAAACATTGCAAAAGGGGCATTCAATCTATTCAAAAAAAGAACTGGTGTTCTCAAAGGCTTCCAAGAAAAAGAATACACTTTTTTGGCAAGTAAAGTGGCAGTTTGCAGAGTTTTGAGGTGCCAAGAAAATGGCCCCAATCCGCCCCAGGACTGCTTCCTTTTCACTCCTAAGACAGGAAGAGCCAGAGGCAGAGAGAAAGGAAAGAAAAGATAAGGGAGGTTCCCCTTTCCAGCTGTCAAACTGATGGAAATGTGTCTGCCCTTCTGAGGGCAAATATTTGTCTTTCTTGGTCAACAGAATGTCAAATACTACAAAGAAAATGCATTTCCAATTTCTGAGCTGGCAATTTCTGAAATCAATCAAGATAAGGTTTCTTTCTAAGTACCATTCCTTTTTTCCAAAAAGGAAATAAACTGCGCCTTTTCAGCCTTGACAACAAGCAAGCAATTATGTAAGAGAAAAAGAAACAGGATCATGCTTTCATTTTTATATACACTCATTAGGAAGCGTTTTTCAAAATACAATATAATTATGAATGTTTAAAAAAAAGAAAAGGAGAAAAAAGGAAAGAACTGGGACACAGAAAATAATACAGACTATAAACAAAAGTAGCTTCCAACTTTCTTTTCATCAGATGTTATTATATTTCTCTGCCTTCTTCCAACATAAGTCTTACTAATTGTCAAAACAAGAGTTATACTGTATTTTTCCCCACAGTCTATTAGGAGCCGTGGTAGAGCAAAGGGTTAAACCTTTGTGCTGGCTGAACTGCTGACCTGAAGGTCATTGGTTCGAATTTGCAAGATGGGGTGAGGTCCCATCTGTCAGCTCCAGCTTCCCATGTGGTGACATGAGAGAAGCCTCCTACAGGATGGTAGCAAATCTGGGCGTCCCTTGAGCAACATCTCTGCAGACAACCAATTCTCTCACACTAGAAGCAAAGTATGTTCTCAGTTTGCTTCTGACATGATAAAAAGGCATTTTCAATCTTTAATAAATGTAATTGATAATTTATCCATTTTTGTTGAATCTATCAATTTTAACAACCCTTCCTCCATAGTAAGTAGTACAGTAAGATTCCTGTATACATTCCCAGCTGGACCATGTCAAATGAAACCACAGGTCCATCCAAACATCATTAAATTATTTATCTCTGGTCCTAGATGTTGGAGGACTTAAGGATTCCAAGAGAGATATCCTTTCTAGGAATTTTGGTATCTTACAAGGTAACTGTGAGTTTCCTCTCCAGGAATTTGCCAGGTTCTCCAAAACAACTCTATGGTAACTTACAGGAGAAAAAATTGGATCATCTATCACATTCTTAAAGAGGTCAGTATTCCCTGAGCATGGGTTAATGAAACCATGGATATGGGTTCTACAAATACTGAATTAATTTTTTTCATTCATGTGCATGCAGCAGTCTGGCTTACATTCAAATGGTAAAATCTAGAGGGGGAGCTGACAAGTTGTGAAGAGCCCTGGTTTATTTATCCATTTATATATTGTGTCAGAAGTGAATTGAGAATACAGTTATACTGTATAGAAAAACCACAAACAAAGTTTAAAACTTGGCATTATGCTAAATTTCCTTTGACCAGAAGCTGGCCACTTGGAGTCCCTCTGGTGTCACTGTAGAGGCTCCTCCATTGTGCATGTGGCAGGGCTCAGACTGCATTGTAATAGGTGGTCTGTGGTTTGCTCTTCTCCACACTTGCATGTCATGAACTCCACTTTGTAGCCCCATTTCTTCAAGTTGGCTCTGCATCTTGTGGTGCTAGAGCACAATCTGTTCAGTGCCTTCCAAGTCATCCAGTCTTCTGTGAGCCCTGGAGGGAGTTCCTCATCCGGTATCAGCCACTGATTGAGGTTCTGAGTTTTAACCTGCCACTTTTGGACTCTTGCTTGCTGAGGTGTTCCTGTGAGTATCTCTGCAGAACTTAGAAAGCTATTTCTTGATTTAAGGCATTGACATGCTGGCTGATATCCAAACAGGGGATGGGCCAGAGATGTCACTGCCTTTGTCCTTTCATTACAGGCTGCTACTTCCCAGCAGATGTCAGATGGTGCAATGCATGCTAAACAGTATAATTTATCCAGCAGTGTAGGGCGCTAGACATCCTGTAATAATGCAGCATGTCTCATTTATTTATTTATTTCGGCAGTTTACCCCGCTCTTCTCAACCCCCGGAGGGGGACTCAGAGCAGCTTCCAAAAGGCACAAGTCGATGCCCTCATAACAACACAGTATAAAAACAGTATAAAAACCCTCAAACATTGACACTAAAATACCTTAAAATACAATTACATTCATACAGCCTATGTATTCACCTATGTCAAAACAGTGTTCTGTCCATAAAAACATTGAGCCCTATTCACCAGCTTTCCATTAAAAACTAGTCTAAAGTGCTGTCCTGTGCTACTATGCAAACGATAGCAGGGCCTTCCTGGATGATCTTAAAGTACGAGGTGGGACGTAGCGGCAGATGCGTTCGGACAAATAAGCTGGGCCAGAACCGTATAGAGCTTTAAAGGTCAAAACCAGCACTTTGAATTGAGCCCGGAAGTGGACCGGCAGCCAATGGAGATGACACAACAGGGGGGTGGTATGCTCCCTGTATGTAGCTCCAGTTAGTAGTCTGGCTGCCGCCCGTTGGACTAGTTGTAACTTCCGAACTATCTTCAAAGGCAGCCCCACGTAGAGCGCGTAGCAGTAATCTATTCAGGATGTGACCAGAGCGTGGACGACCGTAGCCAGATCAGACTTCCCAAGGTATGGGCGCAGCTGGCGCACGAGTCTTAACTGTGCAAAAGCTCCCCCGGCCACCGCTGAGACCTGGGGTTCCAGGCTCAGCGATGAATCCAGGATCACTCCCAAGCTACGAACCTGCATCTTCAGGGGGAGTGTAACCCCATCCAACACAGGCTGTAACCCTATCCCCTGTTTGGACTTTCAACTGGCCAGTAGGACCTCTGTCTTGTCTGGATTAAGTTTCAATTTGCTAGCCCTCATCCAGTCCGACACAGCAGCCAAGCCCTGGTTCAAAGTCTGGACAGCCTCCTTGGTGACAGGTGGGAAGGAGTGACAGATCTGGACGTCATCTGCGTACAGATAACACCTTACTCCAAAACTCCGAATGATCTTTCCCAGCGGTTTCATGTAGATGTTAAATAACATTGGGGACAGTAATGAACCCTGAGGGACTCCTCAAGACAAAGGTTGCGGAGCCGAACAGGTGTCACCCAATAACACCTTTTGGGTGCTACCTTCCAGAAAGGATTGGAGCCACTGCAATGCAGTACCCCCAAGCCCCATATCTGCAAGGCGACCCAGAAGGATACCGTGGTCTACGGTATCGAAAGCCACTGAGGGGTCCAGCAGAACCAACAAGGACACACTCCCCCTGTCGAGTTCCCGGCATAGATCATCTACCAAGGCGACCAAGGCTGTTTCAGTACCATGTCCCGGCCTAAAGCCAGACTGTGCCGGATCAAGATAATCAGTGTCTACCAAGAATCCCTGGAGTTGCGAAGCCACCACACGTTCCATGACTTTGCCCAAATAGGGGAGATTGGAAACTGGCCGATAGTTCACTAATTGAGTGGGGTCCAGTGATGGTTTCTTCAACAGCGGTTTTATCACAGCTTGCTTTAAGCTGGCTGGAATTTTGCCCTCCTGTAAGGAGGCATTAACCACCACCTTAACCCACTCTGCCAACCCCCCTCTGGCTTCTTTGATCAGCCAGGATGGGCAGGGGTCTAGGGTGCATGTGGTAGGCCTCGCTTCCCCAAGGATCTTGTCCACATCCTCGAGCTGAACCAATTGAAACGAATCCATTTAAACCGGACGAGCAGATGCTCGTGTCACATCCTCAGAGACCGCTGTTAAAGTGGTATCGAAATCAGAACGGATCAGCACCACTTTGTCTGCGAAGGCCGAGCCGTCAGGGATCTCACACTGTGGCGGATTTAATAGTCCTCTGACAACTCAGAACAGTTCCGCTGGACGGTTTTTAGCAGTGGCCACCTTGGCCGCGATGGATGTTTTTTGTGCAGCCTTCGTTGCTGCGTCATAGGTCCTCAAATAAGAGACCAGACACGCATGGGCTGATCTGCTCTGCTTCCGACGCCACACGCACTCTAGCCTCCTCTTTTTTCGCTTCATCGCTGCCAGCTCCTCAGTAAACCAAGGAGCTGGTTTAGCTCGGTTACTCGAGAGGGGGCGTTCTGGAGCGATCGTGTCAATAGCCCTCGTCATCTCCCTATCCCAGAGAGAAACGAGAGCCTCAACAGGATCACTAACCGAGGAGGCGGGGAAGTTCCCAAGAGCCGTCAGGAATCCATTCGGATCCATAAGTCTCCTGGGGCGGACCGTTCTAATGGGTCCACCACCCCTGCGGAGGTGGAAAGGCACAGTGAGTCTAAACCTGACCAGGTGGTGGTCGGTCCATGGCAAAGGAATGGTGGTCAATTCCTCCACTCCGCCACCTTCTTCCCATCCCTGACAGAAAACCAGATCTAACGTGTGTCCTGCACTATCGGTGGGACCCGATATTAGTTGAGACAGGCCCTCTTTTCATTAAGAGGCACATCCACTGTTTTAACGTGGTGAGATGTATTCCATACTGAGCATGCATATTATTCATCAGCAGAGTAGCAAAGCACAAGGGCAGATGTCTTCATTGTATCTGGTTGTGATCCTCAGTTTGTGCCAGTCAGCTTTCATATATTGCTTCTAGCAACCACTTGTTGCTTGATATTCAAGCAGTGTTTCTTATAAGTCAGAGCATAGTCCAGAGTAACTTCCAGGTATTTCAGTGTCCTGTAATCCTCCAGTGGGATTTCTTCTCAAGTAATTCTCGGAGCTCAAGGTGCTTGTCTGTTCTTAAGATGAAAAGCACACGTCTGCATTATAGATGGATTAGGAATCAGCTGGTGTTCCTTGTAATAGGCAGTAAAAGTACCTAAAACTTCGAAGAGCTTCTGTTCAAGCATTTCAAAGCTCCCTGCTTGAGCGGTGACGGCACGATCATCAGCATAGATTAAACTCTCTGTCCCTTCTGGCAGTGGTTGATCATTTATGTAAATGTTAAAACCCAGGTTGAACACTATTATTGTGGCTGCACTTGCATGTTGGTTTTGAAGATTCCCAAGAATCTTCCACCTTATACAAATGTTATAACATTCACTTCCCTCTGCCCTTTCCTCCCAAATATATAACATTGTCCATCAGTAAACATCTTCATAGATTTTTTTTTTTAAAAAGGCTTACATATTACAGTCTGTAACACAATTTTTGTTCCTGGGTTATAAATTTAATTTCTTAATTAGTTCTATTACAAAAACATGGATATGTTGTTGCGGTCTGCATATTGAAAGGTTAAAAATGGCATATTTTCATTAAGGAAACAAAGTGCCTAGGCTGAAGTAAATAATATACTACCCTCAGTCACAAAAAAATGAAGTTTCTTGAGCATAACAATTGCTTTCAAAGTAAGTTCCACACAATTAAACAGGAAATTTAAATTTTGTTACATACTCTTAATATTCAAAATACATTTTCCCCAGCAGAAAGTATGATTAAATCCAGTGTTTGCACAAGTAAAGTAAGTAATAAGGAGTTTCTGAATTTCTTCAAATTTATCTTCTTCGATTTCGTCTCTTGCTAATTGCATTTTATGCATTAGCTTTTTTGATATTTCTTTCTATAGACCACCTCCTATTTGTCCATTTTTGTGTTGAAAGATCCTCTGATGTGTTTTACAGTTTCTTTATTTCTCATCTTGCAGCACTTAACAGTGTGGCAAGATCTTTATTTGGTCATCTTTCCTTTTCATTTTCAAATATGAAAATTAACAATAGTACTCTATACAAAATTTGAGAGATATATTTCAGCACCATGGATAGCTCCCTCCATGTTCAAGAGGTGGGCATTCTGTTAGGAATGCATTTTATAAATTCCTCTACTTACATGGGCCCCCGGTAGCGCAGTGGGTTAAAGTGCTAAGCTGCTGAAATTGCTGACCAAAAGGTCACGGGTTCGAATTTGGGGAGCGGCATGAGCTCCCACTGTTAGCCCCAGCTTCTGCCAACCTAGCAGTTCAAAAACAAGCAAATGTGAGTAGATCAATAGGTACCACTCTGGTGGGAAGGTAGCAGTGCTCCATGAAGTCATGATGGCAACATCACCTTGGAGGTGTCTATGGACAACACTGGCTCTTTGGCTTAGAAATGGAGATGAGCAACAAGCCCCAGAGTCGGACACAACTGGACTTAATACCAGGGGAAAACCTTTACCTTACCTTGGGCAGATCATTCAGCAAGGTGCCACAGGCATAATCTACAGACAGTGTCTGAAGCCAGGCTGTGTATATTGCAACTTTGTGCCTTGCATTTCCACATAGAAGTTTCACTTTGTGTGCTGTGATTGCACATTCACAGAGTCTCTGGTATGTGTTGCTATCTGCAAGAAGACTGTATTGCTGAAGTACATTTTATCCACATGTGGATCCTTATACTGTCCTGAGCAGCCAAGTGTTTTTGCTTTCTCAATAATATAGGATCCACCAATCCTTGCTTAAGTTAGTGGCGGGTAATAATAATAATAATAATCATCATCATCATCTTTATTTATACCCCGCCACCATCTCCTCAAAGGGGACTCGGGGTGGCTTACATGAGGCCAAGCCCAATAGTACATTACAATATAATAGCATAAAAAACAAACAAACAAAAACATTGCAGTAAAATGAAACAAACATAAAAGCAATAAACAGTGCAAAATAGTACAATTAAAAAAACACCATTACAATGAGCGGGTCACATGTGCAGGATGAGCAAGATACAATGATACAAACATAGGATGAGATAGAAATAAAACATATTTCCAGGTGAGACTCATAAACGGAGTAATGGAGACAGTCTGTCATGCGGGCAGGAGGAAATGTGAGGACAACCCATTTCTGGGGGAGTGTTAAAAGGAAATGTAAGATCACTCTCCAAAGGCACAATGGAAAGCCAAGTTTGGAGGTTCTTCTTAAAATTTTCTAAAGTGGGGGCTTGCCTAAATCTCTTCAGGCAATGCATTCCAGGGTCGGGGGGGGGGGCACAGAGGAGAAGGCTCTCTCCCTCATTCCCATGAGCCAAGTCTGTGATAATGGAAGGGGTGAAAGAAGGACCTCCCCGGGGAATGAAGGGAACGGGCAGCCTTGTGGGAGGAGATACGATCATGAAGGTAGCCGGGTCCCAAACCATTTAGGGCTTTATAGGTGACTAGCTGTACCCGGCACGCGTTGCTGTGCCCTATTTAGGAGATGCGAGAAAGTCTGAGTATGTAAGGGTTGGAATTGTTGTTAGTGAATTGGGTGTTTTATGTTTGTGACTCAGCTCTTTGCCTGCAGTCCTTCGGGTTTGACTTGTACCATGGCCAGGACCAGGCATGTAGCCGGGGCTAAGGGGCTTGAAATTCTCAGGGTGGTCCACGAAAAGGCCTTACTGGTACATTATTTAAACTGTTATGTTTATTCATATCATGATCTGATCACCATGCTCATTATATCCGACAGTCATGGGGTTATTGGGATAACAATACAAAAGGTTTGCTAGGGTAGACCCTCTTCCACCCAGTCTCAGCCCCGAACCAAACTCAGCCCCCCCCCCCGAATCAAAATCCTGGCTACGGCCCTGGCCAGGACGGATCAGCTTGGGGAGGGCTTGTCCTGTCAGGGGATCTCTATCTTCACAGGTGCGTCCAGTGTATGTTGGGGGACTGTTAAAAATCCTTTCTGTATCCTTTTTAGCCACCTTTCTCAAGATCTTCATGTCTAGCTTACTTTCTGCTCCTCTCTTTTTCAAGATGTCCTGCTCTGTGTCTTTTGCACCCAATGGTCGATGTCCGATGAGGCTTTCCTCATGGACAGGCCATCTGAGGGAGCGCTGGGCATCAGAAGGTACTTGGTGATGACCTCCATCCCTTGGAGCCAGCATATAGAGGGGCTGGAGCACCCTCCTTGGCAAACCCCATTGTTGCTGGATGGTCCTCTTATTAATGTGGAATTCCAAGCCACTGGAGATCTTTTGGGAAAGGAAGAAGAGCTCCCCTTGAATGGTGTTGATCTCCATCATGGTCTTCTGATTTGAAAGTGTTGGAGGAAGCTGTGGCACTCATCTGACAGTTTGTTATGGGTCGGAATGTTCATGTTGGCTGGCCAGTACAGCAGTTATGCAAATCCGTCCTTATTGGCAGCCAATCATGTTGTCAGAATGTAGAGGCTGGGGGAGTCTTTGGCAGCCCCGGAGGATGCTGGGAAATGTATTTTTTTACTCGTTGTTTTGGGGGCCTTTTAGGTTTTTTGGGGGGGAAGTTTCTTTGCTACAAACGTACCTTGCTTGAGGCCTATTTCTGTTGGCAAGTTTTATGTTTCTGCGTTGTAAGGTTTCTCTGTTTGAGGTAGTCTTCACATGACGACTGTTCCTTTATATATATAGATGACCTGTACCTTGAATTGGGACCAGAAAGCCAATGGAGCTCCTTAAACAGGGGGAACAGTAAGCATTTACAGTATTTTTTTCCAGGTTATTTTCTGTTCAGTTCAGTGAGGGAGAGAATGCAACATTTCACTCCACACTTCCTAGAAATAGAGGAGCAATTTGGGAAATGGAAGAGAGGGGGATCTGGAAAGCATAAAAACAGCCCTGGGGCTACACTTTCCCTATTCCCAGAATGCATATCTCTGTCCTCTTTTGAGTGCATACATTTGCATCCAAATGCGTAAACATTGCCCGAGCTCAGTTATGTCCAATCCTTATATTTGACAGGCTGACAATGTCTTTCTATATTGAGTGGTTCACTTTCCAGTTAAAAACACAGCCAGCCAAGGATGCAACAGAGAAAGCAACATCACAAAAATGGTCAGACGTTGAGTGAAGAAGTAAGACAATGAGGACTGATTGTGTCCTTTCCATGCTTTTCAGTTTCCTCCTGGCTTGACAGACACTGCCACCTCATTGGCTATGCATGCTATGCAAATGTATGCAGTTGATCCAGAGCTCCAAAGGTTATCCATTGTGTGTCAGTGGTCTGCTTTGATTTGTACTGATACAACAGGTTGCCCATGGATCATGTAAAGAGAGAAGACAAGGCAAGGAGGTTCAAGTCCTTTTAACCTCCAGAAGATTGAAGAAAAGGCTTCTTGGAACAGGGGGGTGGATGTAACTCTGTAGGAGAAGATGTAGAAAACTGATGCCACTTCCCTACATTCTTGGACATACAGTAAATAGGCATCCTTTGAAAATAAAGGCATCCATCTTTTGAGACTGGCATTCTGTTAAACCTGATAGATAGAAGCCCAGTATCAAAGCAGGTAGCTAGAATACACAGTAGAAGCAAATCCAAACCAAGGTCACCTTAGAGCCTTGATTTCTTTTCCTCACCTTTATTTCTTTCTTTTTCCAGCGATGACTCATACCCAACAAATGTCCCAACTTCACAGGGACAGTCCTGATTAGTTCTCTGTTGTCTCTATTTGGCACATTTAGGACTATATTCCATTGTTAGTGTTCACTAGATTTACCTACACGTGGATTCATTAAACCACCGATCATTGAATAGGCTGGCTCTACACTATAGAATTAATGCAGTTTCACACTAGTTTAACTCCTATGGCTCAATGCTATGAACTCCTAGGATTTGTAGTTTGTTGAGGCACCAACACGCTTTAGCAGAGAAGGTTTGTAAAACTACAGGTCCCATGATTCCATAGCACTGAGGAATGGCAGTTAAAATGGTCACAAACTGTATTAATTATACAGTGAATATGCTATCTTTCTCTAGTTGGAATAAATCAAATGGATACCGGCTTTAGTCTTACTTTGCAGTAGAAAGGTTTGCCTGGCTTGGGAGACCTCAGCAGTAGCAATGCTACCCTAAATATAAATGTTAGCATATAAATTGGTAGTGGAATTGTAGTTCCACCACCAAAAGAAAGCACTGCTATATAGCATGAAGGAGAAGCCATTAGGAAAAAGGAGGACCACATTACAGATGGTTGGACTCTGTCAAGGAAACCAATACCATGCATTTGCAAGGCTTGAGAAGGTTTTGGTGATGACTAGAGTCCATGAAAAGCTATCAAATCATGAGATGGGCGTAACCTAAAGCTGACTTGAGGGCATATAACAACAGCAAGGAAGTCAAAAAAAAGTCATTCTCCGTAGCTTTAAGTCACACTATTTGCCCCACACAACACAGAGAGTTCTTTCCACAGATTACTTGATATCCTTTTTAGGTGGAAATGCCAAGGGATGAAGCTCAACCAGATGTCCTCATACCAATGGTCAGCACCACAGACAGCTTGAAAGAAAGCACTTAGGGCCCTTTCACATAGCCATATAACCCAGAATATCAAGGCCTATAATTCACAATATCTGCCTTGAATTGGATTATCTGAGTTCACACTGCCATTTAATTCAGTTCAATGTGGATTTTATACAGCTTTGTGGAAGGAGCCTAAGAACAAACACAGTGAGATGTTTCTACTCCTGGCTTCTACAAGTTCCAAAATGTTTTTGCATCTCAAAAGGGTATTTCCCTAATGTTATTAACCCTTTACCATCCCAAGTAGTAAACTAATCCCTAGTTAGATAGAAGTAACTTGGTCCATAGCCACAGATAATGTATGATTGGACCAAATGAGCTGGGGTGGGGATGGATGCATCTAAGGCAGTTTGGAGACAAGGGGTAGCCTTACCTTACTCCCGTCTTGCTTAGCATTTGGGAATTGGAGTAGAAAAAACTTGGATGACCAACATTTCAAAGACATTAGACTAGGTCTCTGTGAAATGAAACTCAAACCTGGAAAGTCACCGAGTTACCTTGGGTAACTCATAAGAACATAAGAACATAAGAAGAGCCATGCTGAATCGGGCCTCAGCCCATCTAGTCCAGCATTCTGTGTCACACAGTGGCCCACTAGTTGTACACAGGGATCTCTAGCAGAAAGGAGGGCAAAACCCTCACCTGCTCCTGACCCCCCACAACCAGTACCCGGAGAAAATCCTGCCTGCCTCAATCAACACAGAGGTGGCACTTGGATGTCCATTTCAGTAACTACTGATTCCCTTGGTATCCATGAATCTGTCTAATCCTGCCTTGAAGCTGTCCAGGCTGACAGCTGTCACAACCTCCTCTATACCAAGCATAGAATTTGCTTTTTTCACTGCTGCAGCGCACTGGGTTGACATCTTCATTGAGCTGTCCACCAAAACCCCAAGATCCCTTTCCTGGTTTGTCTCAGAAAGCTTTGATCCCATCAGTTTATAAGTGTATTTGGGGTTCTTTGCCCCGATGTGCATGACTTTACACTTGTTTAGGTTAAAATGCATTTGCCACTTTGTTGCCCATTCACTCAATTTCGAGAGATCTTTCTGGAGCTCTTTACAGTCAGTTTCATTTTTAACTACCCTGAACAGTTTAGTGTCATCTGCAAACTTTGCTACCTCACAATTTACTTCTATATCCAGATCATTTATGAATAAATTAAAAAGTAACGGTCCTAAAACTGAACCTTGGGGTACGCCACTTCTCACCTCTTTCCATCCAGAGAAGTCCATTTATTACCACCCTTTGTTTCCTACAGTTTAGCCAGGTTCCAATCCAGGACAAGACCTGTCCCCTGATTCCATGGCTGAAGAGCTTATTTAGGAGCCTTTGGTGAGGGACTTTGTCAAAAGCCTTTTGAAAGTCAAGGTAAACAATATCGACTGGGTCCCCTTTATCTATGTGTTTATTTACACCCTCAAAGAATTCTATCAAGTTAGTAAGACATGATTTGCCTTTGCAGAAACCATGTTGATTTTCCTTCAGCAATGCCTGTTCTTCTATGTGCTTAGTAATTTTTTCTTTAATAATGGTTTCCATCACTTTGCCTGGAACTGAGGTTAGACTAATTGGCCTATAATTTCCTGGATCACCCCTGGATCCTTTCTTGAAGATCGGAGTTACATTTGCCTCCCCCTCCAGTCCTCGGGTACAGTGCCTGATCTTAGAGAAAGGTTATATATTTTGGCTAGAATTTCAGCAATTTCACACTTGAGTTCCTTAAGAACTCTGGGGTGGATGCCATCTGGCCCTGGTGATTTGTTGACATTTAGTTTAGTAAGGCATGTGAGAACATCTTCCTTGTTTATCTCTATCTGGTTTAATTCATTTATTTCCCTCCCTGAAAAACTGACTCAGCTGCAGGCATATGTTGTCTGTCCTCCTGTGTGAAAACGGAGGCAAAGAAGTCATTTAGCCGCTCAGCAATCTCCTTGTCTTCACTTATTGTCCCTTTCTTACCATTTTCGTCAAGTGGCCCAACTGCTTTTCTAGTTGGGTTTCTGCTTCTGATGTACTTAAAGAAGTTTTTGCTTTTTTAAAATGTTCTTAGCTATATGTGCCTCAAAATCTCTCTTGGCTTTCCTGACGGTTGCTTTGCATTTAGTTTGCCAGAGCTTGTGTTCCTTTCTGTTCTCCTCAGTAGGAAGAGCCTTCCATTTCTTAAATGAGTTTTTCTTCTTTCCAATCACATCTTTTACTTCATTTGTAAGCCATACCGATGTCCTCTTGGACTTTCCTGGCCTCTTTCTTATTTTAGGAATGCATTTTAGTTCGGCTTGTTTTAAAGTATTTTTAAACAGTTTCCAAGCATTTTGGAGGAATTTGATTTTTTTTACTGTTCCTTTTAGTTTGTTCTTTACTATTTTTCTCATTTTGGTGAAATTCCCTTTGTGAAAATTTAAGGTCTCTGTGTTAGTTTTCACTGACAGTTTGCTATCAAAATTTAAGTTGAAGGTTATTGTGTTGTGGTCACTGGTACCTATGGGCTCAGTTACAAGGACATCTTGAACGAGATCTTGTTCATTAGTTAGCACCAAGTCCAGGATCCCCTTTCCCCTGGTTGGTTCCATGACCATCTGCTCAAGGGAATAATCGGCTAGCAGGTCGAGGAACCTTGTCTCTATTTCATGTGTAGAACAAGAATTTAGCCAATCTATTCGGGGATAGTTGAAGTCCCCCATTATGACTAATTCATTGCTTTTTGAGGCCTGTTTAATTTCATTTTCCAGATAGCAGTCTGCCTCTGGAGTTTGGTTGAGAGGGCGATAGCAGATCCCTAATGCTAGATTAGTTTTTTGTCCTGGGACTTTTACCCACAATGTTTCTGTAGGTGAGTTTGAATTTTCTTGAAATTCTAATTCATGAGATTCTAGCTCTTCATTTATGTACAAGGCCACACCGCCACCGTTTTCCCTCTCCTGTCTTTCCTGTACAGTTTATAACCTGGAATTTTTGTGTCCCAATTGTTTTCCTCTGTCCACCAGGTTTCTGTTATGCCAATAATATCAATATTTTTTTTCTTTTGCCAAACATTCCAACTCCCCTATTTTTGTTCGAAGGCTTCTAGCGTTTGTGTACAGACATTTATATTTATTGCTCTGATGCCCTTTCAACTTTGGCTGTTTCTGAGAATTTGTAGAAGGCCTACCATGTCCTACCTCTTGACTACTTTCTATCTTTTCTGTTGACTCAGCCATTTGTGCGTAAATTTCATCCTCCATACTTGGCGTTTCACCCTCTCGAACCGGAAGCTGCCCAGCTCCTGTCGACTTTCTCCTGGGAATCAGTTTAAAAGCTGCTCTGAAGCCTTTTTAATATTAATTACCAGCAGTCTGGTTCCATTTTCGTTCAAGTGTAACCCGTCCCTTTTGTAAGGGTTTGGCTTTCCCGAAAATGTCCCCCAGTTCCTAACAAATCTAAACCCTTCCTCTCGACACCACTGCCTCATCCACGCATTGAAGCTCCTGAGCTCTGCTTGTCTGGCTGTCCCCTGCGCGTGGAACCGGTAGAATTTCCGAGAATGCTACCTTTGAGGTCCTGGACCTTAATCTTCTACCTAGCAACCTAAATTTGGCTTCCAGGACCATCCGTTTGGCCTTCCCAATGTCATTGGTACCGACGTGTACCACGACTGCTGGCTCCACCCCGGCACTATCTACCAGCCTATCTAGATGCCTCGTGATGTCCGCAACCTTTGCACCCAGCAGGCAATTTACCATGCGGTCATCACATCCATCACAAACCCAGCTTTCTATGTTCCTGACAATCGAATCGCCCACTACAAGAAGCCCCCCTCCTACCACCCGTTGAGAAGTATCCTCGGTGCAAGAGGATATGGGCACATCCTCCGAGGAAGGGGTCCCAACTAAGGAGCCGGTCCTCTTCCCTCAGACTGATGTACTCCCCTGCCCAAGACCCCCATTTTCCAAAGCAGCTGGAGGGCTGCTCAAAACGGAGTGTGATGCTCCTATTTCATCCCTGGAGATCTCTTCCTCCTGCCTCACTTCCTCTCTGTGCTTCTCCAGGTCTGCTACCTTGGCTTCAAGGGAAAGAACACGTTCCCTGAGCCAGGAGCTCACTGCAGCGAATGCACACCCAAGACTTCTGCCCAGCAGGCAGATAGTCATACATGTGACACTCAATGCAAAACACTGGTAAGCCCCCCTCCCACTGCTGGCTGACTACCTCCATTTCTTGTTAATATGTTTTTATAATTTGACTCCTTTATTCTAGATAATTTGACTTTTTTAAAAAAACTGCTTTAAACTGCTCCTTACAGAGACAGTTGGCTGACTGATTTAAAAAACAGGAGCTAGGCTAACTGCTTAAAAACAGGAAGTAGGCTAACTCCTCCCACCTGGCAGGAGGGCTGCTGTAGCAAGCCCCACCCTTTCAAGAATATGCTTAAGGCAATTTGGAAGGGAAAAGAACCTCTTTTGGCTGCTGCTAAAAAATACCTACTAGCAGCTAATACTAGAAGCTAAACAACAAATTTACCTAGGAACTTACCAGTGCTCCTTATTTTCTTATTTGCAAGTAGTCTGCTTTAAACTGCTCCTCACAGAGACAGTTGGCCTCAAAGGGAGACAATGACAAACCCCCTCTGAATAAATCTTGCAACGAAAACACTATGATAGTATAATGTTAATGTGGAGTTGACTGGAGGAAACAATAGCATATTTAGAGCTCATTTCATCGTCCCATCTGTTCTCAGAGGTAATCCCTGATACACGACTTGCATCAAATATTGGTGTTTAGTGCAAGGATTAATTTCTCTAATTATTCATTCTTGGATGAAAGAATTGATAATTTCAAGAGTTTTCTCCCCACTACATAAGAAAATGATGGCTTCTCTGCAGTTTTTAACAACTAGTTTCACTCCATTACTTTTTTTGAAAATTCCATTTGTACCAAAACGCTTTCTTTGAACTGAACAATTGAGGGGTTGCGCATGAAGCAATAAAAGGCTACATTTTGAACACAAATCAATATACTATTTGCACAACATCCACCAATTCCTGTGCAGACATGTTGCATGTTTGATGTGTAAAAAAATGATTTGTTGCAAAGCAAATATGTTCTCCAGAAAATTCTCCTCAATCTGAAGACTCACACCATCCCATTCATTTTTTTACTGGAATTTTATGGAAGATGAAAAAGATTTTTACACGCTTTCTTTATTTCCCCCGTTTGATTCTATTGAATCAAAAGGGTGTTTAACATTGGCTCTGCTGGGTGATGTAAACTGAATGGAATCAGAGGTTACCTATTGAGATCAGATTTAGCTGTGTTGAGCAGCATGTGATGCTTTTGCTTGGGGTAATGCTGCTTGATAACATGTTCTTTTTAATGCATTTTTCCAAAGTTCTTTAAATAAAAAGACAGAAATGCACCTGTCATGTATGCTGTCTGCACTGGCTTAAGGGGAGAAGGGTTAAGGGATATTTGTCATCAAAGTGTGGCATTGTAGCTTCAGCTTGAGTGTTGGATTAAGGCTCTGGAAAAGGGGCTAGTCTCATGTTCTGAACCTCAGTGAAAGGCTTGCAAACTACTTCTGCCTAGAAAATACTACGGAAGGGTTGCCTTGAGTTGGAAACAACATGAAAGCAAACAATAACAGCAGCAACAACAAAATTCACTATACATTTCTGGCAAATTCTGAAGCTTTCCATAAATCAGGATTTATTTAGAAATGATACTTCAAATGGCTGCAGAATTAAATCTTTTTCAGCTTCAACTGGACCTTCTAGTAAAGGTAAAGATTTCGTCTTGACATTAAGTCTAGTCCTGTCCAACTCTGGAGGGTGGTGCTCATCTCCATTTATAAGCCAAAGAGTCAGCGTTTTCCATAGACACCTCTAAGGTCATGTGGCCAGCAACAGTGGGAGCTCACCCCCGCTCCCTGGATTCAACCTGCTGACCTTTCACTTGCTGCCTCCTTCAAAATTCTGGAGGTTTTGTTTAGTGAGCCCAGGACCTTTCTGCCTAAGCATTTTAAAGGACCCTCCCTTAATTTGCAAACCTTGTAATTCTGAATGAGGCAGCAACCGGATTTAATTTGGAGAGATGCTCTAGTGTGATGAGGGCCTTAGTTTCAGCAAGTGTTGCTTGATACTTAGTTGACTTACAAGAAATATTTGCTGAAATCCCTTCTTTTACTCAACTTGGCATCACTAATAAAAACCACTACATTCCACTAAGCATTTGAACTTTCCAGTTTACTAATCTCTGTCCCCAGCCATGCCAAACTCAGAACTATAAAACTCACATTCATGCCTTTTATCCTTTCTGCTCCCCTGTCTTTTGTCCCTTCTGATCCTCTCTTGGTCATCCAGATTTCAATAGAGAATGAGGAACTGCCATGAATCCAAAAAAACAAACTAGATTTTAGGGTCTTATCCTAATGGTGGATGCAATCTGTGGTGAAAGTTTGGAGCCATAAATGGCAACATGATGTTTTCTCAAAGCTCTTAGTGCTATGGGTCATATGGAAAGCATTCCAGCTTTTTAGAATTGGTATGTATATAAGCTGCACAAATGTTAGGGGGACACCAAAAGCAAACATTGTTTGAAAGATGTCATCCAGAGAAGTCCAAAGGGCCAGACTGAAAAACCAAGAGGGATGGTTTTGGTCCTTGAACCTGAGGTTCCCCTCCTTTTAGATTATAAGGTCATTAAGAAAAGGTCTATACTTGCTTAATTTCTGTATTTACACTGCTGTTGAACAACAATATCAGAAAGACCTATTCCTTATATAAAGATTAAATATGTCATCCATCTAAAAGAAGTGTTTTGGGGTTTTTTTGGAATGAGCCCAGCTCATCCAGGCTTTGTGAAACAGTGGAGCAAGAAAATGTACATTCTCCCCGTTGAAATCTTACTTCTGTTTTTTTTCTTTGCAGAAGCAAAAAATGATGTATTAGACCCCAGCCTCCCTGGCTGCATTTTGCATCCTTTGTTGTGATGTTGAATCAAGAGGCTGATAAGGGAGGGCACTTAATCAACAGATTTTGTAAGGTCATTTTCCAGCCAGGGCTGTGGAAGAACTGTCAAAACAGCTCATTGGACGTCAGCATTGTGTTCAGAAGAAAGGTCAGGATGTAAAGCCACCGCCCCCACAGTGCCAACCCATCGCAGTTCAGGTTGAGACACCTAATTAAAAAAAACCTGGATCATTCTAATTGTGTCTTGGTAGTGGGTGTTATTAATCACAATTATTATTGCCCATTCAGAGCTTTTCAGGTGAGATTTATCTGCAGCATCACATTCAGGTTGCCTGCGCAACCATTGGCAAGGAGAGAGGATTTTCAACTGGCTGAAATTTGATTGCTTCTCTTATGCTGCTATTGCAGCTTATTTAACCTGCTTTCTTATGTCACCTTATTTCAAGTAATATAGAGCAGAGATGGATAAAGTTTCATCCCCCATACCGAATAGATCGAACACCCCAAGGACTAACAGGGAGCTTCTAAATGCTTGCAGGTGTCCCAGTTCTATTTCTGAAGGCCAGGGATCTGGTTAAACTGGTTAAACTGGCATACAGGAAGTGTAGTGTACTGGTTTGTGTGTTGGACCTCAACTCTGAAGACCACTCAGCCAAGAAAACCCACTGGGTAACCTTGGGCAAGTCACATATTCTCAGCTGTAGAAAACTGTGTGATAGGGTGGCCTTAGGGTTGCTATAAATCCGAATATGCACTTAAGCATCATCCGGGAGGCCCTGCTCTCGCTCCCACCTACATCTCAGATGAGGCTGGTGGGGACGAGGGATAGGGCCTTCTCGGTGGTGGCTCCTCGCCTGTGGAATGCGCTTTCTATTGATGTACGATCCACCACATCCCTCCTGGCCTTCAGGAAAAAAGTAAAATCCTGGCTGTGGGACCAGGCATTCGTACACCAGCACAAGGCAGCATTTTAGATTGGTTTTTAATGAAAGTGGGTGATTATGGCCAATGTTTTTATGGACTGAACATTGTTTTAATCCAGAGTGAATGTGTATGGTGCTAATGTAGTTGTATTTTAATGTATTTTTAATGTATTTTAATTGTTGAAGTGTTTTGGGGTTTATATTGTTATTATGTGGGCATCGAATTGTGCCATACTGTAAGCCGCTCTGAGTCCCCCCTTGGGGGTTGAGAAGAAATAAATAAATAAATAAATAAATAAATAAATAAGCTCAATCGGCGCTGACAAAATTACCATCTGCCAACTGCAGAAGGCCACCTTACTGGGATATGCATGCATTATTCACTGATACATCACACAGTCCTAAACATTTGGGAAGCGTCCGACATGTGATCCAATACAACAACCAGCAGAGTGATATTGTCAGCTGTGGACTCATAATAATCCCTTATTTGTATACCGCTCTATCTCCCCGAGAGGACTCAGGGCGGTTTCCAGCATGGTAAAGCATTTCCAGTGTACCTGAGGGAGCGGCTTACCCCTTATGTACCCAGGAGATCACTGTGTTCAGAGGGGCTCAATCTTTTGGATGTGCCGGGCATTAGGGTTTCTAGACTGGCAAGCACATGGCAGAGGGCGTTTGCGGTAGCAGCTCCAACCTTGTGGAACTCTCTTCCCAAAGAGACACGAGCCATCCGGGACTTAATGCCATTCCGCAGAGCTGTAAAGACCTGGCTCTTTAGAAAGGCTTTTGCTGTCTAAATCAATGCTGCACCACCCACCATCTCGCTGCGCCGCTGCTAGTATGCTTCCATTGCTGCTGTAGTTCTGCTGCTACACGTTTTAATCTGGGGGTTTTAAATCTGTTTTATTGTATTTTATATGTTTTATGTTTGGACCTGTGAACCGCTCTGGGCGTAAGAGAGAGCGGTATATCAAATTGAATAAATAAATAAATAAATAAATAAATTACCAACATAAAAACATACAAGAGTCATTGTAAAAGGTATAAACTAGGCCTGTTTGATTTTTTAAAATGGTTCAGAACTCATTTCAGATGAAGGGGGCACTGGTGGTTCGGATCTAAAGTCAATTCCGATTTTCACAGAAAAAAAGTTCAAAACTGTTCAAAACTTCCGAGACTTCTGAATCCTTTGTTAATGGTTTCAAAGTGTTATTTCCTGTTTCATTGGGTGGTCCTTACTTTGAAAGTAGTTGTTTTATTCCAGAAGGGAGGGAAGCAAAGGGAAGAAATCTACATCCAAACTGGGTTAAACAAGGATCTCTCCCAGGACTGACGCGGGAGAGAAGGAAATACACATCCAAACTGGGTTAAACAGTGTTTAATCTAGTTTGTATGCAGATGTCCTTCACTCCCACATCAGACCTGGGGCAAGAGCCATGTTTAGCCCAGTTTGGATGTGGATGTCCTTCGCTCCCACATCAGACCTGGGGTGAGAGCTGTGTTTAACCCAGTTTGGATGCAGATGTCCTTCGCTCCCACATTAGACTTGGGGCGAGAGCCGTGTTTAACCCAGTTTGGATATGGATGTCCTTCCCTCCCGCGTGAGACCTGGGGTGAGAGCTGTGTTTAACCCAGTTTGGATGCAGATGTCCTTCGCTCCCACATCAGACCTGGGGCAAGAGCTGTGTTTATCCCAGTTTGGATACGGATGTCCTTCCCTCCCGCGTCAGACCTGGGGCGAGAGCTATGTTTAACCCAATTTGGATGCAGATGTCCTTCCCTCCTGCGTCAGACCTGGGGCGAGAGCTGTGTTTAACCCAGTTTGGATGCAGATGTCCTTCCCTCCACATCAGACCTGGGGCCGGAGCCATGTTTAACCCAGTTTGGATGCAGATGTCCTTCGCTCCCACATCAGACCTGGGGCAAGAGCCTTGTTTAACCCAGTTTGGATATGGATGTCCTTCGCTCCCACATCAGACCTAGGGTGAGAGCTGTGTTTAACCCAGTTTGGATGCAGATGTCCTTCCCTCCCACGTCAGACCTGGGGCAAGAGCCATGTTTAACCCAGTTTGGATACGGATGTCCTTCCCTCCCACGTCAGACCTGGGGCAAGAGCCATGTTTAACCCAGTTTGGATACGGATGTCCTTCCCTCCCGCATCAGACCTGGGGCGAGAGCTGTGTTTAACCCAGTTTGGATGCAGATGTCCTTCCCTCCTGTGTCAGACCTGGGGCGAGAGCTGTGTTTAACCCAGTTTGGATGCAGATGTCCTTCACTCCCACATCAGACCTGGAGCAAGAGCCATGTTTAACTCAGTTTGGATATGGATGTCCTTCGCTCCCACATAAGACCTGGGGTGAGAGCTGTGTTTAACCCAGTTTGGATGCAGATGTCCTTCGCTCCCACATTAGACTTGGGGCAAGAGCCGTGTTTAACCCAGTTTGATATGGATGTCCTTCCTCCCGCGTGAGACCTGGGGTGAGAGCTGTGTTTAACCCAGTTTGGATGCAGATGTCCTTCCTCCCACATCAGACCTGGGGCAAGAGCTGTGTTTATCCCAGTTTGGATACGGATGTCCTTCCCTCCCAAGGCCAGACCTGGGGCGAGAGCTATGTTTAACCCAATTTGGATGCAGATGTCCTTCCCTCCTGCGTCAGACCTGGGGCGAGAGCTGTGTTTAACCCAGTTTGGATGCAGATGTCCTTCACTCCCACATCAGACCTGGGGCAAGAGCCATGTTTAACCCAGTTTGGATGCAGATGTCCTTCACTCCCACATTAGACTTGGGGCAAGAGCCGTGTTTAACCCAGTTTGGATACGGATGTCCTTCGCTCCCACATCAGACCTGGGGCAAGAGCCATGTTTAACTCAGTTTGGATACGGATGTCCTTCCCTCCACGTCAGACCTGGGCGAGAGCCATGTTTAACCCAGTTTGGATGCGGATGTCCTTCCCTCCCACGTCAGACCTGGGGTGAGAGCTGTGTTTAACCCAGTTTGGATGCAGATGTCCTTCCCTCCCACGTCAGACCTGGGGCGAGAGCCGTGTTTAACCCAGTTTGGATACGGATGTCCTTCCCTCCCGCATCAGACCTGGGGCGAGAGCTGTGTTTAACCCAGTTTGGATGCAGATTTCCTTCCCTCCTGCATCAGGCCATCCAGTCCAACCCCATTCTGCTCAGGCAGGAATCCACAATTGAGGCAATCCTGACAAATGACCATCCAACCTCCCAAGAGTAAGAATCCAACACACTTCAAGACAGCAACATATTGAACCACGCTTACCAGCATTTGTTGTTCTTAAATATCACATTCCTTCCATCTGGCTCAAACTTCTTGCTACTGTTCACATTCATTTAGATGAAGTAATTACTAAATCTTTAGTATGTGTCTAGATTAAGGGAAGTCATTGTGCCCCTCTATTCTTCTTTAGTCAGACTTCACCTGGAATAACACTGTGTCCAATTCTGGGCACCACAGCTCAAAACAGAGATTGACTCTAAACTGGAAGGTGTCCAGAGAAGGGCAACTAAAATGCTCAAAGGTCTGAGGCCATGTCCTATGAGGAGCAGCTTAAAGAGCTGCTTATGTTTAGCCTGCAGAAGAGAAAGTGGAGAGGAGACATGATCACAGTGTTTCAATATTTGTAAGGCTATCGTAATGAAGAGGGAGCCGACTTGTTTCCTGCTGCCCTGGAGACTAGAACTCAGAGCAATGGGTTCAAATTACAGGAAAGGAGTTTCTACTGAACGTTAGGAAGAACTTCCTGACCATAAGAAGAGCTGTTCAGTAAAACCCCTCTGCCTCAGAGTGTGGTAGAAGCTCCTTCCTTGGAGGCTTTTAAATATAGGCTGGGTGGCTATCTGTTGGGAGTACTTTGATTGTGCTTTTCCTGCATGGCAAGGGGCTGGACTGCATGGTCCATGTGATCTCTTCCAACTCTATTATTCTATGATACTATGTGCTGTCCTGCACCTACAGTGTTTTGTGTCTGGCGATAACTATAGGAAGAGAAACATGGGCTTAATTTCTAAGTTTGATTGCTTAAACACATACGGTATCTCCTATTGCTAGGAGAGGAAATCCGCCAACCACATGGAACATCCATCCTCCTAGAATGATGATGTTCAGTTTTACCCATCTACCTTGTGGATTGTTCTATTCTTTTGTAGCATATAGCCTCTTAACAACTTTAATTGTTTCACATAATAAAAGAAATAGGATACAAAATACTAGAAGTAATCTTCAACTCTCTTGCAGACTCAGATATTCAGACTGTTGGCAAACATTTGGCAGGCACTGCATCAGGACCCATTTTCTTCTTTTTCTTCGGAGTCCTATAAACATGCTTGTTGCCCTCTGCTGTAATGGAGATCCCATCCAAAAACCAGATTCAGTTGCCAGATCAAGACAGATTCTGCAGGTAGAACTGCTGAAAGAAGAAGAGGCATCTTAGCCTCATTCTACAGGAAAATCTTGAGCTGACTTTTAGCTAGGTTACCAAACTTTTAGCCCCTTGGTATGAAGAAAAGATACAATATGTATGTGTGTTGCATGTTGGAGGGAGGGGAATTGGAGATAAAATGTGATAAAATAGTCATGAAGTTTGAGCATTAACTACTGCTAATATATATGTCTCTCGGCATTACTTCATGAATGAAGATTCTTAGGAAGGACTCATCCCACGCTTGTTACAAGCGTGTTGATGACTAAAAAGGCCAATCTGAGATAGGCAAGTTTGGTTGCAGAAAGCACAGCAGAAAGTCTCCTTGGGTGATGTTGTTTCCAAGTTGCTGTTCTTTCTGCGTTGTCGTTTCTTTTCGAGACCCATTCGGCGTGTCTTCTCGAAAGAGGCCGCAGCATTGTGGATAGTGCGTCTCCATGCCTCCCAATGTGAGGCCAGGGTGGACCATTGTTGGTGATCAATCTGGCCAAGCCTGAGATGTTGTTTCAGGGAGTCCTTATATCTCTTTTGGGGGGCACCTCTCTTGCGCTGACTCGTGGCGAGTTCACCATAGAGTAGTATCTTTGGGAGGTGGTGGTCCTCCATCCTAGAGGCGTGCCCTGCCCAGTGCAGCTGTGTTCTCAAGAACAGCAACATTCGTCAGATAGTCAGTCCAGTGTACATTTAGGATTGAATGAAGACAGCGTTGATGAAAGCGTTCAAGGAGTCGTAGGTGTTGGCGATAGGTGACCCATGTTTCAGACCCATATAGGAGAATATACAGTACTATAGTTCTGTACTCACTGATTTTGGTGCTTGCCTCAGGTGCTTGTTGCTCCAGACTATTTTATATATGCAGTGCACCAAAAAACGTATTTGTTCAGCCCATTGTCAATGGGCTGGAATTCCAGTCTCAGCAAGTTTCTCGCAGCTCTTTCTGGCATCACACGACAGTCTGATAACTCTCTTTACTATTCACATGGTTTATCTAATCAAAATTGCCTTAGACAGCATTATTTATTTATTTATTTAAAATGTTTGTACCCCGACCTTATCAACTCCATGGAGGGACTCAGACAGGCTTATAGCAATATTCAATGCCATACAAATTTAAAACATCTTAAAACAGCACATTAAAATACATAAAAACTGAGACATAAAACCACATTGCCATTAAACCACATTCAGCTCGGTCTAAAAAAGTGGTCACCTATTTCAGATTGAAATCGATCTCCACTTATTCTGGGAAGGCCTCGTTCCACATCCAAGTCTTCACCCAGCTCCTGAAGGACAACAGGGAGGGGGCAGTTCTAACATCGCTTGGGAGGGAGTTCCACAGCCGAGGGGCCACCACAGAGAAGGCCCTGTCTCTCATCCCCACCAGACGTGCTTGTGAAGATGGCGGGATCGAGAGCAGGGCTTCTCCGGAGGATCTTAATGTCCTTGATGGTTCATAGGAGAGAATTCGTTCAGACAAGGAAACTGGGCCGGAATTGTATAGGGTTTTGTAGCATCTCTCCTCCTCTCTTTGTCCCCCAAAGAACATGTCACCTCATCACCAGACCCATAAGTTTTGCATTACTATGGGTGGTCTCTCAAACAAAACATGCCTATAGATATCTGTTCCTAAACTAAATGATGGAAGTAGTTTTAGGGTGCATCTACACAGTAGAATAATTGCCATATCTCAATGTTATGGAATCCAAAGATTTGTAATTTGGTGAGGCATTCCCACTCTTTGGAAGAGAAGGCAAAAGACTTTGTAAAACTACAGTTCTCATGATTCCATGTGATGAACTATGGCAGTTAAAGCAATGTTGAACTGTATCCATTTTACAGTGTCAATGCACCCAGAGTCTCAGCAATAGTTTGGAAATATATTATGCTCATCATTGGTGAGTTAATATTACCAGAACAGCCTGTTGATCCTCAGCTACTGCCTCTTTATGTTTTTGTAAGACTTCTATATGAAGTGGACTTATTTGATTTACTTCACTTCCAAGTCAGATTCCACCAGATGCTATTTTGCTGAATAAATTTCCAGATTAAACCTATTGTCAGACTCCATTAATTAACTTCAATTAAAATTTGCCCTTAAGTCAACATGTGACTGTTGAATATGACTCTAGAGCAGGGGTGGGCAATTACCGGCCCTCCAAGGGTTTTGGACTTCAACTCCCAGAAATCCCAGCCAGTTTACCAGCTGCTAGTATTTCTGGGAGTTGAAGTCCAAAACACCTGGAGGGCCAGTAATTGCACACCCCTGCTCTAGAGACTAGAGACCTCATCACAATAGAACATGGAACCACTTTAAATCCAGTTTCTGTCTCCTGCAGAGTTCTGGAGTTTGTAGTTTAGGGAGGAGACTTTAAACTTGTCCGCCAGACAGGTCCTGGGCCTCACTAAACTACAAATCCTGGAATTCTGCAGGAAGCAGAAGCCGGATTTAAAGTGGAGCCATGCTCTGGTGTGATGAGGCTGCAGGATTTGCTTCCCAGATGACTTTAGGTGATTCAAATCTCTCAGCCCCAGAAAACACCATGGCCATTTGTGGCACACAACAACAAGGGACTCAAAAGAAGGACAAGAGGACATGTTGGAGACTTTGTTTTCTGCAGATCCAAAGAAGAGGACATGAAGCAATGGAAAAAGTGATTCCACATGAAACCGCTGGGTGAGATCATCTGGAGTTTTGGAGTTCGGTGCCATCTCTATGCAGATGACACTCGACTCTACTACTCTTTTCCACCAGACTCTAAGGAAGACCCTCGGATCCTTGACCAATGCCTGGTGGCTGTGATGGGCTGGATGAGGGCTAACAAACTGAAGCTTAATCCTGACAAAACAGAGGTCCTCCTGGCCAGTCGTGGGACCGATCGGGGTACAGGGAGGCTACCTGTGCTTGATAGGGTCGCACTCCATCTGAGGACACAGGTTGGGGGTCCTTCTGGACTCTGCTTTGATGCTTGATGCTCAGGTGTCAGCAGTGGCTGGGAGGGACTTTGCACAGTTAAAGCTTGTGTGCCAGCTGCGCCCATACCTCGTGAAATCTGATTTGGCCATGGTGGTCCAAGCCCTAGTCAGCTCTAGGTTGGATTACTGCAATCAGGGCCGGATCTTACTTTACGCGAACTACGCACCCACGGGGAGCACCACATATTCAGGGGCGCATTGGCCGCCAAATGCCCCTTCTCAGTCTCTGGGCCTGTGGAAGGTGGCCCGCCTGCACCGCACGCACCAAATGTGATGCGAGCAGGCCAGAGCTGCCTGCAGCTGCTCCACAAAGCTGGAGACCCGAGGAGGAATGCCCAGCAGCCAGAGTCAGAGCCTCCACCCCCAGCCGCCAAACCCTCCTTCTCAGTTTTCGTCCTCGTGGAGGGTGCGCATGTGCACCCAGCACGCATGCGCACCCTCCATGAGGGTGATGGGGGCAAAATAATGTTTGCTTACCATTTTACATTACCTTAGTCCGGCCCTGACTGCAATGCACTCTACATGGGGTTGTCCATGAAGACAGCCTGGAAACTATAGTTGGTCCAAAGATCTGCGGCTAGACTACTTACGGGAGCTGGTTACAGGGAGAAATCTACCCCCTCCCCTGTTTAAACAGCTCCACTGGCTTCCAATAAGTTTCCAGCCCCAATTCAAGGTGCAAGTTATCACCTATAAAGCCCTAAATGGTTCAGGACCTGCTTATCTCTATGATCGCATCTTCCCCTATGAAACAGTGCATACCGTGAGATTATACAGGGAGGCACTGCTCTCTCTCCCTCCACTGTCTCAAACATGGTTGGTGGGGACGAGGGCGAGGGCCTTCTTGGTGGTGGCCCCCCGACTCTGGAACTCCCCTCCTAGGAAGATCAGATAGGCTTCTACTTTGTCCTCTTTTCGGAAACAGCTAAAAACCTGGATGTTCCGGTGTGCTTTTGATTAAACAGTCTACTGGTAATTTTCCTGTCCCTACTTTAAGTTCAGCACTTTACATCAGCCCTCTTATCGTCTACCTCAACACTTTTGATGACTATCCCCAGCCCTGTCTACTTAATTGTTGCACATTCCTTGTGCTCCCTTCATTGAGCCTGAACCTCAGGTATGTTCTTTTTCTCAGCCATATTGTTTTGTTGTTATTTACAGTTGTGATTGTTTTTATATTTTATCTGATGTTTTTAATTGTTCATGTCTTATTTGTAATTTTTGGACTTATCCCTTGTAAGCCACCCCAAGTCCCCTTGGGGAGATGGCTGGCGGAGTATAAAAATAAAGTTGTTTTTATTATATTATTATTATCCAGTTGACAGGGTGCTTTGGCATGTGGTGTAGTCTCTTCAGGTTTTTTATTATTGTCAATGGCAGAATGGGGTTGGACTTGATGGTCCTTGGTGCGTCTTCTAACCCTGATTCTAAAGATGGGAGAACTTAACATTTCCAAACTCATTCCATTCAACTCCAAGTAGGGCAGCCCAAAATCACCAGTAAAAAACCCTCCACAAGCCTTTTCATGGACCCGTACATGTTTGCAGCTGTCTAACCTCGTTTCTCTGTCTGCAGTTCTGCCTTGGAGGTATATGAGATTCAAAATCTCTGCAGGATTTTATGAGATTTTTTAGAGGGAGTGAAATGTCACTGCTGTTTTATTGTCGCTCTGAAAACACACAATTTTGAGACCCCAGCTGGTTGAGGAATGAATTGCAAGACACAAGCATTAACCGCAATTGTTTTTGAGATTACATTGTTCTGTTGATTTTTAAAGTTTTTTTCTTTGTAGTGGAGATATTGTTGTTGTTGTTGTTGTTGTTGTTGTTGTTGTTGTTGTTGTGTGCCTTCTAGTCATTTTACTTCTATAGTGACCACAAGGTGATACCATCGGTTTTGTTGGCAAGATTTCCTCAAAAGATGTTTTCCATTTCCTTCCTCTGACATTTTATGACTTACCCAAGATGATGCAATGGGTTTCATTATCACTATAGGGTTCTAACTCTCTTCTTCAATGTCATAGTTGAATGATCAAGTCACTATAATTCTCCAGTTTGACTGCATTTTGACATAACTTGTTCCATTATTTAATGTAATCGAGATGGTTTTAAATGAGTATTTGGCATTTTTATTAGCCTCCTTGACTTCCTGTTTTGAGGAAAAGCCAGGGTATAAGTAACTGAAGGTATTGTCATCATTATGCTAATCTCTATCCACATCAGCTTTGGGATCCAGATTATCTCCTCTTCTCTACATACATCATATAATAATAATACACTTTATTTATATTCCGCTCTTCTCACCCCGAAGGGGACTCAGAGCGGATTACATCACACATACGGCAGTCAGTCCCTGCCGGTTCCACATGCAATTACATACAACATACAACATATAACAAGTACAATTTTAGAAGAATTTTTCTTCAGGCTGCATCACAGCGTTCGTCACAGGGTGTGATTGCATCATTACATCACAAGGGGGTGCTGTTGCTTCATCCTCATGATGTAGAGCCTCTGTTTTCCGCATTCCACCTTCCGACAGCCGATCTTACTTTATTTAGGCGTTGTAAGTCCTTCTTTGAAAAAATCCTTCCCCGCTTGGCAGTTCCCAGTTTTATCTAATCACAGCTGAGCTGTTGGGTGAACAGTGGACAGGACTCACAGCTGGGTGTCCAGACCAGACCAGGATTAGAACATGCAACCTTCAGATTGCCAGCACAGCTGTTGTTTTCGCTGTGCTATCTCTCCTGCCCTGTAAAAAATATCAATTCTGGGCTTCATAGATAGGAATATAGTATCTGTATTAGAGTATGGTGGAGCATGCAAGGAATCAGTTTATTTGTGTATGTCAGCTGTAAAATAAGATGCAGGAATCTGATTGGTCAAGCAATGCCTGGGGAGATGGCTGAACCTGGGACTTTTGAATACTGTTACATTTTTGTTCAGGCTTGAGCTATGCAGGTGCAGAGAGAGAGATTTTGAAGAGAGAAGCAGAGAGAGATAGAGAGAAAGTTTGGTGTGTGCTCTCGCTTCATGAGTTACTGAAGGAGTTTATCCACAAGGACAATGGAAGAGCGTTTTAAATCTCTCATAAAAAGGACATTATGTGAGTTGATGCAACTGATGTGTTGTTCTGAACTATGAAGAGTAAATGACTTGTGGAATATTTTCTTTCTCTGGCAAGGCAGTGTATGGGCTGATCAAATGTGAACTACACGTGATTTATTTTACATTACGCCACAGAGTATGCAATATAGTTCCACTGTATTCAGCTTTGGTCAGACCTCACCTTGAATACCATGACCAGTTCTGAGCACCAGAATTCTAAGAAAGATATGAACAAGTTAGAAAGTGTCTAAAGACCACCAAAATGATCAAATGATCTGGAAGCCAAGCCTTATAAGGAGTGGCTCAAAGAACTGGGTGTGTTTATCTTGAAGTAAAGAAGACTGGGAGGGGACATGATGTTGTTGTTTAAATAAGTATGTTACATTGAACTTCCTGCCACCCCTCCTGTTTATATTCCATGTTTTTAAACTGTTGTACATTGTTCACCAGTTTGTTTTATGGTACTCCTGAAGCAAATATTAAAGTATTATTATTATTATTATAAGATGGAACCAGTTTGTTTTATGGTACTCCTGAAGCAATAGATTTAAACTACAGGGGAAAATTTTCCACCTGAAATTTAGGAAAACGTCCTGATGGTAAGAACTATTCACCAGTGGAATATGCTGCTGCCTCAAAGTGTGGTGGAATCTCCTCCTTTGGAGATTCCTAAACAGATGGCTGGATGGCCATTTGTCAAGAGTTCTTGAACAGTTATTTCTTGTATGTTAGAATGGGCTTGGGCTGAATCGGCCTTATGGTCTCTTCCAGTTCTATGATTCTATTATTCTGCCCATACTGGCTTGAGCTTCTGGAAGCTCTTATCCAAATATATCTTCTGCTTTGCCTCACATCTCTCCCTTTGGATTGTGTGTGCAATCATTACATGGCTGTTAAAATGTATCTGTCGCATGTGTGCTTCTGTGCGCCCCCTGCTTCCTTGCTCTTATTCTACTTGTAAGCATCTCAAGGAGCTGCTGGAATGGGGGCACTTAGGAAACAATTGAACAATTTGTTTGAAAGCCACAGCCGATCCCAAAGGAAAAACATGGTGACTCCTTTCCTTCTTTCTTTCCTTTCTTCACATCAATCAACTTGACAATTGGGAGGCTTCTTATTTCCAATTTCACCAATTGTTCTCTTTTGGAACCAGCATTTCTACCCTTCAAAAAGAACATCAAAAGAACTGGCAAATTGAGAGTCTCGGGCACTGAGGACAAACCTTGGAATCATATGTGCAAAACACCATGAGAAGTTAGGTATCTGGATTTATCTGAAAAATAATGCTGCTGTATCTCCAAACTACATCTCTCATGATTCCATAGCATGATGGTGTCAGAGATGCACCGTGCACGACCTTGTTAGATACTCTTTGTGTTTGCCATGTAGTTTGAAACTGGGAAAAGATCTGAGACTGAGAACAGACAGGGTAGTTAACTTCCTGCCTTTGACAATACATTAACCTTTCTCTATTGCTAACCTGCTTTGGCAGATGCTATGTTGTCTTGGTCACAGAAGCAGATGACACTAGCCAAGTATTTATTCTCTTGCATCTCTGAAATAATCAATAGCACAAGGATGTAAAAACTTGACTCATGAAGCACATGTGTTTGGGGTCCTCGGAGATCCCAAATGTTTGTGAGCCTTCTTGGGCCATTTAGTCCTAGAACAGGCCTTTTTAAAAAAAACTGGAAGTAAACCAGAAGTAATTCCAATCCCAGCTTTGAGAAAAAGAACCTGAAATAATATTGTTGTTTTTGTTGTTGCTGCTGTGGTTGTTGTGTTTGTTTATGTTGGTTGTTTTGTTTATTTATACGCTGCTTTTTCTCTCCATAAGGAGACTCATGGCAGCATAAACAAATGATTAATACTTCCCCCATAGCCCCCAAAGTGTCTAATGGGGTGTTTGTAGTGGGAATGTTGGGGTACGCAACAAGGTCTCATTTGAGTCACTATTCGGTCAGAAACCAGAGCACTTCCATCCAGCTCTTATGCTGCCTGGCTGGTTTTCTGCTGCCAGATGGTCTTCTCGTGAGTAGACTGCAGCCCAAGGTCCATTCCACCTGGGTGTGACTCAGTAATCTCCGAGAAGGAAGCAGTATAAAGGTGAGTATACCAAGCCTGAGATGACTTTTTTTCTTTTAATGTATATTTCACATTGGGTGGATACTGGTCACTCTGAGACTGTTACACAAGCTGGTAAAAGCCAGCTAAAAGACTGGATAGTAGTGAGAGAGAAACATCTAGGCTGGATCTACCCTGCCTTATATCCCAGGATCTAATCCCAGATTATTTGCCTATCCCTCATTATCTGATAGTGTAGACTCATATAATCCAGTTCAAATTAGATAATCTGGGATCAGATCCTGGGATATAGCACAGTGTAGATCCAGTTCTAGTTGACTAGAGGGTAGCCCCCTGGGAGGAGTAGGGTGCTGCTGAACTAGCTAACTAATGGCCTGGTCAACTGGGACTACGTCCACTGACTGTGTGTTACATGTTGAATTAATACCTTATAATATTTATTTTGTGTTCTCATTTGTTTTGTTTGTGTGTGTGTGTGTCTTTGGCCCTGTATTATTTGTTTTTAATTTGGTGTATTCAGAACCTAGGGTGGCAATACAAGTCATACAAAGCAGAGGGAGATATGGTGATAGCAGGGTCACATGTCCTCATAGAGGAAGGAGAGGAAGATGTTTAATGCCTATCCCACCTTCCAGTTATCCTGCCAGCATGAGGAAAGTGAGCCAGACCACCCACAAAACCCTACCTTGCGTCAGATCAGTGAAAAATAAGACACATACCATCTATGATCTTCTTAGGGATGTAGGGGCTGACCTGCCATCCTTCACTGAAACGTAGCCGGGAGATTATAGTAGTCCAACCTGGGCTCAGGCTCGCTTAGGTGGGTACTGTGTCAGTGAGCAGATATGGGAAAGTGGGCAGGGGGTGAGGTAGCTATGGTCTATAAAGACCATTTTAACTTAAACAGATTACCTACTAGGAAGCTGAATCTCACTGAGTGTGTGTACCCCTGCCTAACAGACATGGTAAACCACCTTGAGTCCCCATGGGGAGAAAGGCAGGATAGAGATGATGATGATGATGATGATAATGGTGATGATGATGATGATATGTCTGCTGATACAGCAATGGTTGTCCTTCTCCTATTTATCCTCACAACTGTGATGTAGCCTAGGCTAAGAGACAGGAGACAGTAACTGCCCTATGGATATCCAGCCCATTTGATGGCTCGTTGTTGGCTAGAATATGGACTCTCCAAATGCCCTGCAGTACCTGATCACTACACACACACACACACACACACACACACACACACACATGCCTCTGATTGCAGTAGCACTTGCAATGTTTTGCTTTATTATTTTTCTGAGCAGGGGAGAACTATATGCAGCAGTCTATTTGTGGTTTAGTGAATCATAGTTGAGGCTTTTTTGCCCATCAAGTGAATAGAAAGAGCAAAGCCCAGCAAAAATCCATGCATGCATCTTCTAAATGGAAACAAGTAATTCAGTAATGAATAATCTGCATTTTATTTGAAAGGCATCTTTGTCTTGTTCCGTAATTAAAGCATCCTTGTGCTCAACAGTATACACAGATAATTGGGGAAATGGACAAAATGCATTTGATGCTTTTGTCCTGATAGCGCAGTCAATTATTTTTCAGTCCTAACATCTTCCGTCATTTTAATGACCAACATGACTCTGTTCATTAACACTGTTTTTCACCCTGTACTTTATCCAGGTTTCAAGAGGCTGTTTTTATTATGTTGTTGTTTATTTATTTAACCAGCATTGTTGTTATTTTGTTCTATAAGAACACCCCGAAGCTTGCTGTTTTTCATCTCAAATCAAATAGACAATGAAAGCCTTAGGTAAAGCTTGCCAATTCCATTCTAGTTTTCAATTCCTAGCTTAATGAATAAATTAAAGATTTGTCTGCTCCCAATTTTATTGCCAGCCTAGTATTTTAAATCTTCCAGATTGGCTGACGTTGCCTTGTTTGATCTTTAAAAAAGAATGATTTGGCTCATGGACATGTATCTAACCCACACAGCCAAATCCAGAAGTAACAAATACTGGTAATGCATGTCTTGGTTATGTTGACCTCATTTAAAGTTTTGCTTAAAACTCTACACGGCTTGAGATGCCAGTCATCTGAATGGATCACCTCTCTTGCTACGAACTCATTTGGTTGCTAAGAAAAGACTTTCTTGGGAACTCTATTGATGCCAGAAGTCCACTTCACTGGGACGTGGGAGATGGTCTTCTATTTTGGGGTGGGCCAGTCTATGGAATGCACTACACTTTACTAAATTACAATAATTTGATTATCCAATCTTCACTCATTCAAAGTTCTTTATTATCCAACACAGTCTGCCTTCTGCTCAGATCCACAGTCGATTCAATACATTGCAATTTTTGGTACTAAAATCGTAAATACAGTAATTATTACTACATAACATTATTAATGGTGGTCAGCCCATTGATATATACTACACGGAGGAGGATCAGCCATTGTGCCTGGAGCAGCGACTCATTGTGACCCTGCCATTGTGGTTTCTATTTCCCTTGCGAGGGTGCCTGTGTTTGTGGCCATCGGGCCGTGGATTACAATTACCTTTTTCTTGGTTTCATTTTTCACATACGGAAGCGAACTACTATCAGCAATTACTACATTGGCTCTCGTCACTCCAGCTCACATGAACTGATGACTTTATGACCTTCCAGTTGGAATTTGTTCATTAGAGTACTTCTTATATATTGGAGAGTTTCTGAGATTATTATTTAGATTGTATCCACTGCGTATTGGCCGCACACGGGTAGGGGTAACGTGAGTATCGTTACTTTTGTCATTTATTTCTATTCTATGAATTCACTCCGTTTAGTTATCTCTACATATGTTCATGAAATTGTATGAATGTGAATACTGTTCTATATTACTTATTTGCAAGTTATAAAATATTTGTGATATACTTTAGTCCCTTTGATCTTTGAGTTTTGTACATCACACATACAGCAGACTGTCCTTGCCAGTTCCACATACAACATACAACATATAACAAGTACAATTTTAGAAGGATTTTTCTTCGGGCTGCATCACAGGATGCGTTACAGGGCTACATCACAGGGTGTACACAGGGTGTGATTGCATCATTACGTCACAAGGTGGTGCTGTTGCTTCATCCTCATGACGGAGAGCCTCTGTTTTTTCCGCATTCCACCTTCGGACAGCCGATCTTACTTATTAGGCATTGTAAGTCCTTCTTTGAAAAAATCCTTCCCCGCTTGGCAGTTCCCAGTTTTTATCTAATCACAGCTGAGCTGTTTTTGAACTGTTGGGTGAACAGTGGACACGGCTCACAGCTGGATGTCCAAACCAGCCTGGGATTCGAACCAGCAATCTTCAGATCTTCAGATTGCCAGCACAGCTGTTGCTACCCTGTGCTATCTGTGTGTATTGAACTGCTTTTTCTGTTGTTTTGTTGTAAAACATGATGTTTTGGTGCTTAACTTGTAAAATCATAACGTAATTTGATGTTTAGTAGGATTTTCCTTAATCCCTCCTTATTATCCAACATTTTTGCTTATCCAACGTTCTGCCGGCCTGTTTATGTTGGATAAGTGAGCCACTAATGTATGAGCAATTTCAACTTTAAGCACTGTATGAAGACATATCCTTGGGTAATTGGTGGTTTCCAGGCATGGCCACCTTACACCTGGCTCTACTCTGAAATTTCAATCAGCTATCCAAGGTGCCAAACTCTATGTCCTATATAGGTTCAGTACCTTGGAGAGCTCAATTAAATTTCAGGCGTATGTACAAGCCAGAATGGCCTTCCCACCCCACTGCAACTAGAAACATCCTTACAAGCATTGATAATATGAATGGCTATCTGGTTTAATTTGTTTTGAGTGATGTTTATAGCCATCTTGAGAACTATTGCTATGATTATGCAGAGCTTGGATTCAGCAAGGCACTTACATAACTGGACTTAGGGATTGAGGAAATAGAATCAAGTAGTCTCCTCTCATATTTCCCACAAAAGTCATGAGAATAAACAAACACTTGCTTATTTATTTTTGAACAATCCAGGGAGCAAACTATGTAGAATGGATGTCAGAGAAACTATGCGGATTATGTAGGCAACTGTGGAAACGATGCTGCTTATGGAAAGATTTAGCAGACTGTATTCTATTGCACATTTGCAATACCATGTAAGGAAAAGACTTCAAAGTACAGAAGCAAAGTGTACTTTACTGTGGAAATTTTGTTTTTCCTCCAAGCGCATGCCTTGGAAGGGGGTGGGAGACATGACATCAGGAAGCTCTACTTTCTCATTACAGTGTTGCCATACAAAAGAACGCAGGCTCTCTACTACAAATCCATTCACATGACACAATTGTAACAATATAATTCCACTTCTCTATTGTGTCAGAAGCAAATTGAGAACACAGTTATAATGTAAAGAAAAACCACAACGTTAAAAGCTTGGCATTATATTAAATTTCCTTTAAGCAGAAGCTGGCCACTTGGAGTGCCTCTGATGTCGCTGTGAGAAGATTCTCCATTGTGCATGTGGCAGGGCTCATGCTGCATTACATTAAGTGGTCTGTGGTTGCTCTTTTCCATTCTGGCATGTTGTGGACTCCACTTAGTAGCCCCATTTCTTAAGATTGGCTCTGCATCTCGTGGTGTCAGAGCACAGTCTGTTCAGTGCCTTCCAAGTCGCCTTCTGTTGCAACCTAGACCTCGAGGATACCTCAGTAAACCACCACAAGCAGCAGTGATTAAATGCTTTATTTAGAATAAGAAGAAAAGAAGGTAAGAGGGAAAAATATAGTCCATTGATGCATTCAGCATTCAGATATTGCAAGGCAATAGTTCAATCAGAGTTCAAAGATCCAATAACTGAAGAAATAGTCTTGAAACCCCAATGGGTTAAAAATCTGGGATACCTTGGCAAACAATGGCTTGCCTGAGTACTTGAGTGTGGTGACTTGGAGGCCTAAAGGCCTTGTCCTAGACTTGAGTTTTGTGGGCTTGGCAATGAAAGCTGAACGTTGGCGCGAGATTCCGAGCACCAACAGGAACCAACTTAAATAGGTCCCGCATTGTTTTGATCTCTGAGGCGCTGACTGCGTCGTAACTCTTTCCCATGGACAGTTTGGGGGCCTGACTTTCTCAGGCCCTTCAAGGCAGGCAAATATGTCAGCTCATTAACGACTGCACCTGGAGATACAGGGGAAAGCGAATCTTTGCCTCCGCGGCGCTGCTTATCAGCTTGGGAAGGAAGAGGGCTGCGGCTAGCCTTGACTGCTGGCTGACACAGAGGCCTCTGCAAAGGCTTCTCTTTAGACTTGGTTGAGGCCTGTGGTTTAACATGGCTTCGGTCTTGCTTGGCTATGGAATCAGGCTGGGGCATGACACCTTCCAAGTCACCCAGTCTGTGTGCCTGGTTTGGGGGGGGGGGAGTTTCTCATGTAGCATCAGCCACTAATTGAAGTTCTGGGTTTTAACCTGCCACTTTTGGACTCTTTCTTGCTGAAGTGTTCCTGCAAATATCTGTGTAGATCTTAGAGAGCTGTTTCTTGATTTAAGGTGTTGGCTTGCTGGTTGATATCGAAACAGAGGATGGGCTGGAGATGTCAATGCCTTGGTCTTTTCATTATTGGCTGCTACTTCCTGATGGATGTCAGGTGGTGCAATACTAGCTAAATAGTATAATTTATCCTGTATTGTGAGGCATATGCATCCTGTGATAATGTGCATGTCTCACTAAGGGCTACATCAACTGTTTTAGCATGCTGGCATGTATTTCACATATTTCCACTTTTACTGTCATGGTTCCAGCCTGTGGAATCCTAGAGCTTGTAATAGTAAAGCTCTTTGGCTGAGAATTCTAAATGCCTCTTGTTCTACTACAAATACCAGAATTCCACGGAAAAGAACCATTTAGGAACTGCAGCATTATAATTCTGTAGTATGAATCACAAAATCATGGAAATCTAAGAACTAATAAGTCAGTGATCTTGTATAAGGTCCCCTTGTTTCTACTTCCTCCTGTCAAAGATGCTCATGGGTGCATCTACACTGCAGAATGCATCCAGCTTGGCACCACTTTAACTGCTGTGGTTCAATGCTATGTAATCATAGGGGTTGCAGTTTTACAAGGTCTTCGGCCTCCTTTTCCAAAAGGAGGTCTGATGCCTTGCCAAACTACAAATCCCAGGCTTCCATAGCCATGGCAGTTAAAGTGGCATCAAACTGGAGTCATTCTATAATGCAGGTGCACCCAAAGCCCACTTCAGGAACAGGCATAGATCTGCAGGATTTATTCCAGTCAGTGTGAGTCAGAATGTTAAAATGCAGAGACTTCAGCTAACAAATCCCCATCATGTGTGTACAAATGCATCCAAAGATGGGGAAGGGGGGAAAAGGAGAACTCCAGCCTAACTTGCACTTTGTGATGCTAAAGAAAAGATAGAGCAACTGTCGGTATTTCAGTCCCATTAAGTTCCATAAGGCAGCTGCTGTCAAATATGTCAAAGTCAAATAAAGCCGTGAGATATGTAGGATTTATTGAAGTCACTGGTACTTAGCAAAGTTAAAATGTTGAGAGACGGGGGAGGGGGTGAAGTTTAGCAAGTTTAGCTAGGCAAAGCAAGAATTAGAAAGAAACCCAATAGACCATGGCATGGTTGCCACCCTACACATACACTTGAAAAAAACTTACCAAATCCACGTACTTTAGGTGGCAAATTGACACCACAGGGAAAAAAATGGAGTATACCTGTCAGAAATGAGCCCAATTGAATGTTGCTGAAAATTATGAAAATCAGTGTAGTATACTTTGACCCTGAATTCTCCTCCTAACTTCTTCAGTCCTCATTGGCACTATTTTCTCCTTGCTCCATGATCTGGATGGTGAGAAATGGATTGAGGCTGAGAGAAATGGAATGCCCACTCTGAGAAGTAAGTGCGCCAACTGCGACCTTACCTCGTGAAGTCTGGCTTGACCATGGCGGTTCATGCCTTAGTCACCTCTAGACTGGATTACTGCATTGCACTCTACATGAGGCTACCCTTGAAGATGGCCCGGAAACCTCAACTTGTTCAATGTTTGGCAGCCAGACTAATAACTGGGGCAAGCTACAGGGAGTGGTCAACCCCCCTGTTTAAGGAGCTTCACCATTTATTTTCCGGTCTCAATTCAAGGTGCAGCCCTAAACAGTTTGGGAGCCACCTATCTTCATGACCATATCTCTCTCCATAAACCAGCCAGAACTCTTTGATCTTCAGGGGAGGCCCTCCTTTTGCTACTGCCAGTCTCACAGGTTCATCTTGTGGCCACAAGGGAGAGCGCCTTCTCCTCTGTGGCCCTCTGGAATGCATTGCCCAAAGAGATTAGGAAAGCCTCCACCTTGGAAACCTTTAAAAAGCATCTTAAAACCTGGCTTTGGAGAGTAGCCACTTAACCTTATACCATTGCTCCCCTCAATGCTCCTGTCTCTGGAGTACACTTCCCCCTATATATGGCCTCCTACAACCCATGCTCTACACGAGCTTCCCTTTGCAAAGAATCTACTCCTGTTATCTCACTCTGAGTTTTTAACATTTTATCCTGTACATGTGGCCCGCTGTGTTGTTTGTGTTTTTAGATACTACATTTTGTATATTACTTTCTTATTTATATGTTTGTATTTTACTGTATTGTTGTTGATGTTTTGATTTTTGTTTTATTGTAATTCGTTGTTTGAGCTTGGCCTCATGTAAGCCGCCCCGAGTCCCCATTGGGGAGATCGTGGTGGGCGGGGTATAAATAAAGTTTAATATATATATATATATATATATATATATATATATATATTCTCAATTAATATCTTGTGTTCTTCTCTTACAGTCCATGGCAGAAGAACTCAACTTCTAAATAAAGAGAATACAGTGGGTCCTTTGTATCTGCCTGGGTTTTGTTCTAGGACCTCACGCTGATACCCAAATGCATGGATGCTCAGTTCCATATACCATGGTATAGGAAAATGGTGTCCCTTACTCAATGGAGTGCCAGAGAAAAATTGTGGATTTCTGAAATGGTGAAAGCCTAGAGCAAAGTATGCCTATATGTCAGTGTAATGCTTGGTACATGATAAAATCAAGCTAGCTTTTCAGCCTTCTTAAATATTTTCAAGCTGTGTTTGGTTGAATCCATGGAGAGATTCAACCAAACACAGAATTTTTGAATACGGAATGTCAACTGTACACCTTGGCATGGTTGGATTATCTCTGTATTAAGTGTGAAGCTAAGCAGAGTAAGCAGTGTGACTTCTGTACAGATCTCTCCTGCCAGAAATTCAAGCTGTAGATGCAGCAGTTTGTGCATCTAGATACAAGTAGAATAATACTTAGAATAATTATTTCTTCCATCCCATTCTATACGTCCATTAACCGTCTTCAAGGACCCAGAGTCCACAACAGGATCTCAGCAACAGTAAGTCAAAACACATTTAATTCCAGTTGATTTAATGGGCCTGCTCTGGTCAAAAGCAAGCAATTGTATTTAGGGTGATGTGAATGTCTTCTGCACAGTGCCAGAAGAGAAGAATAATGCAGAAGCAGCACTGCATTTAATGGCACTATAAACTAAAATCAATTGTAAGACCATGTGGGGAACTGAATTTGGCTCTGATTATATCCAAAAGAAATAGGGCACAATTTTGGGAGTGAACTATTGTAATACTCACAGTAGGGCTCTCCCTGGAGCAAAGTAGCTAGTAAAAGCAGAGGGCTTGTTTACTGTGGTCCCAAAAGTTGTACTCACTACTCACCATAAATGGATTGATGACAGTCTTCGTGATACTGCAGATTCCAATATGTATCACTCTTTTGTAGGTTTGTTTCCTTGCTTGCTTGCTTTAAACTGATTTTGCTCTGCTTTTGGCTAACTTAAGGGATATGCTAGAATTGGCTTGAAACTCTGGAGCATGTTGGGGCTTCAGGGCAGTCTGGACAGCTAGACTGGGTCCACTTCAGCCAGACCTTCTATCCAAATGTACACTGCCACTGTTGCTTTTCTCCTGTGCTGCAAAAGATTGATTGTGTCCATGTGGCTGCTGCCATCACTTCTAGGCAGCCAGCCATAAAACTCCATCCAAGAGCCTGGCCATGGTGGTCAATTCTGCTGGTTTCAAAATAAGGCACCTGTATCACCCGCAATAAGAGGGGAGATGGAACTGGTTGTGTCGACGGCTCTCTCTGACCTCAGCAAAGGTGCCACAGCAGCCAGGAGCTTGGGACAGAGCTCTTTGGCTATAAGCAGCAGCATCATAGAGAAAATAACCACCCAGTGGAGCTGAAAAATGGCCCCAGATCCAATATGTAAGTCTTGATTCCAGGCCTCCACTAAGGGAAGATTTATGCCAGGTCAACCTGCCCGATGTAGACTGAGAACTCTGTAAATCTGCCAGTCCTACAGAAACAGGATGCAATTATGCAATTGCTTTGTATTTGGGAAAAAAGATTAGAAAATGCCAGCTGCTTGTTGTCTTTTGTCTGTGTGCATATATTGACTGCATTTTGATACAGGTTAAGCATCCCTTGCCTGGTATTCTAAAATCCAAAGTTCTCCAAAATTGTCCACATGGGCTCACGTCTAAACATCACATTTGGTTCTTTTCCTAACACATTTTATCATGTATGTACATGCAAATAAGCTCCCCCCCCCCCGGGTTATGCAGCAGATTAAACTGTTCAGATGAGCTGCTGAACTTGCTGACCGAAAGGTTGGTGGTTCGAATCTAGGGAGCAAGGTGAGTTCCTGCTCTTAGGCACAGCTTTTGCCAACCTTGGAGTTCAAAAACATGCAAATGTGAGTAGATCAATAGGTACTGCTTTGGCGGGAAGGTATCAGTGCTCCTTGAAGTCATGCTGACCACATGACCTTGGAGATGTCTACAGACAACACCGGCTCCTCAGCTTAGAAATGGAGATGAGCACCACCCCCAGAGTCGGACACAACTAGACTTAATGTCAGGGGAAATCTTTACAGGTGTCCAAAAATAAATTTGACCAAAAAAAGGAATCCAAAACACTTGTGGTATCCAAGTATTTTGGATAAGGGATAATCAACTTATATTTCCCAATAGTTGGTGTTTTTTGCATGGTTTTAGACACATAACCATACTAAGAAAAAAAGCAATAAAATCTGTCAAATAGTTTCAACCAATCAAAATGAACAGAGTTCAAAACCATAGTAAAATGACCAGCAGGATAGAAAAACATTGCAAGGAAATAAAATATAATAATGTTCAAGCCAAGGGGATACCATAGCCAGGAGGATTTTAAAAATGTTCTACTTCTGTAAAGATGATAATAGAAAGGTGATTCCAATTCATTGATTTCCCACCACAACAATATCCCAGTATTTCTGAAAATTGTATAATCCAGAGATTTTACACTGTTTTTCTCCAAAGATTTACTCCATGTGTGTTTTCTCCAAAGGTCAGAGATAACTCAGACCTTTCTCATCTGCAAATCTCCTAGTAGTGTATTTGCTCCACGGAAATAACAATGCCTCCCCAATCTCATTAATCTAAACCTCTGTATTCATCCACTTTCTTCTTTGTTTCCTTCTCATTGTTCTAGCAATATTGAGTGCCGGGGAGGAAAATTGCCCAGGCACCTCTTGCTCTTGGCAAAATGGTTTGGACTCCCCTCCAACCTTTTCATGTTATCTCTACTGGGTTTCATTTACAGCAGAAGCCAGATTTTTATTTTCTGGCAGGAACTGTCTGTTCTGTGCATAAAGGAGACAGAGACAGGAGAACAATTGATAGAAGGTAAACAGATAATTAAGTGCCTAAATACTCTAAAGGTACCAGATCTTGTCTGATCTTGGTAGCTAAGGAAGGTCAGCCCTGGATAGTACTTGGATGGAGGCCTGCCAATTGTGTGCACAAGGGTGACACACCTTACACCAATAACAATATGCAGGCACAAGTGGTTGGATGAAATGGCCACAATTCATTTATTGAAAACAGGAACATAAAGGGTTGGCGGCCACGCATGGGTCCTGGATCAGGGTTGAACAGCCCCCACAAATGTCCAAAGGCGTTTTCAAGCCTGGGGTGCAAGCGGTCTAATGCCTGTCCACGGAAACTCAGCACCCCAAGGGGCCTGGGCGTTAACCCCCCTAACAACCAAGGGGGGCGATAAGCCAGCCTGATCCAGGGGCCATGCCACACGCCAAACACTGAGTTGTGACAAAGAACATGAAAAACACATAACCAAAACAGAGCAATAATGAGGTGCAGTTGAACAAAAGACACCAACACACAATGCTAACAGTAGGGAGGGTGGGAGGAAAAAGGACTGGCTGCACGTGTGGCCTGGATCCCCGGGTGGAAGTAAAGGCCGACCAGAAGCAAGGAGGGGGCAGGGCGGGGCCCTCCTGCTACCCCGGCTGGCGTTGGTGGCGGGAAGCCCTCCTGCTACCCCCAGGGGCTTCTGGGGAGAATAAGCCCCTTACAAAGACAAGATGGTGCAAGGGCAACGCTGCCCTGCAACCAGCTCGGCTGGTAAGTTGGCCAAGCCCATTAATGCCAGGTGCTGTAGGGTGTATTCCAGAACTGGCAAAATTACCTCTGAGGACCCATCCAGACACTACCTTTATCCCAGGAGCTTCCACAACAAACAGGAGGGTGGCCAGATGCCGCTCCCTGTAAATGTGGAAGGAATCACTGCAAAAGGCTAAAAATGTGAGATTTCTAGGTGTGGGAATATCGCGGTTTTGCGCCGAATACATGATTCTTCGCAGATCTGTTTGTCCCTGCAATCGGAAATCACAGGATTTTAAAATCTGGGTTTGTTCCCAGGTTTTAGATATTTGTTCCTTATTAGTCAGCTCCTAAAAAGAAGGTGACATTTGAAAGAAGGCAAAAACTTTGTTTGTGTGTCAGAAACTTTATGAAACATGTGGAGTTCACAATTTCTCTAGCCAGGACAAAGTAGTGGCCCTCTAGTCAATGTTGCACATCTTTTCACAAGAAGAACAATCAAGAACAGCCATGTATAACCCAGGAACAGCACCCTGTTGTTTGATACCACAAGTACACAATCAAATATATCTGGGTAGATGGCCAGTGCTGACTTGGGCAGAAGTGGTCCTACCCTATAAACTTTGTTTGTGTGGCAGATGCTTCATGTAATGTCTGGAGGGCACAGTTTTTCTGGCCAGGACAAAAAACAGAACTTTTGCAGGGATTCACTGCAGTGATTCTCCACATATCCGCATGTTGAGGGTTTCTGGTGGAAGTCCCACAGTAGCCATCTTGGGAGCCTCTAAATCCCACAACAAAGCATCAAGTCTGGACAACGGAGGCAGAAATCCTGGGACCAACAGGTCTGAATGTGGACCTTTCTTGAAGTCCCGGGATTTTTTTGTCCCTGTTTCAAACCCGTGATTTAGTGCGGTCTGCAAGCACCCTGAGTCTTCCTTGTCTAAGAAAACCCATTTTTAATAAGAACATTTCCAAATTCATACCATCCCCCCAAATTTAATTGATAGAAATAATTTTCTATACCAGGGCTGTTCAACTTCTACCGGGTCCAGGGCCGGAATAGAGGTCACTGATGACCTCGGGGGCCGCTCGGCCCCGCCCCAGGCCCCCGCCCCAGGCCCCGCCCCCAGCCCAGCCCCCGCCCCCAGGCTCCGCCCCCAGCCCAGCCCTCTCCTAAAGCTGTCATTCTCCAGGGCAGTGCGTCACGCCAGGCCTGTGACGCGCTGCCCTTGGCGCCGCCTACTCCTCCTTTTCGGCGCCCCCGCCCTTCCTAGGGCGGAGGAGCCGCCGAAAAGAGCAGAAGGCCGCGCCAAGGGCAGTGCGTCACAGGCCTGGCGTGACGCGCTGCCCTTGGCGCTGCCTACTTCTCCTTTTCAGCGCCCCCGCCCTTCCTAGGGCGGAGGAGCCGCCGAAAAAGGGCAGAAAGGCGGCGCCAAGGGAAGCGCGTCACCAGGCCTGTGACGCGCTTCCTTTGCGCCGCCTACTCCTCCTTTTCGGCGCGGAGAGAGGGACGGAGGGGGTGGTGCAGGGAGGAGGAGCTAGCTCTCTTCCTCCTCCCTGCCCCGCCTCCCCCTCCCCCCCGGCCGCCATTTTTTTAAAAAAAATTAGATTTTTTTTAAAAAAAATTTAAATGGCAGCTGGGGGCATAGCTGGGGCCGTGCCCAACAGGCTGGGGGGCCGGATCCGGCCCCAGGGCCGCCAGTTGGACAGCCCTGTTCTATACAATCTCATTAACGGATTTATTTTTAAAAACACAAGATTTTAAGTATTTCTCTTATTTTTACAGTTTAAAACTTTTGTGATTTTTATTCATATCCTACTCAAGCCAAAAGTTGTAATTTTGTTTACTGATACCATCGTACAAGGCAGTGCCATGACATCATTCTTTTCCGCATGTGATTCCTGATTGGATGGGACTCCTTCAAGTAAAGGGCATGGGCGGTGTTTTCATGGTGATGCCCATAGTCCAACCACCCATAAATGACACTGGAACATCTTACAGAAATATTCACACACAAGTACCATTGACATGTCAACATTTTCTTGTGCTGCAACCTATAAATGAAATTGATTCAACTGGCATTGTTACTGTTTGATGTTTACAAGATTCCCAGCACTGTTGGAATAGTTTTATTGTGGCCAAAAAGTCATAGCTATCAATGTGATTGTTGTTTTTTATGAGAGTGACAAGAAGATTAAAATAAGAAGTAGAGGAGGAAGAGGAGGAAGCTATTCATAGTGAGCCCAACCTAAGCAATAGCCAACAATTCCCCCAAACACACAAATATACGTACCTCGTGCCCTAGCAAACTGAATTCCACTAAGACATGAAGAGACATCTGTTTAATATGTTGTCAAAGGCTTTCATGACTGGAATCACTGGATTGCTGTGAGTTTTCCAGGCTGTATGGTCATGTTCCAGAAGCATTCTCTCCTGATATTTTGCCCACATCTATGGCAGGCATCCTCAAAGGTTGTGAGGTCTGTTGGAGACTTGGCAAGTGGGGTTTATATGTCTATATGTGGAATGTCCAGGGTGAGACAAATAACTCTTAAAACAGACAGTTCTTTGTCCCACCCTGGACATTGCACAGCTATACATATAAACCCCACCTGCCTAGTTTCCAACAGACCTCACAACCTCTGAAAAGATGCCTGGGTGAAACATCAGGAGAGAATGCTTCTGGAACATGGACTGGAAAACTCACAGCAACCCAGACATCTGTTTAGTTCCTGTAGTTGAAAAAGGAAGCTGCAAGAGGGAAGGAGGTTAAAAGAATAACCTGACATAAGAAAGAATATCACCAAATACAGTAAGGACTATTTTACGCCAGTTAGACCCAAAGGCCAACCTGAAACTGCAAGCTGTGTTTTCAATTGACTTTTCCTCCACAGGTATCCCTTGCCACCTTTTTTGATGTCCTGAATTTCAATGACTCTTTCAAGTGAACCTTCCAATAGGTGACTATGTCAGTCCAATTAAAAATGGACAAATCACAATGAGGAAACCTCCCTCCCCTTTGGCATTTCAGCTACCAACGTCCTTCTCCACAGATGCCCATAAATAGACCAGTTGGTCACAGAAGAAACTTGCATGTTTCTACCACTGTATTAACAGGATTTCTTATGCATTTTAGTGCTCAGTTGACAATTGTGTTTCTATGTTTGATTTCCTGCACCTACATTCCTATTGCAGTGCTCCGTATATTCTCAGACCAGAAAAAAAACCTGTTAAGCGAAAATGTAGATAGATAGATAGATAGATAGATAGATAGATAGATAGATAGATAGATCGTAGGCTTAGTTGATCCATAAAAATATTGTTTCAAAACTCATTTTGGATCTAGGGGGCGCTGGTGGTTCAGTTCGGAAGTCAATGCCGATTTTCACAGAAAAAAAATGTTCAAAAGTTTCTGAAACTTCCGAGACTTCCGAATTCCGAAAAATGGTTTAGCAGTATTATTTCCTGTTTCATTGAGTGCTCTTTACTTTGAAAGTAGTTATTTTACTCCAGAAAGGGGGGGGGGGGAGCAAAGGAAGGAAATTCATCCACGCTGGTTTAAAACAGGTTCTCTGGCATAAGACTGAAGCGGAAAGGACAGCAAAGCGAGGAAATTCACCACTCTGTTTTAAAACGCTTGCCCAGACTCCAGAGGGTCACCCTTCTGCCTTTATGGAGGGAAAGCACAATCAAAGCACCCTTGACAGATGGCTACCCAGCCATAATAATAATAATAATAATAATAATAATGATAATATTTTTCACCTACTGCCCAGGAAGTTTAGGCAGGCAGGCAGGAAGGCAGACAGGTCACTGTGAGTCTTCCTCCGCTGTGCCTGCTGCGTTCTCCATGCCCAGTGCCAGCCTGCATGAGGAAGGAGGCCAAAGGCGGCCTTCGGGGGCTGCTGGGCCCAGGAAGGACAGAATTGTCCTTCCCCCTTGAGCTGAGCGCTGTTCACCTGGGCAGCATGGCGGATGTGACCCAGCCCCTTCTCCCTCTCCTCCGCTTCCTCCTCCTTTGTGCTGCAGCTCTCGCGGTGTCCCTGGAAGTAGTTCCGGCACTCTCCCTTCCCAGGTCCAAAGGTGTCGCGTTGCTGCTGGAGGGAGCCTCATCACTTGATGTGATTATTTTATTCCAAAGCCAGGAGGATCGCCCAGGGAGGGAGTCAGAGAGGGAGGCGTGGCTTTTCCTCACGCATGCGGCACACCTTATGATCATTCATGGCACACTACTATGCCGCGTCACAGTGGTTGGGAAACACTGCTTTAGAACATAGCTATATAGCCTGAAAAACCTAAAACAACCCTGAGACTAAGCACCTCTGGGAATAGAAGACAAAAACTGTGCTTTTTTGCATGGATGCTCTGGGAACAATTCCAAACAGGTTGGAAAAATATCTGAGCCTAATTGCCATAGATCAGTGCTGTCCAACTTCTAACCGGCCAGGGGCCGGACTTGAGGTCATTGATGACCTGGGGGGCCATTCGGCCCCGCCCCGAGGCCCCGCCCCAGGCCCCACCCCCAGCCCCGCCCCCACCTGAACTGTCAATCTCCCTACTCCTCCTCTTTCTCCGGCGCATGGGACACCAGCGGTGCCGGGAAGGAGGAGGAGGCCCCCTCCTCGCACCCTCCCACCCTTCCCGGGCGCAGCCGGTGTCCATCAGCTGCGGCGCCGGAAAAAAGGAGGAGGAGGAGGGAGAGAAAGGAGAAGGCAATCAGCTGACTGCCTTCCCCTTTTCCCCCCTCTTTCCCAGCGTGCGTGCCGGTGCCAGGGTCCCGCGTGCGCGGGAAAGAGGAGGAAGGAGAAGGCAATCAGCTGACTGCCTTCTCCTTCGTCCCTCATCTTTCAGCGCGCCCTTGCCCCGATCCGAGCGCCGGTGCGGGGGGGAAGGAGGAGGGGTGAAGGAGGAAGAAGGCAGCCAGCTGACTTCCTCCTCCTTCGCCCCTCCTCCTCCCAGCGACGCGCCGCGGCTCCAATTGCGAGCCGCGGTGCAGGGAGGGGAAGGAGGAAGGGCGAAGGAGGAGGAGCCAGCGCACTTCCTCCTCCCTGCCCCGCCTCCCCCTCCCCCCCCGGCCACCATTTTTTAAAAAAATAGATTTTTTTAAAAAAAAGGCGACCGGGGGCATAGCAGGGGCTGTGTCCAACAGGCTGGGGGGCCGTGTACGACCCCCGGGCCGCCAGTTGGACAGCCCTGCCATAGATAGCATCAGAACTCAAGAAATTGTTGCTTTGAATATGACTTGTTATCTGATGATACATCACCGATCTTTAGATTCTTGGACAGAATCCACATCAGTGATGGTCCAAAGTTCCCATCTATAACAATTGATAGACAATGAAACCATAACAACAATGATGACTATGATGACTATTATTTGCAATCACAAATGATAGTAGAAAGAAGGGAGCGGGAGAAAGAAGGAGCGAGAAAGGGTGAGGCAAACCAAAATGACGCCACTGAAATTAAAATGAAAGAGCACCCCATTGGGCTTATAGGGCAACATGCTGTCTTCAGTTAAGAGCAACACTAAAACAAGACTCTTGTGATGAATCCCCTACCTGTTAGGCTAGGTAAAGCCTGAAAAATTAGACCCCAAGAAATGGCACGAAGAAATCAGCAGCCATTTTAGATAGGTGCCAAGGGGGCATCCATCTTAGGATTTCATTTCCAAAAGGGGGCATGCCTAAGGAGCAGCCTGAAGGGAAATGGGGGGAGTTAGGATTGGCTGGTAGAGAAGGGGGCAGAGCCTAACTTAGAAAAAGAAAAAATGCTTTGAAGAGGAGGCGTTTTAAAATCTGACAGCAGTTAGTGTTTGGGTGTCAGAGGAGAAGCAGGAGGAGCATTAGAGAGGAGTTGGGGGAGTTAGTGTTAGAGAGAAATAGCCTGAAATTGGTCAGGAAGCTAGCAGTGTAGGCTAGTGAGGAGACTCTGCATCTATCAGGGAAGATAGTTGGTAGAGGAGTAGAAAGATAGATCCAGAGTAGGACTATCTGTATTGGAGTTGAGATTTGCTAGGCAGAGAGGATTTATTTATTTATTTACATTATTTCTACCCTGCTCTTCTCAACCCCTGAGGAGGGACTCAGAGCGTCTTGACAAAAGGCAGCAATTCAATGCCGATACACAATATACAACATACAATATAAAACCATAAACATTCAGCATTAAAATACAGTTAACATTGAACATGTAATACACATTCACTTGAGTTAAAACAGTGTTCCGTCCACAACATAAGCATTGGGCCATATCCATCAACTTGCCAGTACAATTCCAATCCAAAGTGCTGCATTGTGCTAATGTGCAAAAGCCTGGCCCCTTAGCCAAGATTTCACTTTTTTTCTGAAAGCTAGGAGGGATGGAGTCGATCTTATTTCGCTTGGAAGCGCTTTCCACAGGCGGGGAGCCACCACCGAGAAGGCCCTATCTCTCGTACCCACCAATTGCGTTTGAGAAGTTGGCAGGAGCAGGGCCTCCCCAGATTATCTTAAATTACGAGGTGGGACGTAGAAGAAGATGTGTTCGGACAAGTAAGCTGGGCCAGAACCATATAGAGCTTTAAAGGTCAAAACCAGCATTTTGAATTGAGCTCGGAAGTGGATCAGCAGCCAGTGGAGCTGACACAACAGGGCGGTGGTATGCTCCCTGTATGTAGCTCCAGTTAGTAATCTGGATGCCTCCCATTGGACTAGTTGCAATTTCCGAACTGTCTTCAAAGGCAGCCCCACATAGAGTACATTGCAGTAATCTATTCGGGATGTTACCAGAGTGTGGACGAACGTAGCCAGATCAGACTTCCCAAGGTACGGGCACAGCTGGCACATGAGTCTTAACTGTGCAAAAGCTCCCCTGGCCACCACCAAGACCTGGAGTTCCAGGCTCAGCGATGAATCCAGGATCACTCCCAAGCTGCGAACCTGCATCTTCAGGGGGAATGTAACCCCATCCAACACAGGTTGTAACCCTATGCCTTGTTCAGCTTTACAACTGACCAGGAGGACCTCTGTCTTGTCAGGATTAAGTTTCAATTTGCTAGCCTTCAGCTAGTCCAACACAGCAGCCAAGCACCGGTTCAAAGTCTGAACAGCCTCCTTAGTGATAGGTGGAAAGGAGTGACAGATTTGGACATCATCCGCATACAAATAACATCTTACTCCGAAACTCCAGATGATCTCCCCCAGCGGTTTCATGTAGATGTTGAATAACATCGGGGACAGTACTGAACCCTGAGGGAGTCCACACGACAATGGTTGTGGGGTCGAACAGGTGTCACCCAATAACACCCTCTGGGACCGACCCTCCAGGAAGGATTGGAGCCACTGCAGAGCAGTACCCCAAGTCCTGCTTCCGTGAGGCGTCCCATGGTCAATGGTATCGAAGGTCGCTGAGAGGTCCAGCAGAACCAACAGGGACACACTCCCCCTGTCAAGCTCCCGGCATGGATCATCTACCAAGGCGACCAAGGCTGTTTCAGTACTATGTCCCGGCCTAAAGCCAGACTGTGCCGGATCAAGATAATCAGTGTCTACCAAGAACCCCTGGAGTTGCGAAGTCACCAAATGTTCTATATCTTTGCCTAAATAGGGGAGATTGTAAACTGGCCGATAGTTGACAAATTGAGTGGGGTCCAGTGATGGTTTTTTCAACAACAGTTTTATAACAGCTTGTTTTAAGCTGGCTGGAATTTTGCCCTCCTGTAAGGAGGCATTAACCACCACCGTAACCCGCTCTGCCAAACCCCCTCTGGCTTCTTTGATCAGCCAGGATGGGCAGGGGTCTAGGATGCATGTGGTAGGCCTCGCTTCTCCCAGGATCTTGTCCAGGATCCTTGAGCTGAACCAATTGAAACAAATCCATTAAAACCAGACAAGCAGAAGCTCGTGTCACATCCTCAGAGACTGCTGTTAAAGTGGTATCGGAACTGATCAGAGCCACTTTATCCATGAAGAACCGAGCAAATTCTTCACAGCGCACCGTAGAGCTGCCTGGGATCTCACACTGTGGCAGATTTAATAGTCCTCTAACAACTCAGAACAGTTCCACTGAGAGGAGATCCTATCAGTAAATTATTGGAGGGAGAAAGGAGTGGCATTTTGTAACTAAGATTTGAACTGTTTAAAGGAACCATACGCTTTCATGCCAAAATCTCTGAAGCATTGAGCCTAATACCTATTTTGTAAATTCTCTTAAATAAACTTCATTTTTTTGGTTCTAAACATCTGCTTCACATGTGCCTCTATCAAAGAAGTCTCAAATCAGTTCCCTGCAGCAATCAAGAGTCTAATGGTGCAGCGTATATTTTGAAGAAGAAATCTTTTCAGTGATACCTCAGTGCACAGGCCTGAATGCAAGTCCAGAGCATTCTTGCCTAAGATTCTCCAAGAAAGCCAAAGGGCTTAATATTGCTAATAAGTCTGGTGGTGACCATTGGGTTTTCAAAAAGGTGTTCCAGCCAGAAGATCGTTCCAGCTTAGGGCAGTTTTAATTTTTGAATACACATTCTTTCCTACTTGTTGTATTTGGTGGTAGTCAAGGGTTTCAACTCTTGATTTATTATTAGTGGTGTCAGCTTGGGCGATTTGTTCATTTGATTAAAAAAACCCTCTCTTTACATTTTGGTGGCAGCGGTGGGATAGAATAGGGAAGGTCCACCCTGCTTGAAGCCATTAAATCCCTTATCCTTTACAACTTTCATATTTCAATATTTACTTGCATCCTAAGATCATACTGGAGTGTAGAAGGGTGATTCACAATTCTATTTCTTATGTGAACCTTCGTACTTTGTGTTATGGCAACAAAGACTATTTGCTGTGACAAGAGGGCTAGTGCTTCTGTTGCCATGGTTCTGGGGACAAAAGAACTCCTACACAACTTAGCCTTGGCCCATTGCCCTCTCCCAGCTGCACACCTATTTGGGCATCCAACAGAAACATGACATCCCTTTGTCTTTGGCTTGTTAGGAAGTGTTTTCCATCAACAGCACACTGACACCCCTGCCGGCCAGCAAAAATGCACCCCCAAATCTCCAGAAAGTTAAGATTGTCCACACCATTATATTTTCTATTTCTATATATGGTTTTGAAAGGTGGAAGGTGAAGAGAGATGACAGGAAGAAACTCATCGCATTTCAGGTATGGTACTGGAAAAGCAGTCTATGCATACCATTGACTGCTAAAAAGACAAATAAATGGATTCTTGAGCAAAGCAAACCTGAACTTTCTGTAGAAGGCAAGATGGCTAAACTGAGACTGTTGTACTTTGGACATACCATGAGCAGAGATGACTCACAAGGCAAGACAATAATACTTGGTAAGATGGAGAGCAGTAGGAAAAGAGGACAACCCCATTCCAGATGAAGAGACACAATTGTGGAAGCAATGGTTGCCCCGGCCTCCAAGACCCAAACAGGGCTGTCACAAATAGGGTGACTTGGAGATCTGTCATTTATGGGGTCACCATCAGTCAAAATCAACTTGATGACAGTTAAGAACAAACAATGAGTTGGATAAAGGGATTAGCATATACTTTACTTTGCATAAAGCCTCTTTGCATTACAACCCAAAACTGAGCATATCTAATGACAGCATACATTTTCCCCTGCTGCAGGATACCAACTCAGTCTGAGTAACCTTGAACTACACTTGGGCTCCATCATCCTAGCAAATATTTTCATTAACTGGCTGTAAAGAAGGAGAGATCTGAAAAATTCAAACACAAGAGCACAGATGCAAGGATCATTTTGATGTCTCGTGTGTGCGATTCCTTTTTTTAAATGGTTGGGGGGAAAATTCCCTATGTAGAATGGCCCCATTTTGTTCAAAGTTGTCCATGTCTTGCCATTGTCCATGGATGGACAGAGTCACTATTTTACTAGCAAAGAAACCATTAGAACTCACTAGGGACAAACCCAGGCCTCAGGGCCTCTTAGGCTCTTTTTCTCAGGCCCTCCTCTCTATTGCCATCCAATCCTTCCTTCCTTCACTTTTTCCTTCCTCCTTTCCTCCTGGGGGATGTTTAGCTAGGAGAAGAGAAGATTGAGAGGGAACATAAGAACCATGTTTCAAGATTTTAAAGGGTGTCCGATTGAGGAGGGGGGGGTGACTTTCTGCTGCTCTAGAGACCAGGGCACAAGGGAGCCATGGTTTCAAATGGCAGGGAAAGAGATTTGACTGAAAAGATTAGGAAAAACTTCCTGAGAGTGAGAGCTGTTGGGGAGTGGCATAGGCTCCCTGGGAGTGTGTTGGAGTCTCCTACTCTGAAGGCTTTTCTGCAGAGGCTCACTATTGGGAGTGCTTTGATTGTGCCTTCTTGCATGGCAGGAGGTTGGACGGACTGGATGGCTCTTTGGGGTCTCTTATAGCTCTAGGATTCTAGGATTCTATATCAGGAGCAGGCAACACAGGGTCTCATGGACACACCTTTTCTCTCCCATCCACCATCTCATCCTGAGGGAGGCTAACACTCTAAGGATCTAAATGTTTCCAATCTTTCATTCAATTTCTGCCTCCAGAGAAGAGGAAGGGAACAAAAGGGCAGGGAGGAGACTTGGAGAAAACCCTCTTCCTCCTACCCGCCCACCCTGCTCTGGCCTGGCATGCGGCCTCCAAGTTAGAAAGTTTGCCTGTGCCTGATCAACACAGTAGAATTTTTGCAGTTTGTCACCACTTTAACTACAAAGTCTCAATGCTATGGAACCCTGAGATTTTTAGTTCAATGAGGCATGAGTATTCTTTGGTACAGAAGGTTAAAGAGCTTGTGTTTATTTATTGTGTCAAAAGCAAATTGAGGGTACAGTTACAATGTATTTAAAACACAAATAATGTGGCGCAGCTGCACCAGGAATGTGGCGCAGCTGGCTAAGTGTCAACTGCATAAGATCTCTCTGACCAATAGGTCATGAGTTCAAGGCCTGCCTGGGTCGAGGTGGGTGCTCGACGTTTAAGTGTAGCCTGCTGCTGACCTTTGCAGCCCGAAAGACAGTTGCATCTGTCAAGTAGGAGGTAAGGGTACCTCATTAAGTGGGGAGGCAAATTTTGACTGAATTATGAGGCCATTAAAGAACTCCAGGAATGCTGAGGAATGCGGAAGGAACAACAAGGGAAGCTGGGAACGCTGAGAGATGAGGAGTGCATCAGCTCCCCCTGGTGGCCAGAGTTTGCCTCTGTTCATCTATGTGTTTGTATATGGAAAAATTGTCTGCTAAGTATGTGTATCTGTAATCTGCTCTTAGTCCCCTTCAGGGTGAGAAGAGTGGAATATAAATAAAGTAAGTAAGTAAGTGTGTGTGTGTGTGTGTGTGTGTGTGTAAAAACTTGACATCATGCTAAGTTCCCTTTGACCCATGATTCCATAGTACTGAGCCATGGTATTTAAAATTGCTCTAGATCTACAGTATAGATGCAGCCTGGATTAAGATCTTACTAATATTGACAACATTGTGTCCAATTATCATAAAGATTCTATGATAGATATTCTATGGAAACAACACATGGCTCCAACTGTATGTTTTGAAATGAAAGCTTTCCCTTTGTCAATCTTCACCTCCCATTTTATTTGAGCTCCATCACCCAAATGAAAAACAAAGCTTCTGCCACTTATAATGAAGCACAATTACTGATCCACAAAACTTGGAGAAAGAGAGATTGGGAAATTTGATGCTGCCAGGCTTAAGCAAATAAACAAACAAAACATTTAAACTGACCATTTTTTCCCCAATTTCACCGTAACAAAAATAGCTTAGCCATCACTTGCGGCAGAACCAAACAATCTGTGACATTTCCAATAGAAGGTTTGGAATATGTCTAAGTAAGCCAGTTGACAGTAGACAACAATAGCTCTTGGCTATGACTTTGGAAACTTGTTTTTGAATGCCCGCTTAACCATGAAACCTCTCCTAGGTGACCTTGAGCACATTACTCTTTTTTAGATTCTGAACAAATCTTGCCAGGAAAACTCTGTGATACATTTTTGTTTGGGTTGTCATACATCAGAAATGACTTGGGTCTCATCTACACTACCATATAATCTAGTTTCTGAATCCAGATTACCTGATTTGAACTGGATTATGTGGCAGTGTAAACACATTCTACATTATATGGCAGTGTAGATCCAGTTCAAAGCAGGTAACCTGGATTCAGAAACCGGATTATATGGCAGTATAGTACCAGCCTTGGAGGCGTACAATGACAATGAAATAAAGTAAATAAGGTGACAATAGCTAAAATCCATTCTGATAACTCAGTGTTATCGGACATAGGGAAGACCTGAAAACATCAAAGAGAGAGCTTAAGGTGAAGCTTTAACTGCTCTTATTGAATACACATTTTTTCATTGTAAACTCGTTTGGGGACCCGGTAGTGCCTGCGTTATTTGAGAAAAGCACTGTTTGTTTTTTGAAGTTTGGTAATATTGTAATGTCTAACACTATTTATGGGGGGGGGGCAGTCTTTCCATTTGTTTTTTCATGAATGCTCTCAATAGAAAATGCACAAAGATATTCCCAGAATCGTGGGTCAATCCTTCCCAAACAAAGCCTTTATTCAAAATAGGCCATGTTGGGTCTGTGTGCGAAGTGTGGTCCACATTCAATAACAGCTGGGTTCAGTGCTCTCTGGATAAGGGTGAACTACAATTCCCAGTTTGCTGTGTGCTATAGGAAACGGTAGGAGAGGATTAAGGGAGTGGCCATGCAAATTCCACACAAGGAACCCTGGGATGCCTGCATGTGGTGGAGGAAACACGTGAAATCTAGGCTGAAATTATCCCTGAATGAAATAATTCGTTTGGTGATTAGTGTTTGGGGAGGACATTGGCAGCATTTGGGCTACTTTTTCATAGTGCTCACTATAACCTGCAATGTCAGCCTTTGGAGGCTTCACAGCACTTGGATCTATAGCCTGTATAAGTTGACACCTCTGCCACATACACACTTTTTATTTTTATTATGTGTATATGTGTATATATGTGTATAGACAGGAAATTGAACTGGCTAATCAAACCACAATATATTTCTGAACTGGGGGAGCTGTGCTGTTAGAAGAATACAGCCTACAAGAAGACTCTTTTCACCCAGAAAGATAATAGCACTCCAAATGCATTTCAGTATCAAGCCTCGATTTTTTAAAACTCCACTGTAAGTTGATTTGAGATTCAGTGTATGAAAGGCAAGCCATCAAAACAAACTGAACAGATAAACAGTTATTTGGAGAGGAAGGCGAAATTATTTGGCACTGTGCTCTGTAGATGAGTCATACATGCCACGGGGGCACATTGAATCTTTCATGCACCTGTTCAGGCTGGCTTTTCAATATCACTTGCCCATTGCTGGCCATAATACGGCTTAATGTGGGCTATAGGCAACCTAGATCTCAGAAGAAAAGAGAGCTGATTGAAACTGATTTCCAGACATAATGGAGGTCAGAACGATGACTGGGTCTTGTGCTTTGGAAATCATCAGCATGCTGATCAGGGATGAGATTCATCCCAGTTACTAGCATTCAGGGGGAAATAGCAAACTGTCTCACAAATGCTTGAATGGTTCAGAAAAAAACATTATTCCATCAAACCTGATGCCACTTATGATACATTAATCTGGCACAACATTGTACACATTATTAATGCATATCTAGTGCAATAAGGCTACATGCATTATTAATGCATTAGTTAGTTTTTAAGGTGCTACAAACATCTTGCTAACCTTTCACAGGGCTTGGGTATATGGCAGCAGGTGTTTGGAATAAATGGCAAAGAACATATTAAATAAAAGGAATTAACATTTTAGGGACTACAGTTATGGAGATAAGGTTGGAGTACTTTCATTACCTTCATGACAAAGAGACAAAATGTTCGTGTTGTTAACTGCTGTCAGTCAATTACAGCAACCCTGGCAATGAGAGTCTTCCAAGCTATCTTGTCATCAAATATCCCACTCGGGTCTTGCAGACTCATGGCCATCATGGCTTCTTTGAATCTATCCAACTACATTGTGATCTTCCTCTTCCCTACTAACTTCTATCTTCCCGAGCATTATTGTCGTGTCGTGTCTTCTCATGATGTGTCCAAGGTATGACAGTCTCAGTTGAGTCATCTTGGCTTCTAGGGAGAGTTCAATCCACACTTAATTTCTGCTGTTTCATTAGCTGTATTGAGTTTGCTTATTTTTTTTTGTTTCCTTTTAATTGCTGTTTGTTTACCTTGGCATTGCATGTTTACCATTTCTGTTATATTTTTGGAAAATGCCCCGAGCCTCTCTGGGGAGAGAGGGTAAGATATAAATATATTATTATTATTATTATGCAGTAGATTAGGTGAGGGAAAGAGAAGGTAGATCAGATAACCCTAGATATCTCTTTCTACTGCTATTTCCTTTCGGCAAATAGTCATTTGTGCTATAGTGAGGTTGCACTCCACATTCAACAAGAGGAACAACATTTGGATCTACAGAGGTTTTTTTATTCCAGCTCTCAGTAGCCCCAGTGATCCTGGCCAATGCTAGTTCATAATACATTTTCATATTTCAAAATACTGGAAGGATCTGAGGCTTCCCTACCCCTTGTCTGGGGCATGCCTGCATAAGCTGTAGCTCTTCAGATGTTTTGGGCTTCAACTCCTAGCATTGCTGGCTATTGAACAAGTTGGCTAGAGCTTCTAGGAGTTCGAGTCCGAAAACCTGAAGGGTAACAAGTTGTGCAGGCCTGGCCTAGGGTTTGCTCCTTCTTTGGGTTTCTATTTCATTTAGCTGCAGATGGATCAGGACTTCTCCTATGGCCGCCACGTGTATGCCAGGAAGGTTACTCCACTATAAATTTGGCCTGGAGTGCAAACCAGTGTCCAGACATAATAATAATAATAATAGGGATCACAAGCCTGAAAAAGACAGACTACAAGCAGAGGCATAATACCATTTCTCAGATGACTCACTGTGGAACTTGTGCCACAAATATCATTTGCCTGTGATAAAGAACTGGTGGGATCACAAGCATGAAAAAGTTAAAGAAAATGAACATATCAAACTACTCTGGGACTTCCGAATTCAGACTGACAGAGTTTTGGAGCACAATAGTCCTGACCTCACGATCGTGTTAAAAAACCAAGTATGGATCATCGATGTTGCAATCCCAGGCGACAGCAGGATTAACGAGAAGCAACTGGAAAAGCTGACATGATATGAGGATTTAAAGATCGAACTGCAAAGACTCTGGCACAAGCCAGTAAAGGTGGTCCCAGGGGTAATCGGCACACTGGGTGCAATGCCTAAAGACCTTGGCCTGCACTTAAACACAATTGGTGCTGACAAAATTACCATCTGTCATTTGGGAAGTGTCTAACATGTGATCAAATACAAAAGGTAGCATAGTAATCTTGTTTACTGTGTACTAATCTTGTTATGTATCAACTAATAATTAATAATAATAATAATGCTTTATTTATACCCTGCCCTTTCTCCCCATAGGAAGTTGGGTTATAAGCTCTGCTGGGCTGTCACTCATCCTCCGTGTCACCACTGTCACTGCCATGGAATTCCATGCAAGCACCTACTATCATATATTGCTTCTTCTGATGTTAGAATGTGGTGTCGCATGATCACAACTGCAATATCCAGGTGTTTGCAGTGAACTTTATGGCCAGCAGTAGTGGCAACATGGGGATGCACCATACCCTTCTTCTTCACTGATCAGTGCAAAAAAATGGTGGTGGCGTCCATGCAGACAGTGTATTGGGCCAAAACGTACTTCGTTTCAGCTGTCCAGATTGCTGCAAAGCCCTGGGATATTCCAGAGTTTCTCATCAGATTCAGGAAAGAAAACCTAGAATACTCATTGGAAGTCACAGTGCATTGTGGAGTCAGTCAGTGGCAGATTTGTGGTGAATTCAGGTTTTCTGGCCAATGTAGACAAGCTAGCAGTCAAATGTAAAGGGTGAAAATCCAGCACACACTCGCTGATCAAAAGCAAAGAAAACCAATGCAAAGGGAAAACATATTTTGAGGCATTATCTGTCATCACTCTGCATGAGGTTATAATTATTTCTTTTATGAGGCACAGCAGCTAAATTCCCTAGAAAAATGAAAAAGTGGTGCAATGTGTTGACATGGAATGACCATTAGAATTAGCAACCTTTCAGCCTTGCCAATTTCTTTGCTCTGCCAAGGAAATCCAGTACTTCTCACATTTCCCAATGGGTCTTATGACAAGCAATTAACCAAACTGTTTCGTTTTTTATTTCCTTGTCTATTTTTATATTGTTTTTCTCCTCTCCTCCTTTGAAACGCACATTAGCTAGAGAATTTTTCGTTGCATTATTAAGAGTTGCTTTAATTGCTAACAGAGCCAAACCAATTGACATAATTATTTTTACAAAACTTGTGGGACTTCCTAATCATTATTATTACTCATACAGAGAAAGACTTTAAGTTACATTAAAAGCACAAAATGTTTATGAGTGTCAAATTGGGGGGAGGAGAAGTTGATGTTTGAAAGAAAAAGGATTCTATAGCATATAATATAATCTACTTTTTGTGGATAATACATTAACCTTTTGGACAGAGTGTAAAACAGCCAAAGAATTTGGATTAGTGAGTTGGTGAAGCTGATAGTAGATTCCAAGAGGAATTACGAAACATATGTAAATTACTCTTTTCACAATATTTGGATAAACTGAGATTAAAAGGTTTAATCTTAGCAATTAACAGAAAGTAGTTTGGGTCGCTGTGAGTTTTTCAGGCTATATGGCCATGTTCCAATAACATTCTCTTCTGACGTTTTGCCTGCATCTGTGGCTGGCATCTTCTGAGGATGCCAGCCACAGATTCAGGTGAAATGTCAGAAGAGAATGATATTTATTTATTTATTTCATTTCATTTCAAAAGCATTGCATAAATAAGTGCCAGCTAGCTTATAGAATCTATCAACAGATGTAGGTTTGAGCCATCCTGTCTTTATTATTCAAGTTTCAGAATAATGCTTCATGTGGACATGCTACTGGAACATGGCCATATAGCACAAAAAACTCACTGCAACCCAGTGATTCCATCCATGATAGGCATTGACAAAACAGAAAGTTGTCAAAGTTCTAGGAAAGTTGTTTCCCTAGAACTTTGAGGAAATGTAGATACTTTTGATGACCAGCCATTGAAATTATGAGGCCATATATGAAAGATGAATTGACTTATGTACACTTTTATTTTAAACTGCCATTTGTTGCAATATTTATCCAGGTTGTGCAAAGAGGGGAAGCAACCTAATGCAGAGTTTTCCTGGCAAGATTTCTTCAGAGGAGTCTGCCTTCCTTTGAGGGTAAGAGAGTATGCCTTGCCCAATATCACCCAGTGGGTTTCATGGCCAAGAAAGTACTCAAACCTATTCTCTAAAGAGCCTTAATCCAATGCCCAAACCACTACACCACTGTAGCTCCCAAGTTTTGTTTTGTTTTTTCCTTTCATTGCCAGACTATATGGGTGGTCATGGGTCTGATTACTCAGCTTGTGCCTTGCCTTGTTCAGCTTCTGTTTTGCCAATTTCATTACTTTCCTTGTGAGATTCAGTAGTATATCTCTTTCATTTTTATGAACGGTGCCCCCATAGAATACATTTTGGATTGAAATAAGATAGCTAGAAGTTTGAACAGCAGCCAAGATGGAGAGGCATATGCCAGCAGAAATCTCAAGAGAAAGACAGGCAAAATGATAAAGCCAAATGACTGCTAGTTTTCCAAAAGCTGTAAATGCAGCACCAAGCCTTCAATTGCTCAGCTTCAATCTTGAATAGGTCAATCTATAATGAGCCATTAAGGGAGCCTGTGCCGAAAAGTGAGCAAGGTTGAAAAGTGAATATGCATTAATGACTTTATAAACCCAGAAATGGAGTTATTTCTCAGCAGGTGGTCACCAACCCCTTCCTTTTTCATTCCCATTCTTTCTTCAGATATTGCTTCCCTCGCCAAGGAAATATGAACAGTCCCATTTTGTGGGAGATGGCCGGCCTGATGCAGAAAAACATTACATGTTTACAAGTCCTGTTGCCATTCAAGATCCAGAAAAATATCCTGTTAGTTTGCTTGCTCTCTGCTATCAAGTAAGCTTTGACTTATGGCGATCACATGAATGAGAGATCGGAAAATGATGCTGTTATTAACAACCTTGCTCAGGAGTGTGGCTTCCTAAATTGAGTCAATCCATCTGAAATGTGTTCTTGCTTTAATTTTTCTCTAATGCCTTCAACTTTAGCAATCATTATCATATTTTTCTAAGGCTTTATTTGCTTCTGGAGCCATTCGTTTATCTTTTTAGCAGTGCATGATGTCTGTAATATCACATTTCAAATGTGCTAATTGGTTGACGACTGTCAGACTCCCCATATAAGTCTGTTGTATATATTTATACAAGAAGGTTGATAGGACTAGAATGATTCAGTTGCAAGTTCAGTGGAAAGAGACCTCTCGATGGGTCCCCACCTTCATCTCCATCAAGCCTCAGATCACCAAATGAGAGTTTGCTCCTGAGTTCACTCTACAACAGATGGACTGTGCAAGTTGAGTCTCCTTTATCCAAATTGCCTGGGTCCAGAAGTTTTTGGATGTTTTTTTTTAATTTTTGAAATATCATTATCTGCATATACATAGTGAATGGCGGATAGAGGGGAAAGCTACAAATAGCTACAAATCCTGAGCCCACTGTTTTTCTCAAGGAGCCCACACTTCACTATCTTTAAATATTTGAAAGGATGTCCTAATGAGGACTGGACAAGCTTGATTCCTGCTACTCTAGGGACTATGACATGGAGCAATGGATTCAAACTGCATCTAAATCTCCTGACAGAGTTGTTGGATAATGGAAGATGCTGCCTTGGAGCATCATGAAGCCTCATTTTCTGGAAGTTTTTAAACGGAGGCTGGGTTGCCATCTATCAACACACAAAAATACCTAGGAATTACCCTGGACCATGCTCTGACTTACAAGAAGCACTGCTTGAATATCAACCAAAAAGTGGGTGTTAGAAATAATATCATATGAAAGCTGACTGGTACAACCTGGGCATCACAACCAGACACAGTGAAGACATCTGCCCTACGCTTTGCAACTCTGCTGCTGAATACGCATGCTCTGCTGAAGAATATGCTTGCACTTTACTACTCTGCTGCTGAATACATCCCACCATGTTAAAACAGTGGATGTAGCTCTTAATGTGTCACAATGCCGGGTCTTGGCTAGCCCCTTAAACACACACACAGAGACGGTATTCAGTTAACTACTTTATTGAAGAATAGAAACAGTAGAAAAGGTATTGTCCAGAAAAATATCAAAGTAATCCAAATCTACTTATTTCCCTTGGCGAGGACCCCGACGCTCTAGGCTTCGCCTCCAATCTGTGCTTCGGGCCTGCGCCCCCTTTGGCCGGTCTAGGCTGTGGTGCCAGCCCCTCCTGCTAGCCTCAATGCTCCGTCTCCTATCAAAGCTGTGACCTTGCCTCCCAGCACCTGGTTCCCTATCTTCGTGAGAATCAAACTCCCCTTGTGCTTCCATGCACTCATCCTCCCCATTCGTTCTTGAGAACCTGCCCCGTTTTCTCATAGCCTTCGCTATCACTGCTTTCTGAACCTCTCTGACCTTGCTTATCCTCGTACGGGTCAGGCCATCCATCATCCCAGGCCAGGCTCTCTGTGGGAGAAGAAGGCCCAGCTAACTCATAAGCCCCTTCTTCCATTCCTCCAAATCCTCCTCAGAATCTACCTCAGCTGCTGCTGGTTCTAAGAATGTGGGACATCCTACACCACTGCAGAAATTATACAGCTTACCCAGTATTGCACCACCATTATACAGCTTACCCAGTATTGCACCACCTGACATCTATCGGGAAGTAGCAGCCTGTAATGAAAGGGCCAAGGCAGTGACATCTCTGTTCCATCCTCTGTTCAGATATCAGTCAGCAAGCCAATGACTTAAATCAAGAAATAGCTTCCTAAGATCTACAGAGATACTCGCAGGAATGCCTCAGCAAGTGAGAGTCCAAAAGTGGCAGGCTAAAACTCGGAACCTCAATCCATAGCTGATACCAAATGAGAGACTCCCCCCTGGGCACACAGAAGAGTGGGCAACTTGGAAGGTGCTGAACAGACTGCGCTCTAGCATCATGAGATGCAGCGCAAACCTTAAAAAACAGGGCCACAAAGTGGAGTCCACAACATGCGTGTGTGGAGAAGAGAAAACCACAGACCACCTATTACAATGCAACCTGAGCCCTGCCACATGCACAATGGAGGACCTTCTTACAGCAACACCAGAGGCGCTCCAAGTGGCCAGCTACTGGTCAAAGGACATTTAATATAATGCCAAGTTTTCAAACGTTGTGGGTTTTGTTGTTGTTATTGTTTGTTTTTTTTAATACATTACAACTGTATCCTTGGTTTGCTCCTGATATGATAAATAAATAACACTCAACATTTCAGCTCCTTAACTGTGTAAATACAATAACTCCCCACCCTTATCCATATGTTCCAAGGCCCCAATGGATATCTAAAAGTACCAAACCCTATATATATCTCCCCCCTCCAGCCCTTGCTACACATACCAATGATCGAAGTCATTGATGGGAAGATACTAGCATATACAGCATGGATAGGACACATTGGACAAAGGGATTATTTATGTTGTGGACACGATGGCAGAATATTTCATTGTGCAACTCAGAATGGTGTGCAATTTAAAGCACACAAATTTTGGGGTATTTTTCCCTGAAAATTTCTATTTAATGTTTATGGTGCTTGGTTGAATGAAACTGAAACCACAGAAAGCCAAACAATAGATTGTGGGAAAACTGCTGTAATATCTGTTTTAAAATTTGTGCAGATTTCATTACTGAAAGGAAATAATCTCCCCAACAATCCAGTGAGATAGAAAACACAGCCAGGATTCAGAGAAACTCAACCGAATTGAGAAAGACAGATCTTCCACATCCATTATGTGAAACAAGCAAATGTGCAGTCATGTATGGAGTTCCAATAAAATAGAGACAAAGAAGGTAATAAAAATAGGCTGTAGGATGGATACTGATGTTGCTAGCTGTACCTAATATTTGTTCCAGGTGAGTGAAACTGCATTACCTAAAAACAGCAAGTTCTCAAATGAAAGATCTTGCCCCTTGGACCTTTCCCACAGTTACCTTGCTGTTTCCACACAGAAACATTCATCCTTCAGACTGAAACACTTATTCGTTTAAATTGTTTTTATTACTACTACTACTTTTTCAAGCCTGTAGATTATTCCCACTGGAACTTCCACTAAGAGAATGAGTTTGTTATTAGTCATATAATTGGATTAGAGCATCCATGGATTTTGGCTTTTGGTGGTGTTTTAAAGATAAGAGAACTTTCCCAAATTCAGGTGACCCATGTTTCAGACCCATAGAGGAGAATAGACAGTACGATAGTTCTGTACACACTGATTTTTGTGCTTTGCCTCAGGTGTTTCTTACTCCAAACTTTTTTTGTGAAGCCTTCCAAATGCACTATATGCCTTTGCTAATCTGTGATCTATCTCTTTATCAATCTTGTTGTCTGAAGAGATGATGCTTCCCAGGTAGGTGAACTGCTGAACGGACAGATTTGCCTATGCTGATGTGGGGATGATGGTGTTCTTCCTGTGGTGCGGGCTGGTAGAGAACTTCAATTTTCTTCTATGTCCTCACTAAACATATCTGTGGGTGCACCTCGTTGGAGCATGTGAGGAATCAGTGTGTGTGTGTGTGTGTGTGTGTGTGTGCGTGTGCATGTGTGAACTGTAAAATAAGATACATGAAGGTGATTGGTCGGGCTATGCCAGGGAAGCAGGCCAAGCCTGGGACTTTTGAATACTGTTACATTTTTGCTCAGGTTGCAGGTGCTTGGAGCAGCAAAGAGAGAGAAGGAAGCAGAGAGAGACAGAGTTTGGAGTGTATTCTCGTTTCATGAACTGCTGAAGGGGTTTATCTACATGGACAAAGAAAGGCCATTTTAAGGACATTATGTGAGTTGATACAGCTGATCACATTGTACATATGTTGTTCTGAACTATGAAGAGTCAACTACTTGGTAAAATATCTGCATGACATATTTTCTTTCTCTGGCAAGGCAGTGTATGAGCTCATCAAACATGAACTACATGTGGTTTATTTTACATTATGCCACACACCTGCATTGTAGAATTAAAGCAGTTTGACACCACTTTGCCCCCCAAGGCCCAACGTTATGGAATCATGAGAGCTGCAGTTTTACAAGGAGTCTCTTCCAACTCTAAGATCCCATGATTCTACAATTCTACCCTTTCTGTTTCTGTGAAAATGTCTACTCCTGTTGAGTGAAACTTTGCTAGTTTTTTTTAAGATGCTTTGATACATTATTGATTTCTGGGGGGGGATACAAAAAGAAATTTGTTTGATAAAAATGTACAAAAGGAACGTTTTTTCATAGAGCAAAGCACACTGTTTTCTGCATAATTTTAAAGAAAATTATCTTCCCCATTTTTAAAAAGTGCAAAATTGAAGAAAAATCTTGTGGCAGTTGATGCTTTTCTTGATGAGCGTCTCAGTGTCTCGAGATGACCATATTTGTGGGGAATCTTTGCCTCCCTATTCCCTGAACAATGAAATATAACCATTGAGATGATGACATTTACCACAAGTTTGTAACAGTCCACACACATTGTCCCATTGCATGTCAGAATTATCCTGCACTGGCCAAACAGTATAATCACCATCACCATCTTCCACTGTTAAGAGCTTGGGTGTCGTCCTGGATTCACAGTTGACTATGGAGGTCCAGATCGCTAATGTTAGTAAGCAGGCCTTTTTCCATCTCCGGCAGGCGAGACAGCTGGCATCTTACCTTTCAGAGGAAGCCTTGGCTATAATCATCCATGTGACGGTTACAACTAGACTGGATTATTGTAACGCCTTGTATGTTGGCCTTTACCTGTCGACTACTCGGAGGATCCGCATTATTCAGAATGTGGCTGCCAGGCTACTTGCAAAAACACCTTTGAGATGCCACATAACTCCAACTCTGTTACACTTGCACTGGCTTCCAGCGGAATTCCGGGCCCTGTTTAAGTTGTTGGTTTTGACCTTTATGGCGCTTTATGGTCAGGGGCCAGCATATCTCAGAGACCGCCTCTCCCCTCTTCTCTGCCAGTGGTCGCCTTGACTCCTCCAACTAAACTTACTGTATGTTCCAGGCCCCAGGGAAGTATGTCTCGAGAGCACAAGACGTAGAGCCTTCTCCATCTCTGCCCCTGTCTTGTAGAACTCCTTGCCTCCCCACTTGAGGGCCATGTGTGACTGGAGACCCTTTGCTCATTCACTCAAGACCTGGCTTTTTAGCAGAGTTTTTAATGTTTAATGCAGTCTATTTGGTATTGTGTATTTTTAATGCAATTGTGTCATGTAAATCGCCTGGAGCATTTTAATGGAGGGTGATTAACAAGTGAGAAACTGATGATGATGATGATGATATTGCATTTCTGTGAACTGAAATGTTTCTAAGACAATCAAAGGTCTGGAAAACAAGCCCAGTGGGACCTAACTCAAGGAACAGGGTGTTTTTAGATTGGAGGTGACATGATAAATCACAGGGATACCCCAAAGCTTCAAGCAAACCCCCAACTTTTACCAATGTAGAGCTAAAATGGTTACCCAATGATACTGATCACAAGTGGAGGCACATTGTGGGGGTAGCCAGGAGCCAACTCAAAGTGAATTCAGGTTTAATGCTCACGTTGATGAACTCTGTATCTGAACACACAGAGAGAAGCAACACAGAGAGAAAACAGGAAAACATATAAGTCAGCCTCATCAACTTACCCCTGAATGTTAGAAAAATGTACATACATAATATTACGTATCTGTAAAATCTAAATGAAAATCACAAAAAGTAGTGGAGGCTGGTGAAAGAAAAGTCTTTGATGTGTTTGGGAAGAGGCTTTCAAGTGGTCTCTAGAGGACTCTGAATGTTTTTATTTACTTACATAAAGAGCACCTGACCTTGTAATTCCATTTCACATATGCATTTTGTTAGTTTTGAAGAAATTATTTGTTGAAACATAGTGAACTGATTTTCTATTCTCTTTCCATGTTATTTCTACCTCTGGTACCACATTTGACCTTGGTTTGCAGAGATATAAGTGAGTATGAATTATTATTATTATTATTATTTAAAATGGTAATACTTTGGTACATATCTACTTTGTGAAGTACATTTTATAGATGCCAACTTCCAAAAATGCGTTTTTGGAAATACAATAAGCTTTTATTAAGAGATTTGTCTTGCCTGCTCTTTGATCCTATGTGTTCTCGCCATCCACCTTTTGTAAGCATACTTTTAAAATCCAATAAAGAAAAGGTCAGGTTACTTGAAATAAAAGAAAGTGGGATGTGACATTTGCTGCATTGTTTTGTTATCATGTATCTTTTAAAAACAAATTTACCATAGAATTCTGGTTGCTTCTGATCGATGCAGAGCCAACCTTACGAAATAGGGCTACAAAGTGGAGTCCACGACACACGAGTGTGGAGAAGAGCAAACCACAGATTACCTGCTGCAATGCAGCCTGAGCCCTGCCACATGCACAATGGAGGACCTTCTTATAGCAACACCTCTCTGGAGTATCCCTGTGTTTGGGTGTTGTTTTGCTGTTATCATTTTAGAGGTTTTTTAATACTGGTAGCCAGATTTTGCTGGACCACTCTAACAACCACCATATTAGACTTACACAGAGAAGCCATTGAAATCCATAAGCATGTGAACAATTTCAACAGAAAGGAGGAAAATTAACAAAATCTAGCTACCAGTATTAAAAAATAAAATTATAACAGCAAAACAACACCCAAACACATGGATACTCCAGAGAGGAAACAACCAAGGACAGCTAATCACCTCTCAACAAAGGATTCCCCCAGGCGGTAACAAGCGAAACTGCAAGGCCATCTGCAAGGCCATCAATTGGTAACTGCAAGGCCATCAATAGCTAATCAAGGTGGCCAGATGAGACATTCACACCTAGCTCCAACAGGCAAAAGTTCTTTGTCCCAATTTTCCTAGTTCCAACAGACTTCACAACCTCTGAGGATGCTTGCCACAGATGAAGGTGAAACGTCAGGAGAGAATGCCTCTAGAACATGGCCATATAGCCCGAAAAAACAACAACCGAATAAAGTAGAATTTTATATGTATATAGAGTGAAAGGGCCTCTGGACACTGGAGCTTTCCTAGTATCTCTCTCTGGCATTACTTTGCGAATGAAGATTCTTAGGAAGGACTCATCCCATGGTTTTTACAAGCACGTTGATGACTAAAAGAGTTGGATGTGTCCTTCGAGCCTGTGCAATGGATTTTTCTGGTGGAGCGCAGCGTGCACAGAACTGGCCTCACCCTTTAAATGAAAGGTTCATCTGCTGGGGCCTAGCAAGCCTAGGACGGTGGCAGCGAGGTCCTCAGGTCGTATGTTTGATTTGAGTTTCCTTCTCTAGATGGTTGACCTTATAGGGTTAGACGAGCACCATCTGCCTGGGTTTGAAATTAGAGTTTTCCTTCTCTCATGATGGTTGCCGAAAGGCTAGAGAGCTCATCCTGCCCTTTGATGCTCTTTGTCAGACCCTTGTGTTGTGACCTGTCTGGCATGGGAGGCCCTACCAATGGCTATTATGCCACTGCCAGCATAGCTCACAACTTCATTAGGGTACATAAACCTCTCCTCCGCGAGAAGGGGGCGCCAATGGAGAGGAGCATTCCTAGTAAACTATGCTTAATACATAAAGGGTGTTTCCAGTGTTTGGCAACCTGATTCCTTCCAATTATTTTGGACTTTGTTGATGTTGTGTGCCTTCAAATCCTTTCCAGCTGATATCTACTCTAAGGTGAACCTATCACAATGTTTTCTTGGCAAGAATTGTTTGAAGGAGGATTGTCCCTCCCTTCCTCTGAGAAAGTGTGCCTTGCCCAAGATCAATCAGTGAGTTTCCATGGCCAAGTTGGGATTTGAACTCCCAGAATCTGAGTCTGACACTCAAACTACTATATCACAGCCATTTATCAAGAACATCATTCATATAAACATCTTGAGAGAGTTCTTTGCCATGCTGAGGTTTTCTGGGATTCATTGTTCAAAACCTAACTTTTCCAAGCTCAACTAAAAATAATTGTTCATTTTTTTTACCATATTGTTGTTTCCTGCATTGATCCATTGGGAGGGGGAGAGAGAGAAAGGAAGCAGAGGAAGAGGAAGAAGAGGAATAATATTAGTTATGAACTCATAAGCATCATAGCTATCCTTTCTGATCCCTCAGTTTCTATTTATTGGACAGCAGTTGCTATAACCGACAGGATTCTGTTCCTCTCTCAATAAGGAAAGTTAGATGACATCCCTACTCTTTTCTATGAGCAATCTATAATGCAGCAGGCAGGTTGAAGATCTTTGCCACAATTCCCCTTTTTGTGCCAGGGTTGCCGCCGAGAAGCAGCGTGGCTTTGTATAGCCAGACACAAACTCTGGCTACGAAAAGTGACCTACGTTATGAGGAAGAATATGTAAGTAGGACTGTGGGCTTCTGTGGTCCCTATTTCTCATCTAAATTAAAGGATACATAGGCATCATGGATACAAAACTTTCAGTAATGCATCCATAACTGCCAAGTAGGAATAGCCCATATCCCCCCTAAATCTACCCAATAGCAATGGGCAAGGCTCCATTTAGTAGGCATTATGTAGAAACTGCTTTCATGCTGGAGATGAAACATCATGGAAATTCCAGCAATGCTGGAGACAAGTCAAGTATATCATTCACTGTGTTCGCTTTCTTATCGGGAGGGGAAGATTAGGAGATATTTATTGAGTTGCACCAAAGCGCCTCTGATCTGTAAATTAGGCTGTTAACATTCACTTGAGTCTCAGAGGAAATAGATGCAGAAGGCACATTTTGCATGAGGCCCAAATGTATTCATAATTTGCCTTGACTGTTCTGGCAGCGGTTAGACAGGGTTTGCAACTGCAAGGACCTCATTAGTATGAGGATCAGGTATTTTTCCCCTCCACCATCGCCTGAATCTCTCAGGAGAAAACACATCCTAGTTTACTAAATGCCAACCAAGGCAACAGGAGAAATCTGGTCTGCAGTTTTCTGTCTGTAGTTTTCCTCTGAGACATAGCGTTTCCCTCTGCTTTGATGAGTTGCTGTTGGCAGCATTTTGAGAGTTTCAGAGACAGGAAGGGAAGCTGGGTGGATAACAGCCTTCTCCTTTTTCTAAGCATTAGCTTCAACAATGAGTGGGCAACTACTGGAGATTCTGGGATTTACTATCCTCCAAGTATGTTCCCCACAACCATATGCCCCCAAATCCATTTTGTGCCCCCCAAAATGAGGACATGGAGGCATTTATTTCCATTTTGGGGACTCTCCTTGTATAGGGACAAATCTTTGTTCTCTCCTCTGCCTAAAATGGCCCAATGAATGGAAATGGGGATGCCCTCATGTCTGCTAGAGAATTGCTTCTTAAACTTTGGGTCCCGACCCCAAATGGGATCCTTTTACCTCAATGTTGACATCATTAAAAATGGGCAAAAGTAAAAAAGTTTCTGAATGCCACCTAGTGGCTGTTTTAAGCATTTCATAAATCTGTTAGCAACAACGTGCAGGTTTTACAGTGGACTCTGCACTTCATGAAAAGGAAAAATCTACCTGTTTAGCAAGCAGTGCAAATTCTGGTTTAATTATCAGCAAATGTTTGATTTTATATCTTTATATGTGGGGCCATGTAAAAAAATATCTGTAAAAAAGGTTGAAAGTTGAAAGTATAAAGAAGCCCTGGCTTACAAGGGATCTGGGGCATTTTATTTTATTATTTACTAGCTTGGGGACCCGGCCCTGCCCGGGTCATTTGAGAAGTGCAGCAGGATGTAGAGTGGGTCATGGGGGCTCTGTGTGCCAAGTTTAGTCTTGATCCATCATTATTGGGAGTTGCAGTGGTATCATGAAATTACTGAAGGTAGTGCAAATCCCATCATCTCTGTGTGTCCCGTCCCCCCCCAAAGTGTAGTAGGATGTAGATTGGGTCATGGGGGCTCTGTGTGCTAAGTTTGGTCTGTATTGGTGAATGGATGAGGGATGCATTGTTTTTCGGAAGTGAGTGAAGGTACTTCAAGTCCCATCATCCGTGGTCTGTCTCACAGTAAACTGCACCAGGCTGTAGAGTGGGTCATGAGGGCTCTGTGTGCCAGATTTGGTGTTGATCAGTCATTGGATTAGGTTTGTAGCAGGATTGGGAAGTGAGGGAAGGTACTGCAAGTCCCATCATCCATGTTCTGTCCCCTCCAAACTTCAGTAGGATGTAGAGTGGGTCACTGGGGCTCTGTGTGCCAAGTGTGGACTTTCTCGGTGTTTGTTGGGGCCACAGTGGTCTGTGGGAACAGAGGGGTGTAAAAGTACTACAAATCCCATCATCCATTGTCAGTCCTCCCCCAAACCTCACCAGGACGTGAAGGCAGTCATGGGGGTTATGTAAGGCAAGTTTGGTCTCGATCACTGATTGGATGAGGGTTGCAGCGGACTTTGGAAGTGAGTAGAGGCACTTCAAGTCCCATCATCCATGGCCCACCCTCCTCCGAACTGCACCAGGACGTAGAGTGGGTCATGGGGGCTGTGTGTGCTGAGTGTGGTCTGTATTGGTCCTTTTTGGTGGCCTCAGTGGTCTGTGGGAACCAAAGTCTTGGAAAGTACTACAAATCCCATAATACGTGGGTCATGTCATAGGGGGGTTATGTGTACCAAGTTTGGTGCAGGTCCATCACCCGCGCTGGTCACTGTGGCCTGTGAAAGTGGCTGCCACATATCCGCCCTGGCCTGTGAAAGTGGCTGCCACATATCCGCCCTGGCCTGTGAAAGTATACCGTGTAAAACAGAAAGGTAAAAAAAAATGGAAAAGGCCTGCATGGAATGGATTCTGGGGTGCTGGCTTTTTTCCCCTCAGTGGGAAGAAATCCTGTTGTTTGAATGTAGAGGCCTGGATTCTGGGTTGCTGGCTTTTCCCCCCTCAGTGGGAAGAAATCCTGTTGTTTGAATGTAGAGGCCTGGACCCTGGGTTGCTGGCTTTTTTCCCCTCAGTGGGAAGAAATCCTGTTGTTTGAATGTAGAGGCCTGGACTCTGGGTTGCTGGCTTTTTTCCCCTCAGTGGGAAGAAATCCTGTTGTTTGAATGTAGAGGCCTGGACTCTGGGTTGCTGGCTTTTTCCCCTCAGTGGGAAGAAATCCTGTTGTTTGAATGTAGAGGCCTGGACTCTGGGTTGCTGGCTTTTCCCCCCTCTGTGGTAAGAAATCCTGTTGTTTGAATGTAGGGCCTGGATTCTGGGTTGCTGGCTTTTTTCCCCTCAGTGGGAAGAAATCCTGTTGTTTGAATGTAGAGGCCTGGATTCTGGGTTGCTGGCTAATCAGTGGCTAGCAATGCCCTCTGTCTGGTGCCTTAGAATTTTGGAGTGGCGAGGCTGTCCAATCAAAGGACTTTATGCAAATAACTGCCACATATCCGCCCTTCCGCCCTCCGCATACACACACACACACACACACATACACACATACACACATACAAACATTCCGTTTTATAAAGGTATACAGATTTGAATTCATTACAGTCATCCACAGACACTGACTGAAGTTTGGAGTGGAGACTCCCACAAAAATGGAAAAACACTGGAAATAAAAAATACCATTATATTTTTACCTGAGAGAACACCTCCTTGGGAATTCTTGAATTCTCCACATGACTCCATGGTCAAAGTTACTATTCTGGCCAGATTCAATGCCACTTAAAACATAGTCATAAAACCTATCCCATATACTAAAAAAGATAAAACAATTAAAACAATGAAACACATAAAATAATTATAGATTAAAACATATAAAGTGCATTATTTCATTCATCTGTAATCCTTCTCATAATCCTTATTCAAACTGTATTGAAACTGTAATGATTCATTCTGCAGATGCTTGTGTACAGAGCCATGTCTTTACCCTTTTTTTGAAAACCAGAAAAGATGCAGCCTGCCTGATGTCATTGGGGAGGGAATTCAAGAACTGGGAGGCACCACTGAGAAGGCTCTGTCTCTTGTCCCCACCATTCACGCTTACGAAGGTGGTGGGACGGAGAGCAGGGCCTCCCCAGCTGACCTTAAAGCTCATGTTGACTCATAGGAGGAGATGTGTTCAGACACTTAAGTTGGACCAGAACTGTTTAGGGTTTCATAGGCCAAGACCAGCACTTGGTAGCAAACTGGTGGCCAGTGGAGCTGACACAACAGGAGGGATGTCCTCTCTCTGTATGCTGCACCAGTTAGGAATCTGGCTGCCATCCATTAGAGTAATTGAAGCTTCTGGGCTATCTTCAAAGGCAACCCCACATAGAGCGCATTGCAGTAGTCTATATGAGATGTAACATGAGCATGGACCACCATGGCCAAGGCTGACTTCCCAAGGTATGGGTGCAACTGGTGCACAAGTATTAATTGTGCAAAAGCTCCTCTGGCCACCGCCGAAACCAGGGGCTCCAGGCTCAACAATGAATTCAGGATCACCCCCCAAGCTGCGAACCTGCATTTTCAGGGAGAGTGCAACTCCATCCAACACAGGCAGAACCCTATATTCTGTTCAGCCTTACGACTAACCAGAAGTAACTCCGTCTTGTCTGGATTCAATTTCAATTTGTTCACCCTTATCCAGTCATCACAGCTGCCAAGCACCGGTTCAGAACCCGAAGAGACTTCTTAGTAGTAGGTGGAAAGAAGTGATAAAGTTGGACATTGTCTGTGTATACATATGACATTGGTCTCCAGAACTCTGGATGATCTCCCCCAGTAGCTTCATGTAGATGTTAAACAACATGGGGGACAATACTGAGCCCTGTGGGACCCCGCAAATCAATGGTTGTGGGGCCGAGCAAGTGTCCCCCAACAACACCTTCTGAAAACGACCCACTAGGAAGGACTGGAACCACTGCAGAACAGTGCCTTCGAGCCCCATTCCTAAGAGGTATCTCAGAAGGATACCATGGTCACTGAGAGGTCTGAAAGAATCAACAGGGACTCACTCTGAACCCAGTCAAGTTCCCTATGCAGGTCATCCACTAAGGAGACCAAGGCTGTTTCAGTTCCATGTCCTTGCCTAAAACCAGACTGTGGGGGATCTACAAAACCAGTTTCTCAGGTGATTCCACCTACCAGTTGTATATGAGAAAATAAACATATCATTTAGGAAGATTCTCCAGTTCCTCCAGATGATTTTTTTGGCATTTTTCCTTCAGAAAAACCTGGGAAATTCTACCAAGGTGTACTCTCTAGCAATGTCTAGGTCCTCCACCAGAAGTTGACCACAGAGTCACACTGGAACTAGAAAATCCTTGTGAGAACATCTCAGTCTAATTCCCAAAGTTCAACCTGAAATGTGGAGGAGGGCTGATTATAATTTATTTAGCACCTTTCTCTTGAAGTGGAACTCAGTGACTCATAACTGTTGACTCTATTGGGGAGGGGGGGAGCCTGGGAGCTACCGTGACTTGTAGTTTGCATTTTTCCACCCTCAGAACTGAACAGTACATAGTGTGTTCAACTAACTTGAACCTTTTCATGACTCAAGGCAGAAGTGGATATGATGCCTGAAAAAAGAATTCTGTCCTCCTGTGTGGCCATAGCTCTGATGCAGTGTATCTGCCAATATACTTCCCTTCACTCTGGTGGATGTTATTACTTTTGCATTTTGCTACCAGCAATTTTCAGCTACTTCTGAAAATTACAAAAGCTCTCTTTGTTGATACCTTGAAAAATGCACTGCAGAAAGAGGGACTGCGAGAGCCAAGAACGGCAGTATTTGTTCAGTTTCCAATTTTTCCACAATAGTTAGTATGATTCTGATGTAGGCAGACATTTTAAAGGAAGAGCAGGAGGAAGAAAATTGCTTCAGTGTAATTCATTTCTATCTTTATGACATGTCGGGGTGAGGAAACAGCCACTGTGTGCTAGATTAATTTTCCTCTTTGACATGCTACCCAATTTTTAATAATAATAAAAAAGCATTAATCGATACCTATTCAGTTCTGTGGTTGCTTCCTCCTGCGTGAATTTGATTAAAGTACACTGACAATATGTTTGTTTAGCTGGCAGTTTATTGAGACTTCTTTGAACACAACTTATTTAATTCAGAGAACAAATGTATTTTGCCTACCTATCTGCTTTACACGGATGGAACCTGCCACCTTTTTCAGATTGGATATCCCTGAGCAACATTGGACAGCTAGCCATTTCCCCATCAGTGGTACAGAAGTTGTATTGACACAGTCTTCATGACACACAGAAACTTCCAACACAAACCTGAATCTTTTAGTCCTTAACTCAACTTTTGTCTACAATAGGCAAAGTCAGAGAATACTCCAGGGTTTGCAGGAAAAGTCCAGCATGTTCTCAGAGTTTGCAACTGTGAAGCAGTTGGATGCTAATTTCAGCCCACATACACATGTTATTGTCACCTGTTATTTCTCATGGGATCCTAATTTGGGCACCCAACCACATGATCAACAAGGAGGGAGTTCCTTTATTTGTTGCTCTATTTGTTTGTCATCCTGTTAGGACCTTAGCAGACATGACAGGGACTTACTTAGACAATCCCTCATTGTCAAAGTATAATGGCCTTCCAACTTTAGCAATTAAAACTTGTGTGCCAGCTTGGAAAGTCTGACTTGGCCACTGTAGTCCACACTCTGGTTACATCCCATATAGACTACTGCAACACACTCTATGTGGGGTTCCCTTTGAAGACTGTTTGGAAGCTTTCAATGGTCCAATGGATGGCAGCCAGCTTGCTAACAGGAGCGGCGCTCTGGGAGCATACAACTTCTCTGCTGTGCCAGTTCCACAGGCTGCCAGTTTGCTTCCGGGCATAATTCAAAGTGCCTCTGGACTATAAAGCCCTAAATGGTTCTGACCTAACTTATCTGTCTGAATGCATCTCCCCTTATAAACCATCTAGGACCTTAAGATCATCTGGGGAGGCCCTGCTCTCGATCCTGTCTTCGTCACAAGTACGTCTGGCGGGGATGAGAGACAGGGCCTTCTCAGTGGTAGCCCCTCGGCTATGGAACGCCCTCCATAGGGATATCAGATTGGCCCCCTCCCTTTTAACATTTCAGAAAAAACTCAAGATGTGGCTTTTTGAGCAAGCGTTTGCAAACGCAGAGAATCTGACATAGGAAAATGAAATGACTAGACGACGGGATTGGACAATGTTTTTAACAAGGAGACACTAATTATGTTTTTATTGATTTTATTATGGTTTTTTATTATATATTTATGTTTTTAATTGTATTTATGGTATTGTGGGCACTGAATTTTGCCCTGTAAACCACCTTGAGTGACCTGCGAGCTGAGAAAGGTGGTATACAAATACAATAAATAAATAAATAAATAAATAAATAAATAAATAAATAAATAAATAAATAGCATCTTGGCAGTGGGTACATAGGTGACTATAGCGACCTATTCTTGATCTGGATGATATTCAACTGTGAGGATATCCATTTCCAGGTGGAAGGCAGTCCCGGTAAGGGTTGGCTTGACGCACCTTCCTCTTGGCATGTTTCTCCCTTTCGCCCTCCACTTGTGCCTCTACGAATTCTGCGGCACTGCTGGTTACAGCTAACCTCCAGTTAGAGCACTCCAGGTGCCACAATTTTTAAGGTTAGCTTTAAGCCCATCTTGAATCTTTTTTCCTATCCATCAAGATTCTGTTTTCTGTTCTTGAGTTGAAAGTATAATAACAGCTTTGGTAAATGGTGATCAGTCATTCGGACAACGTGGCCAGTCCAATGGAGTTGATGGTATAGGAGCATCACATAAATGCTGGTGGTCTTTGCTGACATTTGTATGCCTGTCTTCCCAAGAGATTTGCAAGATTTTTCGGAGTCAACGCTGATGGAATTGTTCCATGAATTGAGTGTGATGCCTGTAGACAGTCCACATTTTGCAGGCATATAATAGGGTTGGGAGGACAATAGGTATATAAACAAGCACCTTGCTATCCCTGTGGATATCCTGATCCTCAAACACTCTCTTCTTCATTTGGTATCATTAGAAAACGTTGACCATTTCCTTAGCAGCCACCTCTCCACAAGAGGTAACATTGACACTGAAATACAACACTGCCTGAACTCTGCGAGTGCAGCGTTTTTCCAAATGAAGAAGAATGTGTTGACATGACAGGTAATGCCAAGGTCTCCCAGAACCGCTGGCCAGCAAAGAGCATCAGCAGCAATATAAGGTAAAGGTGGACCATATGGACACATGGCCATGGATTCAACAGATGCACACTGAAATTGGGGCCCGAGCTCTGCGAGTGCAGCCTCAAGTGCCCTGGATTAACTTAAGAACATAAGAACATAAGAAGAGCCATGCTGAATCGGGCCTCAGCCCATCTAGTCCAGCATTCTGTGTCACACAGTGGCCCACTAGTTGTACACAGGGATCTCTAGCAGAAAGGAGGACAAAACCCTCACCTGCTCCCGACCCCCCACAACCAGTACCCGGGGAAAATCCTGCCTGCCTCCATCAACACAGAGGTGGCACTTGGATGTCCTTTTCAGTAACTACTGATTCCCTTGGTATCCATGAATCTGTCTAATCCTGCCTTGAAGCTGTCCAGGCTGACAGCTGTCACAACCTCCTCTGGAAGTGAGTTCCATAACCCGATGACCCTCTGGGTGAAGAAATATTTCCCTTTATTAGTCCTAACTTTCTTACCTTGGAGCTTTAGGGAGTGCCCCCTAGTCCTAGTGTTGTGTGACAGAGAAAATATTTTTTCTTTATTCACCTTTTCTATCCCATGCATGATTTTATACACTTCGATCAAGTCACCTCTTAAACGCCGTCTTTCAAGGCTGAAAAGACCAAGGCGTTGCAACCTGATTTCATAAGGGAGCTACTCCATCCCTTGGATCATTTTTGTTGCCCTTCTTTGTACCTTTTCCAGTTCCGTTATATCCTTCTTGAGGTGCGGTGACCAGAATTGTACACAGTACTCCAGATGTGGCCTCACCATAGATTTGTAGAGAGGCAATACAACATTTGCCGACCTATTTTCGATTCCCTTCCTGATCATGCCAAGCATAGAATTTGCTTTTTTCGCTGCTGCAGCGCACTGGGTTGACATCTTCATTGAGCTGTCCACCAAAACCCCAAGATCCCTTTCCTGGTTTGTCTCAGAAAGCTTTGATCCCATCAGTTTATAAGTGTATTTGGGGTTCTTTGCCCCGGTGTGCATGACTTTACACTTGTTTAGGTTAAAATGCATTTGCCATTTTGTTGCCCATTCACTCAATTTCGAGAGATCTTTCTGGAGCTCTTTACAGTCAGTTTCATTTTTAACTACCCTGAACAGTTTAGTGTCATCTGCAATCTTTGCTACCTCACAATTTACTTCTACATCCAGATCATTTATGAATAAATTAAAAAGTAACGGTCCTAAAACTGAACCTTGGGGGTACGCCACTTCTCACCTCTTTCCACCCAGAGAAGTGTCCATTTATTACCACCCTTTGTTTCCTACAGTTTAGCCAGGTTCCAATCCAGGACAAGACCTGTCCCCTGATTCCATGGCTGAAGAGCTTATTTAGGAGCCTTTGGTGAGGGACTTTGTCAAAAGCCTTTTGAAAGTCAAGGTAAACAATATCGACTGGGTCCCCTTTATCTATGTGTTTATTTACACCCTCAAAGAATTCTATCAAGTTAGTAAGACATGATTTGCCTTTGCAGAAACCATGTTGATTTTCCTTCAGCAATGCCTGTTCTTCTATGTGCTTAGTAATTTTTTTCTTTAATAATGGTTTCCATCACTTTGCCTGGAACTGAGGTTAGACTAACTGGCCTATAATTTCCTTGATCACCCCTGGATCCTTTCTTGAAGATCGGAGTTACATTTGCCTCCCTCCAGTCCTCGGGTACAGTGCCTGATCTTAGAGAAAGGTTATATATTTTGGCTAGAATTTCAGCAATTTCACACTTGAGTTCATTAAGAACTCTGGGGTGGATGCCATCTGGCCCTGGTGATTTGTTGACATTTAGTTTAGTAAGGCATGTGAGAACATCTTCCTTGTTTATCTCTATCTGGTTTAATTCATTTAATTCCCTCCCTGAAAAAACTGACTCAGCTGCAGGCATATGTTGTCTGTCCTCCTGTGTGAAAACGGAGGCAAAGAAGTCATTTAGCCACTCAGCAATCTCCTTGTCTTCACTTATTGTCCCTTTCTTACCATTTTCGTCAAGTGGCCCAACTGCTTTTCTAGTTGGTGTAGCACAGCCAGGCTCGTTTGTGCCTGGAAGGCTGGGAAGTGGTCCCGGGGTTCCTTTAGCATTAGGGCCTGCAGCAGCTGAGATTGATTCAGAGGATGAGCTAGATGACTGGGGCGAATCAGATCACCAGGTGGACATGGGAACCAGCGAAGATAGTTATGAACACCCGGGAGGGAGGAATTCGCAAGAGGATCGGAATGTAAACATGGCCGAACCCGAATGGGAAAGCGCTCGGGAGGAGAGCTCCCAAGATGATAGCGACACATCTGCTGAGAGGCAAGGTCGAACCTTTGATAGGAGACGGGACATAGAATCTACGAGGAGGGCTTGGTCTAGAGTGCTAGACCGGTCGAGGTCCGTGAGTGGAGATTGGAGACGCCGAAGCCTAGAGCGGCGAGGACCTCGGCCGAAGGATTAAGTATAGGACCCGTGGGAATCCTTCCCCAGTTCTCCGGCCACGTCTTTCCTGACTAGGCGAAACGGAGTGAGACCACAAGCCTGTGGTGGTCATCAAGCCTTGCCTTGCTATTGCCTTGTTCCTGTACCGCAGTGGATTGCGGAGCCTTGTCCTTGTTTCCTGAACCGCATGGAATTGCGGAGCCTTGTCCCTGTTTCCTGAACCGCATTGAACTGCGGAGCCTTGCCAAGCTTCAAGCCGTTTGCTAAGTTTACTTTGGACAATTTTGCTAATACCTTTTGGACTATTACTTATCTTTGGACTATATACTCTTTGAACCTAATTTTTGTACTCAATAAACTAGTTAGCCTTCAGTACGTCTCTGTGTGTGTGTTTAAGGGGCCCGCCAGGTCCGAGATCGTGACAGCTGGCCGGAGAACTCCAAGAACCCCTTAACACACCACGGGACGCCGCTCGGGACGCCGCAAGAAGCGCTCCACGCCAGTGGTCGCCATGGCTAACTTGACTGATGCCCAAGTGCAAGAGTTGCAACGAGAACTGGGGGAGCTGCGGAACGGGCCGGGCGGCACCCAGGGGGTGAGCCCACCTGGCCGCTTCAGTGGTAACCCGGCCCAGGTGGAGGTTTTTGTCTGCCAAGTGGAACTTTATTTGGAGCAACGCCCCAACGAGTTCGCCAACGATCGAGCCCAGGTGGTTTTTGTCTTCAACCTGCTGGAAGGGACAGCGGCAACGTGGGCCACCACGTTGATCCGGGTGCAGTCCCCCCATACAAACACGCTGCGGGCTTTCTTAGACGCGATCAGGGCGACATGGGGGGCCCCCGTCAATGAAGAGCTCGCAGAGAGGGGCATTGGCTCGGTTGACGAGCAAGGACCTATCCCTGTCCCAGTACATCTCCCGTTTTCGAGTCCTGGCTTCCCAGACACAGTGGGGCCTGCCGGCGTTGCGGTATCACTACATTGCGGGGCTGCCCACGGAACTGCAACAGGAGATGTTAAAGCACCCCCGGCCCGCGGATCTGGAGGCCGCCATCACCTTGAGCCTTCGCATGGAAGCCGGATTGCAGACCAGGAGGCGGTGGGACAAGGGCGGACTGGAAAAACCGGTGGCAAGGAAGGAAGGGGCTGGACAGTTCCAGCCCCGGCAACTGCCAGTGCCGGCCGGCCCAGATGACCCGGAGCCCATGCAGTTGGGTACAGTGCGACCCAAAGTAGACCAGGCGGAGAAGGCACGGCGTCAGCGCCTCAACTTATGTTGGTACTGCGGGGGGGCTGGACATTTTTCAAAGGAGTGCCCCCAGAAACCGCGTGGAAAGACTCCCCGGGCCTCTGCCGCCCTCGGAGGGGCCCCCGAGGCTGAGGAGGCTATTCAGGCGACGGGGGAAGGGGCCGGCCGGGTGTAAGAGGGTTCGCTCACTCGGCCGACGTCGCTAACCTCCCCCCTGAACCCAAGACTGGACAATTGTTCCTTGTAATGGTCAGTTTGTGGTCGCCCGAGAAGGGGCCGATGATGGTCCATGCCATGATTGACTCGGGAGCGACCAACAACTTCATCGATGCAGACTATGCCAAGTCTGCCGGATTACTAGGCATGATAACAAATCGAAAAATGGCGATTCTAAAATCAAATGGGGGGGGGGGATTTTTTTTTGATTAGTATATCAAAGACTTACAAAAAAAATTCCCAAAATTTTCGGAAATGTAACTTAAGTACTAACAACATTCGTTCGAAATTCTTATGCCAGAGCATGCGCTTTCCAGATGGTTTTGTTTACAACTCCCAGAAATCCTAACAGCTGGTAAATTGGCTGGGATTTCTGGGAGTTGTAGGCCAAAACTTGAATAAACCACACTGAATTCTAGATGGGACTCTCCAAATAGGAAGGAGGGAGGGAAGGAGGGAGGGAGGGAGGGGGTTTTCTATTCTTGGAAGCAGCAAAGAAAAGGAGGAGGAGCCCCCCTCGCTCCTCGCTGCCTCTCTCACCCGATCCTGAGGGAGCGAGGGCCCAAGTTTGCCCAGGCTGAGGAAAGGAAGAGGCCTGAGGCTGTGAGGAATGGTGGGAGTTGAAGTCCAAAACACGTACCTGGAGGGCTGAAGCTGGTCCCTGCGATGGGGCAAGGCAGAGCAACGGGGAAGAGAAGCATCTGAGAGAGCGCCGGGAGAGAGGGGAGAAGCGCGTGTGTGTGTGTGTGAAGCAGGCCCCTGCAATGGGGCATGCATGGCAGCAGAGCAACGGGGAAGAGAAGGAGGGGGGGGGGAAGCCTGGAGAGAGAGGAGAAGCGTGCGCACGCGTGTGTGTGTGTGAATCAGGCCCCTGCGATGGGGCATGCATGGCAGCAGAGCAATCGTGTGTGTGTGTGTGTGAATCACTTTCCAGAATGCATTGCCTCTACCTAGCAGCAGCGTCACTTCCAGTTCCCCATAGAAATGCGGGAAAAAGAAGAAGCTGAATGAAGGCGGGAAGGAAATGAGCGGGAGAAGTGAGTAGTACAATAATTAATTAATTAATAATTAAGAATTTCTAACGATCCTAACGCAAATTGTTGGCCTCACGGACCGTAAAAGGAAGTCTACTTCCTGGTTCGGGGCAGCGATCCGTAAAACAACAAAAGTCCCATTAATTACGGATTTCTAACGAATCAATTAGATTTCCGTTTCAATTTTAGCATGCCTACGGATTACAATTTCTTGATCTCCAAGAACCCAAGGGCGTCCAAACCATCGATGGGAGAGTTTTGAAAACGGGGGCTGTAACTCAGTATACAGCTCCTACCAGGATGTGGACTAGCTCCCATAAGGAGGACATTTCTTTTCTTGTGACCAAGCTCCCGGATTTCCCCATTGTCCTGGGCATTGTGTGGCTCCCCCTCCATGACCCCCAGATTTCCTGGGCTAAGAGACAGCTAATTTTTTCTTCGGACCATTGCCAGGGCCACTGCATGACGGCTCGGGCGTGCCCGGCCCAAGAAGTGGAGAATGTGGCCACCCTGCCCAAGAAGTATGCCGGATTTTGGGATGTCTTCAGTGAGAAGGAGGCGGAACGCTTGCCTCCCCACCGGCCCTATGACTGTGCCATTGAATTGCAGCCGGGAGCCCCAATCCCGCGTGGGAGACTCTACCCTCTCTCGGAACCAGAGCAACAGGCTCTCCGAGATTTCCTGGATGAGAATCTGCGGAAGGGGTTCATTCGGCCCTCCCAATCCCCGGCCGGGGCACCGATTCTTTTCGTCAAGAAGAAATCGGGGGAGTTGCGGCTGTGCAATGACTACAGGGAACTCAACAAGATCACAATCCGAACCGCTATCCCCTGCCCTTGATCCCCGAGCTCTTGGAGCGGATGCGGGGCGCCAAAGTGTTCACTAAACTGGACCTGAGGGGGGCTTACAACCTTGTCCGGATTCGCCAGGGTGATGAATGGAAGACGGCCTTCCAGACCAAGTGGGGAAGTTTCGAATACCTGGTGATGGGATTCGGTTTGTGCAACGCCCCTGCCTGTTTCCAACATTTCATGAACGACATTTTCCGAGACCTTTTGGACCGCTATCTGGCGGTCTACTTAGACGACCTGCTGATTTTTTCTCCAGATCAGGCGACCCATGACCGCCATGTCAAGGAGGTGCTCCAGAGACTCCGAGCTCACGGGCTCTATGCTAAGCTGGAGAAATGTGCTTTTGATCTGCGGGAGGTGGACTTTCTGGGCTACCGTATCTCTCCCACGGGCATTGCCATGGATGACACCAAAGGTCCAAGCCGTGGTCGACTGGGCGGCCCCCGCCAGCAAAAAAGACATTCAAAGATTCCTGGGCTTTGCCAACTACTACAGAAAGTTCATTCCTGACTTTGCCAAGTGGGCTGATCCGATCACCCAGTGTTTGCGGGGAAAGGTGCCATTCCGGTGGACTCGGAGGCGGATGTGGGTTCCGCAAATTGAAGCAGCTGTTCACCACTCAGCCGCTGTTGCAGCACCCCAACCCCCGCACCCCTTTCATCGTCCAGGCCGATGCTTCGGATGTGGCGGTGGGAGCGATCCTGCTACAGCCTCAGGGGACGGACTTGTTGCCCTGTGCCTACTATTCCCGGCAGCTGACAGCTCCGGAAAAGAACTATACCATTTGGGAGAAGGAACTTCTGGCCATCAAGGTGGCTTCGAGGTCTGGAGACACCTGCTTGAAGGCCAAGTTCCCGGTGGAGGTTCACACCGACCACCGGAACTTGAGCATCTGAAGTCCCAGCGCAAGTTGAACCAGAGGCAACAGAGATGGTCCCTGTTCTTTGAGCGTTTCAATTTCCGCATTCACTATGTGACCCCCAAGCAGACCAAGCAAGCTGATGCGCTGTCCCGCAAGCCGGAGTACGTTCGTGATGGCGACGGGCCGTCCGAGGCTCGGTTGCTAAAAGCGGAGAACTTTGCGGCTGCTCGGGCGCTTCCTGTTAACCCTCCGGTGGCCCCGCCGGCCCCTGGAGATAAGCGACCCTTGAGTGTCCGTGTTCAGGCTCGCCAGCGGACCGATCCGTGGGTGCAAGAGCAGCTGACTAAGGGGCCCCAAGCCCCTTTCCAGGTAAAGAACGGGGTGCTCTATCATCGCGACTCTGTCTATGTTTCCCCTGGGCCTGAGCGGGCGGACATTCTCAAGCTTTGCCACGATAGCCGGGCCGCAGGCCATTTCGGCTGTTCAAGACTTTGCAACTGGTCCTACGGGACTTTTGGTGGCTTAAAGTGCGGAGGGATGTGGAGGACTATGTGGGATCCTGCCCTGTGTGTCACCGGGCTAGAACCAGGGGGGCAAGCCGGCCGGTTTGCTCCAGCCGCTCCCGACCCCCTCTGCTCCCTGGAAGATGATTTCGGCTGATTTCCCCAAGTCCAAGGGTTTCACCACGATACTGGTCGTGGTGGACTGTTTCACCAAGATGGGACATTTCATCCCCTGTGTGGGGGTGCCTACCGCCAAAGAGACTGCTGATTTGTTTGTGCAACATGTGTTTCGGCTGCATGGACTTCCACAGAGCTTGGTGACGGACCGGGGCACCCAATTCACTTCCCAGTTCTGGAAGGCTGTCCAGAAGCTGCTGGGGATTGATGTGCGGATGTCCACGGCTCACCACCCGCAGACCGATGGGCAAACCGAACGGGTTAATGCCACTTTGGAGCAGTACCTGCGCTGCTATGTCAACTATCAGCAAAACAACTGGGCGTCCTTGTTGTCTTTGGCAGAGTTTGCTTACAACAATGCGACGCAGGAATCCATCAAAGAGACTCTTTTCTTTGCTAACTATGGACACCACCCTCGGTTCTACCCTCCGGTGGACCCGTCTGGGAAGTTTCGGAGGCTAAGGATTGGCTCCGAGAGCTCACTGCGCTTCAAGACTTGCTACGTACTCAACTGGACCAGGCGAAGGCCGACTACAAGCGGATGGCTGATCGGCGGCGCCAGGAGGGTCCTGAGATCCTGGTGGGGGATAAAGTTTGGCTGTCCACCAAGAATCTGCCCACGCAGCGCCCCAGCCGCAAGTTGGATGCGCGGTTTTTGGGGCCTTACAAAGTCTTGGAGAAGGTGGGGCCTGTTTCCTTCAAACTACAGCTCCCAGCGGACATGAAACTCCACCCGGTGTTTCACCGTTCGTTGCTCGCCCGGCAAAGGGGGTGCGGCCTGATGTGACGCAGCCGCCTCCTCCCCCTGTGATGCGCGACGGCGAGGAGGAGCTGGAGGTGCAGGACATCTTGGATGCACGCATCAGATACCGGAAGCTGGAGTATTTGCTTGACTGGAAGGGGATGGGCCCGGAAGAACGTTCCTGGACTCGGGCCGGTGATGTCCATGCTCCGATTTGGTGGCTCGCTTTCACCGCAAGTACCCTGATAAACCCAAACCTCGCGGGCGGCCTCGGAGGGGCCCTGAGGGGGGGGGGATAGTGTAGCACAGCCAGGCTCGTTTGTGCCTGGAAGGCTGGGAAGTGGTCCCGGGGTTCCTTTAGCATTAGGGCCTGCAGCAGCTGAGATTGATTCAGAGGATGAGCTAGATGACTGGGGCGAAGCACAGGGCTCTCCAGATGGGCCTCGTTCAGTTGCAGAGAGCCTGGCATGGGATAATATGTTGTTTGGGGAAAGCGATGAATCAGATCACCAGGTGGACATGGGAACCAGCGAAGATAGTTATGAACACCCGGGAGGGAGGAATTCGCAAGAGGATCAGAATGTAAACATGGCCGAACCCGAATGGAAAGCGCTCGGGAGGAGAGCTCCCAAGATGATAGCGACACATCTGCTGAGAGGCAAGGTCGAACCTTTGATAGAGACGGGACATAGAATCTACGAGGAGGGCTTGGTCTAGAGTGCTAGACCGGCCGAGGTCCGTGAGTGGAGATTGGAGACGCCGAAGCCTAGAGCGGCGAGGACCTCGGCCGAAGGATTAAGTATAGGACCCGTGGGAATCCTTCCTCAGTTCTCCGGCCACGTCTTTTGTTTCCTGAACCGCATTGAACTGCGGAGCCTTGCCAAGCTTCAAGCCGTTTGCTAAGTTTACTTTGGACAATTTTGCTAATACCTTTTGGACTATTACTTATCTTGGGACTATATACTCTTTGAACCTAATTTTTGTACTCAATAAACTAGTTAGCCTTCAGTACGTCTCTGTGTGTGTGTTTAAGGGGCCCGCCAGGTCCGAGATCGTGACAGTTGGGTTTCTGCTTCTGATGTACTTAAAGAAGTTTTTGCTTTTTTAAATGTTCTTAGCTATATGTGCCTCAAAATCTCTCTTGGCTTTCCTGACGGTTGCTTTGCATTTAGTTTGCCAGAGCTTGTGTTCCTTTCTGTTCTCCTCAGTAGGAAGAGCCTTCCATTTCTTAAATGAGTTTTTCTTCTTTCCAATCACATCTTTTACTTCATTTGTAAGCCATACCGATGTCCTCTTGGACTTTCCCGGCCTCTTTCTTATTTTAGGAATGCATTTTAGTTCGGCTTGTTTTAAAGTATTTTTAAACAGTTTCCAAGCACTTTGGAGGGATTTGATTTTATTTACTGTTCCTTTTAGTTTGTTCTTTACTATTTTTCTCATTTTGGTGAAATTCCCTTTGTGAAAATTTAAGGTCTCTGTGTTAGTTTTCACTGACAGTTTGCTATCCAAACTTAAGTTGAAGGTTATTGTGTTGTGGTCACTGGTACCTATGGGCTCAGTTACAAAGACATCTTGAACGAGATCTTGTTCATTAGTTATCACCAAGGATCCCCTTTACCCTGGTTGGTTCCATGACCATCTGTTCAAGGGAATAATCAGCTAGCATGTCGAGGAACCTTGTCTCTCTTTCATGCGTAGAACAAGAATTTAGCCAATCTATTCGGGGATAGTTGAAGTCCCCCATTATGACTAATTTATTGCTTTTTGAGGCCTCTACTTGACCCATGTAGAGCCACCCAGAGAATCCATATTCACATTGGCAAGTCTTAAGAGCCTCCAGATCAAAGAAAATAGTAGCATCACTCCATTCTTCTTTGGTTAGACCTTGCTTTAGAATACAGTGTGACTCAAGTGTCCACAGGATTGGTTGCAGTGATTTCACCTACTGGCATCTGAGAAAATAAATATATCATTTAGGAAAGTCTTCTAGGTCCTCCAGATTATTCTATGGCATTTTCCCTCCAAAAATTACCATCAAGTTGCCCAAGAAGTGTATATTAAGTATTGAGAGCTTCCAGTTCTTCTTGTATTTATTTTACCTGCTTTTTTTCCAGGTTTGCATCAAGATTCTTTTTCAAATATCCTGAGTTGGCCATATTGCCCCCAATCCACGTGTGCAAGGGGTTTATAACACTGTTCTGTAATTTGCAGGTGGGGAAAAATGTCTTTGGGGCTATGGAGGGAATACCAATCCTCCCCATGCCAAGGAAGAACATATGCATGCATGCATAAAGAAAATGTGAGCCTGCACATGTCCCTAACAGGATACCAGCCAGAGAATTCAATGGCCTGCATCCTGTTGGTGTCTTATGCTTGTGTGAATTGATGCACAACGTGGAATAGTGTGCAGTGGCAACACACCAATGGAAACACTTTAACATTTTTGTCTGATGAAGGCTACAAAACCAAAACACACGTTGTTCCATGGCACGTAGCTAGACATTACACATCCTTTGCTGTCTTAGTTTGGTTGCTCAACATAGCCATTCAAGCACTAGTGTTGTATAGTGCAATCAATGCATAATTGTCTTTGGAAACATACACTACAATGCGTGATCTTAGCCCTTTGATTATTATAATAATACTAGCTGTACCCGGCACGTGTTGCTGTGCACTATTTAGGAGATGCTGTGGCATAGTCTTCTTTCCTTCCTTCCATCCATCCATCCTTCCTTCTATCCTTCCTTCCTTTTCTCTTCCCTCTTTCCTGGTATTCTTCCTTTTTCCTCCCCTCCTTCCTTGCTTTCTTCCATCCTTCATGCCTTCTACCTTTACTTTCCTCTGACCTCATCTTCTTTCAAAGGCCTGGGCAAACTTGGGCCTTTTTGGGATTGTAGACCTGAACTCCCACATTTCCTCACAGCCCCAGGCCCCTTCCACAGGCCTCACAGGGGGGTTTGGACTTCACAACTGGGAAACTTTGGCCTGTGGGAGTTGAAGGGGCCTTTGGAAGGGGGTTGGGTTTGTGAGGAATTGTGGGAGTTGTAGCCCAAAACCCCTAAGAGGCTCAAGTTTCACTTGGGCAAACTTGGGCCTTTCGGGGGGTTTTCACTTGAACTCCTACAACTGGGGGAACATGGGCCTGTGGGAGTTGAAGTCCAAAAACCCTTGTTAGGCCCAAGTTTGGCCAGGCCTTTGGAAGGGGACTGGGGTGAAGGAAAGATTTAGGGGGTGAAGTGGCTGCCCAGGGAGCACTGGCAGCCCCAAATCATCCAAAGGGGTGTGTGGGAGAGCGGCAGCGGCCTCTCAGTAGGCGGCGGCTGGCGAGGGATGGAGGAGGAGGACAGGATGGCGCTGGCCACCTTCTTCCGCTGGTGCTGCCGCTGCGGAGGAGGCGGGCCTAAGGAAGGGGGAAGCAGGCGCCTGCTTCTCCCTTCCTTAGGCCCACCCCCTCCGTCCCTGGCTCCCAGGGCGCCGCGGATCGCGATCTGGGCGGCGCCGCGGGAGCCGGGACAGAGGAGGCGGGCCTAAGGAAGGAGAAAGGAGGCGCCTGCTTCCCCCTTCCTTAGGTATAACACAACAAGTCACAAGACTTAGATATAAAAATGTATCTATTTGATTTTCATATAATGCACAACACTGGTATATATATGGATATATCACAAACAGGACATACCAGATCCATAGGTTATTCTTAGGAGGCGCTCATACAGCATGAATACATAAAGTAGAGCATTGACACAAAAATAAACACCGCAGCCTCCCTAAATACAGTCCAGGGTAGTCCAGAAATAAGGAAATAAATTCCCCAATGCTGTGAAGTCCAAACAGCAAGATGACAAAAGGACCCAGGAGGTTAGATATGCTCCCAGTGATATAGTTCAAAAGTTGGCCGACGGGCTGGCAATGCCAAACTTCTCGGGGCCACTCCCCCGTTTCGCCCCCGGGTGGGGCTTTTTCAAGGCCATAGATATGTTTTTTGTAGTCCAATTATCTAAAGAAAGTGTATATAAACATAATATACGATTCTAGTAGTCAAACAACAAAACCCAGCGTCTTTTACATAATCAAGGCATACATACCAATCAGCGAAGCGTTCAGGCTTAACCTTACCGCGGCGGCAAGGTGACCATAAAGGTAAGAAAGGAAGGATCAGGAGAGTCTTATAAAGTAAATCAGGTGAAGCACTAAGCAATTAACGATTGAACGCTAATTACTTCATTTAACCCATTCGGAATCCCTGAATTTAACCGTAAAATCCAGAGTCTTTCAAGCTTGCAAAGGGCTTTAAAGGGGTCAGCATGTAAGCGTGGTTCTATTTTATCAAGCACTCTAATGCGTAATGAGTCAGGGTGGTGTTTATGTTGGAGGCAGTGTGTATACAATGGTAAATCAATGTTGCCCATATTAATCCTACTTCTATGCTCAATAAAACGTTGGCGTAAAGATCTAGTAGTCATTCCAACATAAACAGATGGGCAGGAACAATTGATCGCATACGTGACGTACGAGCTAGCGCAGGTAGCGAAGCAACGTACTTCAAAACTCTTTTCCAGGGAAGGGCTCTTGATGGTAGTATCAGTACAAATGTTCTTACACACAGAGCACCGTCCAAAAATCTTAGTGCCCTTACTGAGGTTGCTAGTAGTGTGTACATAAGCATGATTTGAGTGGGTCAATCATGCTTATGTACACACTACTGATTGCGATCTGGGCGGCGCCGCGGGAGCCGGGACGGAGGAGGCGGGCCTAAGGAAGGGGGGAGTAGGCGCCTGCCTCTCCCTTCCTTAGGCCCACCCCCTCCGTCCCTGGCTCCCAGGGTGCCGCAGATCGCGATATGGGCGGCGGCGTGGGAGCCGGGACGGAGGAGGCGGGCCTAAGGAAGGGGGAAGGAGGTGCCTGCTTCCCCCTTCCTTAGGCTCACCCCCTCCTACCCTGGCCCCCAGGGCGCTGCGGATCGCGATCTGACGGTGCCGCGGGAGCCAGGGACGGAGGGGGGTGGGCCTAAGGAAGGGGGAAGGAGGTGCCTGCTTCCCCCTTCCTTAGGCTCACCCCCCGATCGGAGCAGCAAGAGGGAGGCGGATGGAGGAGGCGGAGGAGGAGGAGGCGAGGGAGAGTGTTGGCTGCCATGTGCCAACGTTCCAAAAGCGCGCTGGCAGCGAAGAGGCCGGGCTGGCAGGTTTAGTTGGCCGTTTTTGGGCTCTTGTGTTTGGGGGTGTAGCGAGTTACCTAGGGCAGTTTTTTTTGGCCGTCTAGGTACCTTGTGGTATGTTGACATATGTTGCCAAGTTTCGTGCTTCTGGGGCTTATAATTTAGTTGTCTATGTCTCCCGTTGCACGACGTGAAGATTTTTATATATATAGATGAACAGGAATGAAAACACATTCCCGTGAACCTTGATCACACACTAGCATAGTTGTTACAAGGTTTCTTCCCACCAGAAAATAAGAAGTGGCTTTTTGGGAAAGAAAAAAACTTGGTTTTTCTAGCTCTTCAGATATGATAGCTGAAAAATATAGAAATCAAGATTTGATGGAGGCCTAATAGCATTCTATAAGTCTTGTCTGGGAAAATATGGCCAAGCTAAGAAACTATATATTAGAAGAACTTTTCTGTCCAATGCTATTATCAATGCCGCTCTTATATCTAACCCCACAGCCTCACATCTTAAACCAGATCTGTCTCTGGAATAGTGGCAGCTCTCTTTTCTCATCTTGAAATGTCATGGAGTTTTGTTTCATTTCCTTGTTAAAACAGACATGCACGAGAAGCTGTCTGTCTGCCAAGGAATGCATAGGACAGGCTATTCTTTTTTGTAATTGATTCTAGAACTAAAAAAAAATCATGTCCTCCCTTTCCCTCTGGCCTTTTTTTGCAAAGGAAAGGTAAAGAAATGACACAGCAGCTACCTTATTCCAATAGTTCTTAGCCCATCAGATCTGAGCAGCCTGTTAATTGATTTTCTTCTGTTGAAGGTAATTAAGTCTGATGTTCTTTCTCAGCTCTTGGCTTCGATTCAAGAAGGTGGGAGCGTTGCTGCAAGGCAATGAAGGCAGCCTGGTTAACAAGCCAAACTGCAGAGATCTCTGCCCACACGGCTAAGTTCAGTAAATGCAGTGTTTATTAAACCTGTGCAAATGTCTGTGACACTTTTCTGTTTAAAAGAGAGAAAACCAGATCTAGGTTGACAATCCTGTTAGTTTCTTTGGCATGCATAGATACAGAAGCAGAGTTACAACTGTGGTGCCATTTCTCATTGTTCCACATGGTGTATTGGTTGCATTTTTGTGTGTGTGTCAGGTGCGACTTGAGAAACTGCAGGTTGCTTCTGGTGTGAAAGAATTGGCCGTCTGCAAGGATGTTGCCCAGGGGACACCCGGATGTTTTGAAGTTTTACCATCCTTGTGGGAGGCTTCTCTCATGTCCCCGCATGGGGAGCTGGAGCTGACAGAGGAAGCTCATCCACGCTCTCCCCAGATTCAAACCTGCGACCTGTCAGTCTTCAGTCCTGCTAGCACAAGAGTTTAACCCATTGCGCCACTGGGAACTCTGCTTGCATGGTGAGAAATAGTTCTGCATGTTGCCTTGTACATCAGCATGTAATGCGCACATGGTTGAACAATAATACTGTGAATTAAGTTAGCATGTTTCCTTGAAGTCAGATCTTACTTCAAGCTGAACCCTATTTTTAGACCAAACTCACTGAATCAAATGAGTACAAAATCAACACATTGAGCCAATATGACTAAAGTGAGACTGTCATACTTCGATAATATCTTGAGAAGAGATGACTCACCGGAAAAGACAACAATAGTAGAGTGCAGTAGGAAAAGAGGAAGGATAGATTCAATCTAGGAAGTGATGGCACTGAGGTTCCAAGGCCTGAGCAATGCTATTGAGCATAGGGAACCTTGGAGGCTTGGCATTCACAGAGCTGCTGTCATGTTGAAGTCAACTTGACAACAGAAGACAAGAAGATGGGCCTATTGTACTCATTTGATTCAATGAGTTTGGTCTGAAAACGCAAAAGGATGTAGGCTATAGGGCTTTTGTAATTATGCTATTTGAACTACATAATGGGTATACAAATAGAAAAGTAACACAAAAATGAAAAATCACAAGAAATATCACATGCTACAAACAACTGTACACATATACATCTCTCTTTGGCATTACTTTACGAATGAAGATTCTTAGAAAGGACTCATCCCACACTTTTTACAAGCGCGAAAGCATTTTCAGAAGTTGAGTGTGTCCTTTGAGCCTGTGCAATGGACTCTTCTGGTGGAGTGCAACGTGCACAGAACTGGCCTCACCCTTTAAACCAAAGGTTTGTCTGTCGGGGCCTAGCAAGCTTGGACGGTGGCAGTGAGGTACTCAGGTCGTAGGTTTGATTAGAGTTACCTTCTCTTAGATGGTTGACCTTACAGGGTTAGACGAGCACCATCTGCTCGGGTTTGAATTTAGAGTTTTTCTTCTCTTAAGATGGTTGCCAAAAGGCTAGGGAGCCCATCCTGCCTCTTTGATGCTCTTTGCCAGACCCTTCGGTTGTGACCTGTCTGACATGGGAGGCCCTACCGGTGACTATTATGCCACCGCCAGCATAGCTCACAACTTCATTAGGGTACGCAAGCCTCTCCCCCATGACAAGGGAGAGGAATAATAATAATAATAATAATAATAATATTTGTATTCACTGAACCATCAAAAAGCAAAAGTGCAATTCCCTCATCTATCAGGGTGGACTTTTTGGAGTATTTCGGGGTTCCTTCCAAGGGATATTCAACCTGTACTGCACTTCCTATACCTTCAAGAGTAAGGGCAATATACATACTCTACAACTAACATGCTGCCTAAGCAATAGCGACCATAAAGTAAACTAAACAAGAAAGGGTTACATGCCACTTCTAACTTTGTGACAATAGATATTATCCTAATTCTCTCTCCCCTATAGTTTATATAAAAAAATAACACTAATGAATATTTCTAGTTTAAGTATTCCTTCTACAAATGAGCACAGCTACCTATTTTGACCAAAACCTAAAGTTAATTCTGGGCCGAGTGTTTTCATGCTCCCAATCACTAAACTCCATTCTTCCTGAAAATTTTCTATAATTTTTTTTCCCACCAAAATATTGTTATTTTGTGTAAGTCTGCATAGTCATGAAGTTTCATCATCCAATCCCATCCATATTGGTATCTCTGTTTCTTTCCATTTCTTGCAAATAGCACCCTAGCTGCAGCTAATATTATATAGTGATTTTTTTCTATATTTCTTTTCAAGTTGATCTTCCATTACTTCAAGATTTTAAAAATCATGTTGAAATTGAATGTTTATCTTTGATATCTGTTTCCAAGGTTTTCTGATCTCTTTGGCATATGTAAATATACCGGGGTGGCAACAAACTCATGGCTTTCTGGAGAGTGTGTCTGGAAGCTCATATTTCTGAAGGAGAGGCCAAGAAATAACAGCCTCTGCAAATGAGGAAGGCATTAGCTGCTTCCAAGTATAAGAGGAGAATCTCGAGCAAATGTTGCTGCATCAGAAGAGCGGCCAGAGGAGTTAACAGTGTCTGGAGATGTGAAAAGGAGAGAGACAAGAATGAGGTGCACACTAGAGACAGAGAGGAGAATGGGAGGGAAGCCAAAGCAGCTCAACAAAAGGGATTCAAGGGGGAAAGCTAGAGTAGCACAACTCAAAGCGATGGTCACTAGACTGGTGCCAGCCATTATGTTAATTGCTGACAGACTGTAGCAGTTTCCAGGAAAAAAAGAAAGACATTGCAGTAGTAGACATAAATATGGTGGTTAATCCATGCTGCATTGGAGAGAGAAAAACCTTCCTGATTCACTCTTGTCTGAGAACTAGGACTCTACATAATCATAGCAGTTTGATTGCACTTTAACTACTATGGTTGCCTTCTTTACCATTGGCTGCACTTAACATCATCCCTGAATGACTGTTCTAAGTACCATTCCCTAACCGAGGGCTTCTTAAACCTTTTCAATTTGTGACCCTTTTCTGCTTGAGAATTTCTTTTGTGACCCCTTTCGACCTGAGAAATTTTTATGCAACCCCAGGTATATATATATATAGCCACTTTGAGCCCCCTTCGGAGGAGATAAAGCAGGGTATAAATATAAATTTAAATATAATAATAATGTTATGTAAAATAGGTATAGAGATCACACATTTACTGATAAATCAGCATTTGCAAGGCTTGCTAAACAGGCTGATTTTCCCTTTTATGAAATACAGCTGAAGCATTTTCTGCACAGTTCACCAAACACCACACAACAAATTTGTGCAAGTGTTTAAAACAGCCACTAGGTGGCATTCAGAAACCTTTTACTGTTACATATTTTTCATGACCCAACATTAAGGTAAGGTGACTGAATTTGCATTTAGGGTCTTTAAGAAGCAGTGCCCTAAACTACATATACTTGGATTCTGTAGGATTTCGCTATGGGACTTATAATGTAAAGTTTGTGTGTGAGTGTGAGAAAGGAAGGCATGGAGTGTTTGATTTACCCAATGTCACTTAATGAGTGCCATGGCCGAGCAAAGGTTTCAATGCTGATTTGCTGGGTTGTTTGTTTGCTTGTTTTGGATTCCTAATCCAACGCTTAGTGCCTCACATCATGCTGGCTCAGTACCAGATGAGAAAGCAGGAAAGCATCAAGACACAATAAAGCTGGAAATAGCACTCGATCAGAAGTGTTATACAGCTTCAACCACATCACATTATGCAATCCCCCCCAATATCTCCTTTAGTTCTCCCTTGAATGTCTTCCTTCAGCGTCCTTCAATGAAATTTGTAATTTGTTCTGTCAACAGAGCTCTTTGAGAGAGAAGAGTAAATATATCACAAAATGACAACTCTCAGAACCCCATAGCATGAGCCATGTCAGTCAACCTGGTGTCCAGTTGCTATAATTCTGCATTGTAGATACAACCCTAGTTTCCAATTGCTAATTTCCTAGCCTTTGATGTCATAAGGCAAAACAACTGCACATGAACCGCAGTGCTTTCCCTCAAGAGCTCAATAAATCCATGGCAAGAGTTAAGGAAATCAAGCATTGCATGTTGCTGGGTTTTCTCTAGAAATAGCAATCATTCCAAGAAAAGAAGGGGGGGGGCTGCTCTGTGCTAAATGGGTGAATTTAAAAAAAAAACCTGAACTAAAGCAAAAGGGAAATTAAACAGAACTGGTAGTGCACTAATGCAATATGGCAGTCGCCTCCCCACATTTGCTGGCATTAGGAACACTTTCCTCATGAAGGCATAAAATGATGAAAAATAAATATTGTGGGGTTTGTTTTGTGTTTTTACTTAACTTAAGATATATCATGGAATTTTAGGTCCTCCAACATCACCATAGGCCTTATGAATGCTTTGAACTGGATTATATGTCAGAGTAGACTCATATAATCCTGTTTAAAGCAAAAAAATGTTAATTATCTGCTTTGATAATCTGGATTATATAGCAGTGGAGAAGATCCACCAGAGTCTCAGTCCTTTATGTTCTCTAGTTCAACTTTGTGATCAATGCCATGGAGTCATGCTAGAGGAACTAGAAATTCCTAGAGTGAACTTTTTAATCAAACCTGTGAATAATCCAATTCACAAATGTCAAAGCTGCAAACATTGAGGGTAGACTTTTCTATGGAAAATGTGTTGGAGTTGTACCTGCCTAGTAAAACTTTATCTTTGGAGAATAATCTCTCCACAAGATCTCGGAATGACTTTTCCCCCCTCACTTTCATTTCTGTTTTTGTTTTTCTGCAGCCATACCAAATGGGAACATTACCTTGGAGTTTTTGTGAGCTAATAAAGGCCAGGGTTGAGAACACCTAAGTTAAAAAAAAGGTACCTGAGCATGAGTCATGGCTCTATTTAGTGGAGAAAGAAAGCCAGACTGAAAATAAGCAAAATGAAAACATTCATCAACAAAGAGCATGTTACTTGCATCATACTACCTTTTGGGAGCGAGAAAGGACAAAAATGTTACTTAGGGGCCTGTCCAGACAGTACCTTTATTGCAGTATCTACCACAACAAAGGAGGGGCTGTCCACACAACATTCTGTCCATACAATATTCTGGAAAGCCCTGGTTTGTAGCAAATTAATTAGATATTCCATGCCTTCTTGGAAGGCATGGGATAAACCCAGTATTTCCATTTCTGGGCTGCAGGAAAATCACTCTCCCCACCCAGCTCTCCTGGTGCATCATTTCTGCACACCAGGAGAGCTGGCCGAAGACTGTAATGGAGGCTGGGGAAGTTTTCATTAATTTTTTTATGGGGTCTCGGGGCTTGTGGGTAGGGCCTCCAGATGTTCTCCTGGCCTAGTCCCGGGAGAATGTCTGGACACCCACCCCAAAAAGTACATGCTTTCTGGGGTGGGTGTTTACAGGCCTACAGGAAAATCCGCGTTTTTAAAATGCAGATTCTCCCGGGATAAAGACCTGTCTGGATCCGCCCTTCGAAAGATAATATAACTACCGGTACTTAAATCACCATAAAATAGAGCAATTTAAAGCAATCATGGAGAGTGAGATCCAGACAGCTAGGCTGCTGTGGGCCATGCCTGGAGAGATAGCTATAGTGTTTTTAGCTATAGTGTTTTATCCTGTACATGCGGCCTGCTCACTGTTACTGTGTTATATATGATTTTATTTTATATTGTTTGTTGTATTCTTATGCCTTATTTAACTTATTATGTTTTGTTTGCAATTTGATTTCTTTTATTGTATTGTGTTATTGGGCTTTGCCTCATGTAAGCCACCTTGAATCCCCATCGGGGAGATGGTGGCAGGGTATAAATAAAGATTATTCTTATTCTTATTATTTGTGAATAATAATAATAATACATTTTATTTATATTCCGCTCTTCTCACCCTGGAGGGGACTCAGAGCGGATTACAGGTACACATACTTAGCAGACAATCCCTGTCATTTCCACATATACACATATAGACGAACAGAGGCAAACTCTGGCCACCAGGGGGAGCTGATGCACTCCTCATCTCTCAGCATTCCCAGCATCCCTTGTTGTTCCTTCCACATTCCTCAGCGTTCCTGGAGTTCTTTAATGGCCTCATAATTCAGTCAACATTTGCCTCCCCAATTAATGTGGTATCTTTATCTCCTACTTGGCAGATGCAACTGTCTTTTGAGCTGCAAAGGTTGACAGCAGGCTACACTTAAAAGTCAAGCACCCACCTCAACCTGGGCAGGCCTCAAACTCATGACCTACTTGTCAGAGAGATCTTATGCAGCTGACACTTAGCCAGCTGCACCCCATTCCCGGAAGAGAGATCATCTGTATCTCTAGATCCATGGGGGTAGGGTTGACACAGGGGATGGGATAGGGAATCCAGCACAAGGGAGGAGATTATGAGGGAAGTTAGTTGCTTAAGAGAGCCTGGAAATGGATGGCAGAAAGAAGAAAGGAAGCAAAATGGGGCTTGGGAGCCTGCTCTGGATCCCAGAGCGGCTAGAAGGTTGCAATGGGGCTTGGGGTGTTTATGAAAGACTATCCAGTGGATAATGGTTTATATACATAGGTGTGTGTGTGTGTGTGTGTTTTAGTAGAATCTAGCTTCAACATCAAGAAAACAGCAAAAGGTGGGTCAACGATAATACAGCGAGATGAGAGGCAAGAACAGGCAGAAGGATACATTTTGGATTTTACTCAAGCAATGAGTAACAACAATGAGGAAGAAGTAATAAAATTATATGTTTAACAAGCCATGGTAGCATTAGCCAATATAACAGTTTCTGGACATATTAATGTATAGAAATTGTAGTCAAAGAATTGATCCCCCCCCCCCAAAAAAACTGGGTTGTCTTATCTATGAGTCAATCTGAGTAATGCTTCTTAACTCGAATATATTTTTAAAGCTGCCCTTGACTTATATATGAAGTTGATATACACAAGTATATCTAGATGATACCCCCTTAATTTTCATGGTATATGAGGAAGTGAGCCCAGAATCATACGCTACAACTTGTTTTTAATCTGGGATACTCCGTGAGTTATTTGGTTGCAAAGGGCTACAATGGTATTCCACTGGAAGTTACAAGATGTTTAGCTGATATTGATTTCCTGGAAAATATGGCACTAATGTCTAAGAACTTTATCATTTTTGCTGGAAAATTGCCCCTTTATTTAGCCTTTACTTGCCCATATGAAAGACCTTTTTAACTAAGTGTTGACCCAATACTAAGTGCAGACCCAATACTTTGCATTTGATGGGAGTTAAAGAGCAATATGATGTAAAGAGATGAAAGATTTGCAACATTTTTTCCCCTGGAATACTCTTAGATTTAAGGACTCCCTTGGGATGCATTTACACTGTAGAATTAGTGCAGTTTGACCCCACTTAAGCTGCTATGCCTTAATGCTAGGGAATTGCAGGAGTTGTAGTTTTACAAGACATTTTGCCTTCTCTGTCAAAGAGTGCTACTGCCTCACCGAACTACAAATTCCATGATTCCGTAACACTGAGCCCTGACAGTTAAATTGGTGGCAAACTGGATTAATTCTGCAGCATAGATGAACTCTTAATGTTCATGTTATTGAGGCTATCCCATTTTAAAATCTGGGCTTTGTATTAGAAGGAATTGATTATTATGTGTCTTATCTGAACCACCAAGTATATCAGGTTAGTCCTGATGAAGAGAGAAGCTTTCACCCGTCTGGTGACAAGATATACTCTCAAGCCTATTTAGTATTATTGTATTACCTATTGTATATCTTTTGTATCTTTTGTATCTCTTGTATCTTAATAATGCCTTCAATACTGCATAGACTATGGTATACTTCTGGAATGCCTAGCAGGAATGGGGCTCGGAGGCACTTTTTTGCAATCGCTCTTGTCCTTCCTGGAGGGTTGTTCCCAGAATGTGTTGTTGAGGGACACTTGCTTGGCCCCACAGCCTTTGTCCTGTGGAGTCCCACAGGGTTCAGTATCATCCCCCATGTTGTTTAACATCTACATGAAGCCACTGGGGGAGATCATCCAGAGTTTTGGAGTTCGATGCCATGTGTATGTGAATGATGTCCAACTCTATCACTTCTTTCCACCTGCTGCTAAGAAGGCTGTTCAGATCTTGAACCAGTGCTTGGCAGCTGTGACGATCTGGATGAGGATGGGCAAATTGAAATCAAATCCAGACAAGACAGAGGTACTCCCTGTCAGTCACAAGACCAAAGAAGGTATAGGCTTACAGCTGGAGAGGGTTACACTCCCCCTGTAGACACAGGTTTGCAGCTTGGGTGATTCAGCTTGGGTGATTCAGTGCTGAGCCTGGAACCCCCAGGTGGCCAGGGGAGCTTTTGCACAATTAAAACTTGGGGGCCAGTTGCGCTCATACCTTGGGAAGTCAGACTTGGTCATGGTAGTTCATATTCTTGTCAAACCGCAATGCACAGTATATGGGGCTGCCTTTGAAGACTGTTCAGAAGCTCCAACGAGCAGCAGCCAGGTTGCTCACCAGAGCGGCATACAGGGAGCATACAACCTCCCTGTTATATCAACTTCACAGTCTGCTATCGATCACAATTCAAAGTGTTGGTTTATCCTATGAAGCTGTAAATGGCTCCGCTCCAACTTACCTGTCCAAATGTATCTCCCCCTGTAAACCGGTTAGAGGGTTAAGATTAGCATGGAGGCCCTGCTCTCAGTCCCACTCTCCATTGCAAGCATGACTGGTTAGGGCACGAGACAGGGCCTTCTCAGAGGTCGCCCCTCAGTTATGGAACTCCCTCCCCAGAGATATCAGACTGCCCCCTCCCTCCTTGCTTTCAGGAAACAAATGAAGGCCCGGGTCTGGGATCAAGCATTTGGGTAGTACAGTGCAGAATCAGCTCAATGTCACACACAAATGACAACTAGGATTGTGTATCATGTTTTAACCATTTTATTGTACTTATATGTTTTTTATTTTTTATTATTACATGGTGTAATGTATTGTATTATTTATTAAATGCACGGCATTGAATATTGCCATGTTGTAAGCCTCTCTGAGTCCCCTGCAGGGTGCGAGAGAGCATAATATAAATATAGTAAATAAATAAATAATGTCTATTTATAATTAGACATAATGTATAATGTCTAATGCCTGTTTATTGGTTGTATGTTTAAAAAGTAATACCAATTAATTTATACTGTTTGACAGCATTGCATCTTGCAGAAACAGATTCTATAGATGAACTATACACTGTGTACAGAAGTTTTTCCTTTTACTTGAATTGAAACTTCTATCGTTTAGATGAAACAATCTGTATCAGGCAGAGCCTGCTGTTCTTCTGGAAAGAAATGTGATAATGGAAGACCTTTCACAGAGAAAGTCGTTAATATCTCTCCCTTCAGTGACCTTTAAGACAGATTGGAATAGAGTTGGTTATACCAATAGCAAAGCTCTGGGAGCAAGTGAGAAAGTAATAGCTGGGAGAAGGAAGGATGGGGAAAATAATCTTTTGTAAATTCTTGATTGTGTTGTTCAACACTGAGCCTGGGACACTGGGCAGGACTGAAAAGTTTAGGTCACATAGTTTAGTTTAGGCCTCGGATCGGGAGGCATAGAGATGCACTATCCATAATGTCAGGCACTGTTGGATCTGGTATCTTTCCGCAGGGCTTGCAAAACCCATCTGTTTCAACAAGCCTTCGAGTTGTGTTAAATTGTATTTTAATGCTGTTTTAATTTGTTTGTATTGGTTCTTGTGAACCGCCCCGAGCCTTTGGGAGTGGCGGTATAGAAATTGAATAAATAAAATAAAATAAATAAAAAATAATGCTGCGGCCTCTTTTGAGAAGGCATGCCAAATGGGTCTCGAAGAGAAACAACAACACAGAAAGAACCACAACTTGGAAACATCATCACCCAAGGAGACTTTCTGCTGTGCTTTTTGCAACCTACCTATCTCAGATTGGCCTTTTTAGTCATCAACACACTTGTAAAAAGTGTGGGATGAGTCCTTCCTAAGAATCTTCGTTCATGAAGTAATGCCAGAGATTGGCACAAGTATTTGTCAACTACTCTGGAGACAAGAATTCGATCCTCTCCACAGCCATGGAAACCCACTGGGCAGGGCCGTAGCCAGGATTTTGATTAGGGGGGGGGGCTGAGTTTGGTTCGGGGGGGCTGAGACTGGGTGGAAGAGGGTCTACCCTAGCAAACCTTTTGTATTGTTATCCCAATAACCCCATTAATGTGGGATATAATGAGCATGGTGATCAGATCATATTATGAATAAACATAACAGTTTAAATAATGTACCAGTAAGGGCTTTTTGCGGACCACCCTGAGAATTTGGGGGCTGAAGCCCCCTTAGCCCCCCCTGGCTACATGCCTGCCACTGGGTGATCCTAGTTGAATCACATACTCTCATCCCCAGAAAACCCCATGATAGCTTTGGCTTGGGGTCACCATAGGTTGGAAATAACTTGAAAGCACCCAGTAATGCCATGCCTTTCAACTATAACACTTTCTGTTAGGCATGCAGTAGTAATCCCAAACAGGCATGCAATTACAACAAAGCCAAACTAGCATTGTCTATGCTCTTTGCCTGCACATTCCAAGGTGTTCTTTGCCGAACTCCTCACTGGAGGTGCTACACTGTTGATTTAGCAGTTCAGAATGGCAATAGGCCCCTTCTTCTGTACCCAAAGAACACTGTCACTCATTTCTTTGCCAGTAAAAGCAATGAGCGAAAACACAAATGCCTCCATTCTCGACAGGCACAAAATAATAACAGGTTATGTTTGAGCTGGCTTGTTCAGTGTTTGGCATCCCTATTGAAATGCTTTTGATTCAAATTATTCTCTCTGGTGCCCGCTTCTTGACCCCTCTTTTGTCCACCTTCAAGGAATGAAGGGAGGGAACAGATGTGGGCTTTAAGTGGAAAATTATTAAGAAAGAGGTCAACAAGGTTCAGGGTTCTTGTTGACCTCCTCCTCTTAGCAATCTGTTACTCCTTTTGCAAAGCCAAGGCAATGCAATTTATGAAGGCAGAAGCAAAACCAGGCGGGACGTGATGGACATCTTTAAATGCAACCTATATGAGAGTAGGTGGAAACGAGTCGTCAAAAGGATGCAACAGAGACATCAAATCCAAGACAGGAATCTGCTCAACGAAATGACTGTTGTCAGGGGAAATAACTATCCTCAGGTTTGGGTGCTTGAGGTCAAATTCTACATAACGTCACTTTATACAAATAACAATTGGCTCTTTTGTTTTGCTTTGTTAATTGATATCACCTTAATAGCTAGCATGATAATTTGCAGGCAGGGACCTCATGAGAATTTATTCAGAATTGCATGCCAGTGTGCTAGACTAAGGATAATTACTAGCTAAATTGTTACATGACCTGTTAAGAAAGGCTTTGGATAATTAAAAAGGTGTGCTGAACTAAATAATCAGCAGTTAAAATACACACATGTGTGCACTCTTATACCTGTGTGTGTGTTATATGTCCAAGAAAAGATGATTGTAACTTTATGTCCAGTGTCTAATGTTGTTCTAATAGGGAATCATATCACAGCTCTACACATTAATGCTTCATCGTCAAGAACATTGCCCCTATCTCATCTAAATCATAAAGAGGAGAAGGGATTCTATTTTATGTAACAACAGAGTCATAAAACTACCTAGATGGTTAAAAAAACACAACAATCAACTAAGGAACAATAACAAAATCAGCAATAAGCCAGCAGGGACAAACCATCAATAAAACAAGCTGTGAAATATCACCAGTCTAAAGGTTCAGCTCACCCACAAAGATTTTATTGTCATACTGGCGCAAAGGAAAATATATTTTATATATATATATATATATATATATATATATATATATATATATATTGTTTGCATGTTCATAACAAAAGAGTTGTCAAGAGATGGTGTGCAGTGTAGATGCACATACAGGATTTTCATCTGAAATACTGCTGGCCATCAGTCAAGGCAAAAAAACACAAAGCAAGTGGGAAATTCAACGGCAGCCTGGAGAAACATCTGCTTGAACTTTCCTTGGCAGTTCATTTCCTGCCATTAAGCTGCCCCGAGACCACACTGGGCCAAGGTATCATTGGGTTATTGGAAGCTTTTAGGGAAATTGAAACACTGCAGCTACTCAAAAATGCAAAGCCAGAGCTCTTAAAACTGAGTCAGTCAGGTCTCTGCATCCTTGGAGAGTTTCAGACATCCATTAGTATTCCTCTCCAGGGACTGGATTCTGGCCGCAACAATCAGACAGTTGCACAGAACTTCCCCCATCCACAAGAATGCAGAAAAGAGAGAGCTGGTAATTTTAACTGCATTGTTTATTCAAAATTCCAACAACAGCTGTGTATTTTAATAATATTATATTTTATCTCTGTGTTTAACCATATTGTACCTCGCCTAAAGAGATGGGTGACAAACGCAATGCATTCATCATAGGTGATCACTTGTGGCAGAGTGCGATTGTCTTCCAGAGGTCTATCACAATGAAAACATAGATTTACACATGGAAACCAGTCCCAAAAAGGGTTTGCTTGCCACACCTTCCTTTTGGCATGTTTCTCCCTTTTGCTCTCTATTCATGCCTCTTCAAAATCCATAGTACCATTGCCAACTGCTGATCTCAAGTTAGAAGGCTTGAATGGCAGGGCTTCCCAGTTCTTGGTGATGATACCATATTTTCATAAGGTTAGTTTTAACTCCATCTTTAAATCTTTTCTGTTGCCTACAATCATTCCATTTTCCATTCTTGAGTTGGGTATAATGTAACTGCTCTGGGAGACGGTGATCAGGTATTCAAACAACGTGGCCACACCAGAGAAGCTAGTGGCAGACAATCATCATTTCAATGCTGGTGGTCTTTGTTTTTTTCCCCCCAGAACACTGACATATGTCCATCTGTGTTCCCAGGAGATTTGCAGGACTTTTAAGAGACTATGCTGATAGAATCTTTGCAGAAGTCGAGAATGACATTTGTAAATGGTCCATGTTTTGAAGGTTTTGAAATTGGAATGACAATAGCTTTATAAACAAGCATCTTGGTTTCCCTACAAATGTCCCGATCCTCAAACACTCTCTGCTTCCTTCGAAAAAAATGCTACACTTGCAGAGCTCAGACGGTGTTGTATTTCAGTGTTGATGTCAGCTTTTGTGGAGAGGCCTAGGTAGCGGAAATGGTCAACATTTTATAGCATTAAACTGAATTTCTGAAACTGCAGAGGGATTGGCTGGTGCCTGCTGAAAGAGCACTTTGCTTTTCTCAATGTTCAGTGAGAGGCCGAGCTTTTCATAGGCTTCTGCAAAGGCATTTAAAGTGGCTTGTAGGTCTTCCTCTGAATGAGCACAGACTATCATCAGCATACCGTAGGCGGGCTTTTTCGATCGTGGCTCCAACACTTTGGAACTCGTTGCCCGCCGACATCCGTGCCAGGCCAGCCAAAACATCCTTTCATTCAGGAAAGCCTGTAAGACACTTTTGTTCTGGCAGGCCTTTGGACCTGGATGAGTAGCTCAGTTGCATGTTGCCACCTTTGTTTACCTCTGTGCCACATTGTTCCAATGTGTAGCCTACTGTGCCTTTTAGCTGTATTTTAGCTGTGTTTTTAACTGTGTTTTAATTTGCTAGTGTTGATTGTTTTATGGATATGTTGTTAGCCGCCGAAGCCATCGGGAGGGGTGGTAGACAAGTATGAAAAAATAAATAAATAAATAAATTATGGAGTTTTATAACTAAGGACCCTTTCAGCTCGAGGATGTGGACAAGATCCTTGGGGAAGCGAGGCCTACCACATGCATCCTAGACCCCTGCCCATCCTGGCTGATCAAGGAAGCCAGAGGGGGTTTGGCAGAGTGGGTGAAGGTGGTGGTTAATGCCTCCTTACAGGAGGGCAAAATTCCAGCCAGCTTAAAGCAAGCTGTGATAAAACCGCTGTTGAAAAAACCATCACTGGATCCCACTCAATTAGTGAATTATCGGCCAGTTTCCAATCTCCCCTATTTGGGCAAAGTCATGGAACGTGTGGTGGCTTCGCAACTCCAGGGATTCTTGGTAGACACTGACTATCTTGATCCGGCACAGTCTGGCTTTAGGCCGGGACATGGTACTGAAACAGCTTTGGTCGCCTTGGTAGATGATCTACACCGGGAACTCGACAGGGGGAGTGTGTCCCTGTTGGTTCTGCTGGACCTCTCAGCGGCTTTCGATACCGTAGACCACGGTATCCTTCTGGGTCGCCTTGCAGATATGGGGCTTGGGGGTACTGCATTGCAGTGGCTCCAATCCTTTCTGGAGGGTCACACCCAGAAGGTGTTATTGGGTGACACCTGTTCGGCTCCGCAACCTTTGTCTTGTGGAGTCCCTCAGGGTTCAGTTCTGTCCCCGATGTTATTTAACATCTACATGAAACCGCTGGGAGAGATCATTCGGAGTTTCGGAGTAAGGTGTTATCTGTACGCAGATGACGTCCAGATCTGTCACTCCTTCCCACCTGTCACCAAGGAGGCTGTCCAGACTTTGAACCGGTGCTTGGCTGCTGTGTCGGACTGGATGAGGGCTAGCAAATTGAAACTTAATCCAGACAAGACAGAGGTCCTCCTGGTCAGTCGAAAGGCCGAACAGGGCATAGGGTTACAGCCTGTGTTGGACGGGGTTACACTCCTCCTTAAGACGCAGGTTCGCAGCTTGGGAGTGATCCTGGATTCATCGCTGAGCCTGGAGCCCCAGGTCTCAGCGGTGGCTGGGGGAGCTTTTGCACAGTTAAGACTCGTGCGCCAGTTGCGCCCGTACCTTGGGAAGTCTGATCTGGCTACGGTCGTCCACGCTCTGGTCACATCCCGAATAGATTACTGCAACGCGCTCTACGTGGCCTTTGAAGACAGTTCAGAAATTACAACTAGTCCAACGGGCGGCAACCAGACTACTAACTGGAGCTACATACAGGGAGCATACCACCCCCCTGTTGTGTCAGCTCCACTGGCTGCCGGTCCAATTCCGGGCTCAATTCAAAGTGCTGGTGTTGACCTTTAAAGCTCTATATGGTTCTGGCCCAGCTTACTTGTCCAAACGCATCTGCCGCTACGTCCCACCTCGTACTTTAAGATCATCCAGGGAGGCCCTGCTCTCGCTCCCGCCGGCTTCCCAGGTGCGGCTGGTGGGGACGAGGGAGAGGGCCTTCTCCGTGGTGGCTCCCCGTCTGTGGAATGCGCTCCCTAGCAACATACGATCAATTCCATTCCTCCTGACATTTAGGAAAAAAGTGAAAGCCTGGATGTGGGACCAGGCATTCGCATAGTAGCACAGGACAGCACTTTAGTAGTTTTAATGGAAAGTTGGTGAATAGGGCTCAATGCTTTTATGGATGGAACACTGTTTTTAACATAGGAGAATGCATAGGATGTGTGAATATAATTGTATTTTAATGTATTTTAGTGTCGAATGCTGGAGGGTTTTATATTGTGTTTTATACTGCAATTGTGATGTAGGCATCAAATTATGCCTTTGGAAGCTGCTCTGAGTCCCCCCCCGGGGGGGGGGGGGGTTGAGAAGAGCAGGGTAAAATGCCATAAATAAATAAATAAATAAATTTCACATGTAACTCCTCCCTGGACCGTTTTGCCAACACTTTGCAACACCCCATGTGCCCTCCCTCCTTCTCCCATCAGACAGGGAAATGAGACAAGGCACATTAGCATTCTGTCCCTGTCCCCATCAGATGGGCAAAATGGCTGGGAAATGTGAGTAGTTCTGTCGGAGCTACCCAAAAAACACTTACCAAGGCATCATGGTTGAGGAAATGTCTAGCAACGCTTCTTCAGTACTTAGAAGATAAATGGGGCAGGGCCTGCTAAGCATGTGATGATGCTCTGCAAGCCCCATCCCCAAAGAGTTGCAAGGGGCCAAAATGCCCCAGTGTCAGGCAAAATGCCCCCCCTCAGGGTGGTGCCTTACTGGTACATTATTTAAAGTTTGCATTTAAATCATGATCTGATCACCATGCTCATTATATCCCACATTAATGGGGTTATTGGGATAACAATGCAAAAGGTTTTGTAGCTTCCACCCAGTTCAGCCTGAATCAAAATCCTGGCTACGGCCCTGCCCAGTGTGAAAAGTTGTTGTGACCTTTCTTTTGGCTTTTAGCCTGCTGAAGTTAAAGACCTTGCCATCTGTTCGTCAGATAATTTCCACACTGGTGGGTAGCTTCCCATCAGCAAGATGCAGAATCATAGCTATGAAGATGGAAAATAAGGTTGGGGCAATCATTCTTCCCCATTTGAGAACTGATCACTTTGGGAGCCACTGCTATCCAAGATGCTTGCTGTCACATCATCTTGGGGGAACCCCAGGATTGTTACAAATGTATCAGAGCTTCCAATTTTCAAGAGCATGGTCCAGAGACCATTACTTGTTGTTGCTGTTGCTGCTGCTGTTGTTGAAATTGCTTCTTGTTCTGCAAGAGCATAACAAACAGATATGGAGGCAAATGTGCAACTGGTTGCACAACATCAGTATTTTTAAAAGTGGCATAGTGGAACTGCTATCAAAATATGAAAATAACCCTGTTAGTGCAGAGGTTTTTAATCTGGAGTCCACAGATAAGGCTGTGCACTTGGATTGGAGTCATATAGGAACCTAGCTACTCCTGCCAATGCACTCTTGTTCCCAAGTGATGGTGACAACAAAGAGAAGATGTCAACCCAGTGGAGTCAACACAGTTCAAGATCATTTTGACAATAGCTGAAGATTCAACATGTAAATAGTGGAGCCAGTATTGCTTTGGGCCAGAATTACACCAGCTCATTTTAAAAAGCCTTCCCTTTTCAGCCAAGAGGTAGATGCAAGTGCAGAATCCAGCTTTGTGACAAGTATTTTTGAACCCAGTTAAACCTTTCTCCCTTAGGACAGCCTCGCGAAGGATCCAATAAGCCCAAGACAAATTGTTTGCAAAGCCCTGTGTCTTTCCATTTTCTCAGAGCACATTCTGTTCAGCTACAAATCATTTCACTCTGCTTCTAAGACCAATATTGCCTCAGTGCAAGAAGGACATTGATTTTAGCTCTTCTGCAATACCCCTAGAAAGGCAGTGATAGATTCACTAATTGGATGAGAAGAAGAAAAAACAAAAAGAGGAAGATGGTGCATCCACTCTCTGGATCATCACGTTGTAGCACTGAACTTCATCATGACTGGTTCCAAAATACAGATTGGGAGGCCTGGGGCAGTTGTGGTGGGTTTAAGGGGCAAATAATTATCTTTGGCAAAACAGTCTCCAGCTGGGTTGTTGTAGGTTTTTCGGGCTGTATGGCCATGCTCTAGACATGTTCTAGATTCTAGAACATGACCATACAGCCCGAAAAACCTACAATAACCCAGCGATTCCGGCCATGAAAGCCTTTGACAATACATAGTATCCAGCTGCCTGCTTCCAGCACTTTACCTTTTGAGTAATCTGTGCATCTCCTCCAACATTTCACAATTGTGAACAAGCAACATCAGAGCAGGGTCATGAAGACAAAACTACATAAGTTAGGTAATGTTGCAGATGTTTGTTTTTGCCTGAGCCTACTGGGAAGGGCAAGATTCTGCCCATCCTCTCCTCACTCCTTGCTAAGTGGAGTATCAACTACTTTTACATTTCAAAACCATTTGCAGCCATTGTGAAAGAAGCTGGGGCATAAGAGGAAACTGGGAGGATGTAAGAAAAACTAGGACATTTTAAAAGCAGCTGAAAAAATATGATGACAATAAATCATGATTGTTCCTGCCAAATCAGGGCATTTGGATGGTATGTTAGTACTTTATGCCTCCAACCAAACTCACTACACTTCTAGAGGGAGACAACATCTTTAAGCTACTATGTTGACTTGCGTAATATCAGCTGACATCCCACGAGCATCTCTAAGGTAGATTGTATTATGTTCCAAACCAATGGCAAGGAACCAAATCCTATGTGGCAAGACCTTAATATCCACAGGGAATATGTTCCTGATTGTACTGTGGTTACCTGTAATCATGGATTTGACTGAACACCATTCAATTACCCATCTTCCAGTCCCAGGATACCATAAAAAGAAGTATTTTAATGGTGTTCAGTCATATCCATGGTTAAAGGTAACCTCTGTTCAGCCAGAAATGTGTCCCAGGAGATATAGAAATTGAAGGGTGATCTTGACAAGCTGGAATGTGCCCAGAGGAGGGCGACTCAAATGATCAAGGGTTTGGAGAACAAGCCCTATGAGGAGACACTTAAAGAGCTGGGCATGCTTAGCCTGAAGAAGAGAAGGCTGAGAGGATATATGATGAAAGCCATGTATGAAAATGTGTAAGGGGAAGTCATAGGGAGGAGGGGGCAAGTTTGTTTTCTGCTGCTCTGGAGACTAGTTTGAGCAATGACTTCAAACTACAGGAAAGAAGATTCCACCTGAACTTTAGAAAGAACTTCCTGACTGTGAGAGCTGTTCAGCAGTGGAACCCTCTGCCCTGGAGTGTGGTGGAGGCTCTTTCTTTGGAGGCTTTTACACAGAGGCTGGATGGCTATCTGTCAGGGGTGCTTTGAGTGAAATTTTCCTGCTTCTTGGCAAGGGTTGGGCTGGATGGCCTGAGTGAGAGGTCTCTTCCAAATCTATGATTCTATGTCTTGCTACATAGAATTTGGTTTGTTTTGATTGGTTTGGGATCCCTCCCATCTAGACTTCTCTAGCAGTCTGAGCAACATGTTTTACATCTTCTGCTGGTCTTCCACTCCAATTAATATACAGTCCTCATTCTATCCCTCTGGTTCATTGTTTTTTCAAGCCAGTACTTGATCTCAAACCTGTTGGAGCCATAATTCCAACTACTAGCTCATCTGACTTTCAAATTGTTTACTGCAGTGTTTCCCAACCAGTGTGCCGTGGCACACTAGTGTGCCGTGAGCGATCACCAGGTGTGCCGTGAGAAATTGGCACTCCCCCCTCCTAGCAGCCCTTCACAGGTTTCCAAGAAACAAATTGAGCCTCTCCGCTTGGAAATGTGTTTTTGTTTACTATTTTACTGATTTTTTAGAGTCCCCGGAACTGTTTATAACAGCTTCATGACATCCATAGTTAACTGGAAGCAAGTTTCACTCAGGGTGAAATTTCACAAAGGTCTGGAGAACAAGCTCTATGAGGAGCGGCTTGAAGAGCTGGGTATGTTTAGCCTGAGGAAGAGAAGGCTGAGAGAAGACATGATAGCCATGTATAAGTATGTGAGAGGAAGTCATATATAGGTTGTGTTCATCGAAACAGGCCCAGGTTTCACACTGAGTGTATAAATACATTTTAAAACATATTAACTATATGTATTACTGTGTTAGAGTGTCATTTTGTGTCATTTTGGTTGGTGATGTGCCCCAGGATTTTGTAAATGTAAAAGGTGTGCCACGGCTCAAAAAAGGTTGGGAAACACTGGTTTACTGAACTTGGGAAAGTTTTTCTATTGGGCTATATGTCCCAAAATCCAGCAGTCAGCATGGCAACTGGGAATTCTGAGAACTGTTGCACAAAAGTAGTTTTTTCCCTAGCCCTGCAGGGCTTAAGTGTGCTTTGTACAGCCAAGCAAAAGAGAATGAAAATAATGGCATATGGTGTTATTTTAATTTATTTTACTTTTCAGGTCTTAGCCCAAAACAAAGATTCATTCATTCAATCAATGGCTAGAAAATCAATTGTACAAAGCACACTGAAGCCCCGTAGAGTTCATTACTTTATTAAGGCATTGTTAATTAAAAATGGCCTTTAATTTCCCCTACAAATCTTCATTTATTTTATTTTCCCTTGCAAGGATGTGGTTTTCTTTTAAGTCCCTTGAGATTTTTCACATTAGAAGAAGTTTTTAAAAATATCTTGGTCTCAATTTCATTTGTGACAAAGGACTTTTGTGCAGAATTGAATATAATTTGCACAAAGGACGCTGTGGAAAGCGTGGGGGCAGAAGAGGGGGTTGTACAAACCATAGCCAGCCTTCCGTATCAACTACTTAGTTATTTAAGTAATTAATTATATTTAAATATAGTGAGCTTATTGAAATATTCTTAGTTTGCATAAGCATACTTAAATACACTCAGGTATACTTATTTAAGTACATAAGTATATTTAACTGAGTAACTTCTCCTTCCCAGATGCCTTCACCTCCAATGGAAAAATTATTGAACCATGTTCCGATTTCTAACAGAATTATGACCATAGCAATAGTATCATAGGGTGCATTTACCCTGTGGAATGAATGAAATTTGACACCACATTAACTGTCATGGCTCATTCTTATGTAATCCTGGGATTTGTAGTTTGGTGAGGCACCAGCACTCTTTGACAGCGAAAGCTAAAGGCTTTGTGAAACTACAACTCCCGGGATTCCAAAGCATTGAGCCATGGCAGTAAAAGTGGACTCAAATTGTATTAATTCTACAGTATTAATTCTACTGCATGGAGCGTTGTTACCTTCCCGTCAAGGTGGTAACTATTGATCTACTCACATTTGCATGTTTTCACAATGCTAGATTGGCAGAAGCTGGACTTAACAGCGGGAGCTCACCCCACTCCTCGAATTCATACCACCAACTTTTTGGTCAGCAAGTTCAGCAGCTCAGCGGTTTAACCTGCTGTGCCACCAGGAGGCCACCATTTAATTAAGTAGCTGGTACAAAATACATGCCAATACCTTTTAGGCAAAAACGTCCCACAATGCAAAAACACAACAAAAAAAGCCCAACTACCTCACAACAGTTGACCATGTTTTTCAATATAGTGTCTCAAGCAAACCAGGAATGGGCAACTTGGACGTCCCTGAACAGAAGTGGAGTGGGCAGATCAAAAGACAACCTGGCAAAATGGCACTACCTTAAAAAAAATCCTCCAACATGTGCGACTGTGAGGCAGAACAAACAACTCCGCATCTGTATGCTTGTCTGCAATGTCCTGCCTCATGTACAGAGGAAGAATTGTTTGAGTCTACAGACAATGTGGTAGCTGTTTCCCGCTTTTGATCCAAAGATATAGCTGGCGGCCGCTTATGCTCCTTCTATATCAGTTTTCATACTAATTTATGCGATGTTTTGATAAGAAATAAAATAAGAATAACAGTTAAAACATGCATTTCTCACTAAGGATGAGAAATCTGAAAATATTATATCCCAAACCCATAAGAAAGCCTGCATGGTATCGCGGTTTAAACACTGGACTCTGACTCCAGTAGCCAGAGATCAATTCCCCGCTTGATCATGGGAACCCACCTTGGACAGGTCACACACATTCAGCTCCAGAAACCCCCATGATAGGTTGGCTTTAGGCCCCTTCTACACAGCTGTATAAAATCCAGATTATCTGTATTGAACTGGATTATATTGCAGTGTAGACGCATATAATCCAGTTCAAAGCAGATATTGCAGGCTATATGCCTGGGTTATTTGGCAGTGTAGAAGGGCCCTTAGAGTCACCTTTGAGTGCATCTATTAGTATTTATTATGTTTATTTATATTCTGCTGACTTATATTCCCCTGACTTGATCTTCCCTTGTAGAGTGAATGCAGTTTACTCCACACCACTTTAACTGCTGTGGCTCAATGCTATGGAATCATGGAAGTTATAGTTCATTGAACTAGCAGCCTTCTCTGGCAAAGAAGGCTAAATAAAGCCCTTGTAAAACCATAACTCCCAAATTCCATAGCATTGAGTCACAGCAGTTAAAGTAGAGTCAAGCTGCATTCATTTTACAGTATAGATGCATTATTTGAGACTTGATGGCACACAACAGCAACAAATTCTTAAGACGGTTGAGGGTCAATTTGTTTTCTGACACAAAACAGCCATATGGTGCCATGCCGTAGCTTCAGTTCAGTGCCAGAGAAAATCTGTCCATTTCAAAAGAATGACTTGATATTCACGGCACCTTCTTGCAGGGTGTGGGTGATGTCCAAAGCGAAATAAGCTTTTACAGCCAAGTGCCCTGCTGAATTCTTTCCTGGGTTTCTCCATGCGATCTGATTCACACTAGTAAAATAGCAGTCCTAATTCGACCCTGATTTTCTTGCCCCTTTCCCCTGGAGGAGCTCGCAGCCTTTTGAAAACATTAATTAAGACCCACAATGCTCAGGGAAGAAAGCAAATATTATCTCTTCCTTGCATGGATGAGGAAGAGAGAGGAAAGAGAAGTGAAATGTGACCCAAGTCTTTGGAGTGAGTCATCTGGAGAAAAATTGATTTGAAGGTCAGGCATCTAATGGCACCCCACTCTTTTCATTAGCCACATAATGATTGCAATGAATGGAAATCAAATGTGCGGCTTATGTGGATAGTTCAGTAGGCTACCCCTGTCGCAACCTAATTTGCAGGAGGGAAGTGAAGTTGCACATTGACTCAACTTTATCTTTTTCTTAAGAGTATTTTTTTAAAACCACAAGACTTAAATAAGAACAAATAAATAGCCTGTGCTCTGGACTCAAGACTTTGGGTATATCTACACTGTAGAATTAATTAAGGCCGCTTTAATTGCCACAGATCAATGCTATAGAACAGGTATAGATAAACCCAGGCCCGGGGGCCAGATGAGGCCCCTTGGTCTCTTTTCTCAGACCCTCCTCTCACCATTGTATTCCTTCCTTCTTTCTTTCCTTCCTCTTTTCCTCCTGCCCTCCCTCTTTCTCCTTCCATCCATCCCTCCCTTCTATCTTTTCATCCTTCCTTCCCTCTTTCCTCCCTCCTTCACTCACTTCCTTCCACCCTCCCCCTCCCTCCCTTCCCTCCCTCCCTTCCCTTTTGTCTTTCCTTCCTTCTCTCTTTCCTTCCTCCCCTCTCTCCATTGGCTTCCACCCTTTCTTCCTTTCATCCTTATCTTCTTCACTTTCTTCCTTCCTTCTTCCCTTCCTCCTGGGGGGATGTTTAGCTAAGAGAAGGTAGAGAGGGAACATGAGAACCATGCTGCAAGATTTAAAGGGGTATCCCTTTCTCCCAGACAGATTTTATTTGGGGGGGGGGGGCTGAGTCTAAGTGAGAGAGGGTCTACCCTAGCAAACCTTTTGTATCGTTATCCCAATACGCCCATGCACATGGGATATATTGAGCATGGTGATCAGATCATGATATGAATAAACATAACAGTTTAAATAATGTACCAGTAAGGCATTCTCACAGACCACCCTGAGAATTTCGGGGGGGGGGGTAAAGCTTCTCAAGCCTCCCAGCCCCCCTAGCTACATGCCTGTTCAGACCTCCCACCCTATACCCCCTCCCCACCTTTCCAACTTCCCTTGGTACTCCCCTTTTTATGTAACTGAAAAACTTATCAATAAAAAGGTTTTTTTAAAAAAGATTTAAAGGGATATCCTATTAAGGAGGAGGTGAAAACTTATTTTCTGCTGCTCTGAAGACCAGGGCACAAGGGAGCAATGGCTTCAAGTGGTATGTATGTATTTATTTATTTACAGTATTTATATACCATCTTTCTCAAAGCAGTTTAGGAAATGAGATTCGACTGGAAAAGATTAGGAAGAACTTTCTGGAGAGTGGCATAGGTTGCCTTGGAATGTGGTAGAGTCTCCTTTTCTGGAGGCTTTTCCGCAGAGGTTGTCTATTGGGAGTGCTTTGATTGTGCCTCCCTGCATGGATGTCCCTTGATTGTGGATGGTTCTTCCATATCTAGGATTCTAGAATTATATATCCGAAGTGGGCAAATACAGGGTCTAATGGATAAACATTTTCTCTCCTGTCCACCATCACATCCTGACCAAGACCAGGCCTTTTGGGATCCAAACATTTCCTGTCTTTCCTTCACTTTTTGACTCCAAAAGAGAAGACAAAGAGGGATAAAGGGCAGCAAGGGGACTTGGGGAGAACCCCGTCCCTCCCGGCCTACCCACCCAGCTCCAACTCACCATGCGACCCCCACGTTCAAAAGTTTGCCCATGCCTGCTATAGAATCATGGGAATTGTAGTTTTGCAAGGACTTTAACCTTCTCTGGCAAAGAGTGCAGGTGTCTCACCAAACTACGAATCCCATGATTCCATTGCACCAAGACACTGACGTTAAAGTGGTGCCAAACTGCATTCGTTCTACTCTGTAGATGCACCCTTACTCCCAAGGAGTTTTCATTGTAGCCTTTGAAACAATGCTGCACTGAGTGGTCAATATGAACAAAGGAGCTTGTACAATCTACAGCACACAAGAGAGGGAAATGTTTGGCAAGGGATTGGTATCGTTAGCGCAGCTTTCCTCAACTGATATCACTTCCTTCCCACTGTCTCTTTCAGCCAGCCAGATGCTAACTCTTGCTATTAAGCAATTGTCAGATATAGAGAGATAAAGCTTGGCAGGGTATTTCTTCTGACACAGCAGCTTTCTCAAATGACACAGAGAGAAAAGAGAAGCACGGAGAAAGAAGAGATATCCCATAGAACTGGGCTCTTGTCATGCTTGCTCAATATGTGCACTTAAATGAGACTGCTCAATTCATTGGTAGTCCAGCTAGTTGCTCCCTAGAGATACAAAGGCAGGACAATATCATCACCGTTCAGCTTTTGGTTATATCAAAGGGCATGCAAGCTTGAAAAGATAACATTAAACTTTGGGCCATGTAACAAGAAGCTAGTTCTGGAAAAGTGGGGAAAGCGGGGAATTGTTAGTTTTATAGACACATTACCTGAAGTTAGTTTTATAGACAATGTTTATAAATAATTGTCTATATCAAACAAAATTTGTGTACATTGAACTGCTAGCAAAACTGTTACAGTCTCAACTACCCATTTGGACCATTTTGGATTTGGGAGTATTTTGGATTTTGGAATTCCAAATAAGAGACACTCAATCTGTATTCTTTGCTTATTATACCCTAGGAAAACTGATGACCACTCGAATATTCCTTTCATCCCTGCTTCATGGTCTATTACTTTGAGTAGCACTTAGATTATTCAAAGTAATTACTTCCAGAACTAAAGAGTTGAAAACTCGGGAACATTTCTCAGGCCTGGACTTTTAGAGGCCTCAAGCTCTGAGAATCTCAATCTGAAAAATAAGCCATACATCACTAAACAAACATTGATATCTCTGCAGTCCATGGTGCCTTTAACAGTTGCTGCTAAATTTAGGAAGAGAAGCGTGATCATGCAACTTGCGGCAAGCCAAGTGCTAGGTCTCAGCAGTCTGCTAGCATAAATTTGCAAAATTCCTACAAGCCTCTCTAATCTGTTCCTATGACAGTGATTGGAGCTATCCCAATATTTGAATAATACAACTATGACAGCATTAATCTGTTGGGCATGTTTGTTTAGCTCTGAAAGGAGACAACTGAGAGATGACTTGATAGCCATCCTTAAATACATGAATGGATGTCACAAAGAAGATGGAGTGTTTTCTGCTGCTCTAGATACTGCAACTTGTCTACACTAGCCTTAAAACTCAAAGGTGTTCCTTGGTGTCCAAATTATATCCAGAGGCTTCCAGGGTAAACTGGGCTGAACCACTTTAGTCCTAAAGTAGGGGTACATCAACACTAGAATTAATGCCATTTGACACTGCTAAAATCTGGAACCTCAATCAGTGGCTGACACCAGATGAGAAACTCCCTCCTGGGCACACAGAAGACTGGGCAACTTGGAAAGCACTGAACAGACTGCGCTCTGGTACCATGAGATGCAGAGCCAATCTTAAGAAATGGGACCACAAAGTGGAGTCCACAGCATGCAAGTGCAGGGAAGAGCAATCCACATATCACCTACAACAATGCAACCTGAGCCCTGCCACATGCACAATGGAGGATCTACTCACAACGAAACCAGAGACACTCCAAGTGACCAGCTTCTATTTAAAGGACATTTAATATAATGCCAAGTTTGTAACTTTGTTTGTTTGTGTGTGTGTGTGTATACACAGAGAGAGAGAGAGAGAGAGAGAGAGAGACTCTCATAACTATATTTTCAATTAGCTCCTGATACAATAAATAAACTGCCGTGGCTTAATGCTATGGAATCATAAAAGTTGTAGTTTTACAAGCCTTCTCTACCAAAAAGTGCTGGTGTCTCTACAAATGCAATTCCCGGGATTCTGTAGCACTGAGCCATGGCAGTTAAAGCGGTGTCAACGTGTGTTAATTCTACAATGTAGGTGCAGCCTAAGAAAAGTTCGAGAATCCTCCAAAGTTTTGGCACAACTCCAGAGCAGTCCCACACTTTGGGCAGAATGTGGATAGCAGACCTGCTCTGATGCCAACTGGCCTGCTGTCCCTATGGGCTGATAGATGTAGATGAGCCATAGGATACAAAACAATGGAGATAAGTTAGAAGGGGAAAAGATGCCAACTAAATATTACGAAGAAATTCTTAATGGCAAACTTTCTAGAAAGTATGGATAAACTTCCTCAGAGGCATGGATTCTTCATCTTTGGCAGTCTTTAAACTTAGGTTGGAGATATTTCAGGTATACTGTAGTTGTATATTCCTTGTCAGCAGAATGGGGATGGACTAGATAGCTTTCTAATTCCCTCCTACTTCAAGATTTGATGTTTTTGAACTACTTGAATTGGTTCAAAGAAACATCAAAATCAATTTACTCTCCCAAAGACCTGCAAGATGGTTAACTCCTCAGCAGCTGTTCAGTGTTTGTATTCTCAGCTGAGTCCCTAGTTTACAAAACTGAGAATTCTTTGAAAGCAAGCAGAAGAGAGCCATTTGGCAGGGCACAAAAATAAACCTTTTTCCTTTCTCCCTTGGGCATATGCTCCCATCAACATTTTTGTTCCTGTAGTACACTTCACCCCTGCTTGTATGAAGGCTTGTTTTTACAGACCCGTTTCTTTATGAGCTTTTCCCTCACAAATAATCTGCTCCTTTCTTATCTCACCCTGTTTTTAGCATTTTATCTTGCACATGCGGCTCACTCATTGTCATTGTGATTGTGAATGATTTTTGTATTGTATTTTTATATTGCTTACTGTATTAATATGTTTTATGTATTTTACTGTGTTGTCGTTTGTGTTTTGGGTTTTATTTCATTGTAATATGCTGTTGGGTTTAACCTCATGTAAGATGTCCCGAGTCCCCGTTGGGGAGATGGTGGTGGCAGGATATAAATAAAGATTATTATTATTATATTTGCTTCCTTCCAGCTAAATGCCCCCCAACCAAAGCTTTCTTTTAAATACATGCAGTGTCACATCTTCTATTCAGCCAGTTACAAGAGAGAGCTGCTTTCCTTAAACTCCGCCAGGGCCACCGAATCTCACAACAGGACTTCTGTCTTTTGCATCCTCAGAACAAACAGTGCTCAGTAGTGCAGCCCAGAGGAAAGGTTTCGAGCCAAAACAAACACACCACCCCAGCTTAGCTGTTTCATTTCTTCCTCCAAATGTCATGGAGCTGAGTGCCAGAAACTTTGCTTTTCTGGAAGAAGCCACCAACTGTGTCTTGGTGAGCTCAGATGCTCTTTGACTTGGCAAATAAACCATGTCCCAGCCTTTTGCTTTGCTTCCAAAAAAGACTGAAAATGCCTCCCTGTTGCAAACACTCAAATAGATGTTTGACAGCTCCAAGGGCCGATTGATTGGAAACATATCTCAAAGCACAGGGTAAAAACGAATGGGAAAAAAAGATAAGGAGAATCTCCATACAGCAGCCTGGCAGCCCTATACAAATGTGGATCTTTTTGCAACTGGAGTAGAACTCTCTTAAACCTGGCTTGGATACAAACTCATTAAGTGGCTAATGCAGCCTAATAGGGATGTAAATCCTCAACTGTTTGTATGTCAGAATGAATAATTATGGTAGATTTTTCCCCTCCCATAGGACAAAATGTACATCCCTCCAGAGTGTTGTTGTTGTTCATTCGTTCAATCACTTTCAACTCTTTGTGACCTCATGGACCAGCCCACGCCAGAGCTCCCTGTCGGCCGTGGCCACCCCCAGCCCCTTCAAGGTCAAGCCAGTCACTTCAAGGATACCATCCATCCATCTTGCCCTTGGTCGGCCCCTCTTCCTTTTTCGTTCCATTCTCCCCAGCATCATTGTCTTCTCTAAGCTTTCCTGTCTTCTCATGATGTGGTATATCACAATAATTAAAGCACTGGGTGTAAAGTGCTATTATAGTGCCTAATATTGGTATCAAATATACATTTCAAAAATACAGCAGTACATGTAAATATTAAGCAAAGCAATTAATATGCAACGAATTCAACTCATAAAGAGGTACCTCTCCGTTTGGAGAAAGGGACAGTGGAAATTCGCAATTCGTTCTATGTATAAGCCTAAGATAATCTGAGTCAGGCAATTTGGTAGTCAATTCAATAGTAATTCCAAAGTAGAACCGAGATGGAGAACGAAGTATTATAATGAAGAAACCCCAACAATGAACATTACAGCTTGGCCAGCCATAGGACAAAACTTTACACCCAGTGCTTTAATCATTGTGGTATACAATATATTTTGAAGTATATACAGCTTTGTCTGATGCTATTCTTTTGTGCTTTTGCAGACTTGTAGCTTTGACTAATTTCTTGGTGCTTTGTTAGTTTTCCACAGCTCACCCCACATTAGTAGTTCTCATGATATGGCCAAAATATTTCATCTTTGCCTCTAATATCCTTCCCTCCAATGAGCAGTCAAGCATTATTTCCTGGAGTATGGACTGGTTGGATCTTCTTTTGGTCCAAGGCACTAAGAATTTTCCTCCAACACCACAGTTCAAAAGCATCTATCTTCCTTCGCTCAGCCTTCCTTATGGTTCAGCTATCACATCCATAGCTTAATATGGGGAGTACCATTGCTTTAACTATGTGGACCTTTGTTACCAGTGTGATGTCTCTACTCTTCCCTATTTTATCTTCAATATTTTCACTATTTTCTTCTGATATGATGTCTAAAATATGACTGACTCAGTTGGCTTCTAGGGAGAGACCAGGCTTGATTTGCTGTAGGATCAATTTATGGGACTTTTTAGCAGTCCAGAGTCTCTGTAGAACCTTTTTCCAGCACTGCATTTCAAATGGGTTTATTTTCTTCTCTTATTGTATCCAAAGGATGACAGTTTCTCTTCCTCCTCTATCACCATCCTCGGCTTATTTGTATTACTGCAAAAGTAAATTATGCTCCATTGACTTAGTGGTAGAATGAGCAGAGGATGGCACAGAATCTTGCCGTTCCCAGTAGACTCTGGCAAAATGAAACTGCTGCTGTTTTGCGATCCCAATAAAAATGTTTGCTATATTGAGTGCATTTTAGTGTTGCTTGGCAACATGTCTCCCCATTTCCCCCTGTGAAATGTTAGAGTTGGAATCCTACCTTTCCACTCTAAATCTTTCTCAAGGATGTTAACAGCAATTTGAAAAAGGCAAGACAGGATGCAAAATGAATTCACGAATACAGACTTGTAATGAGAAATTTAAAAGCAAAGCAACTAAAACCACTGGCAGGAAAAGAGCAAGAGGTTATGGGTTCTTTGCAAACCCAGATGGTAATTATTATAAAATAACAAATGCAGATGGAGAGTGGGTTCAAGAGAAATAGCCAGAGGAAAAGGTTGAACAAAATCTGCTTTTTAGTCCAATTCCACAAATATAATGTAAAGAAAGAAGTGTTTTAAAACATTAGAGTTATTTTATTTTGAAACCACTCAGCTAAGATCATGTAGGGTAGTTGCCATGGCAGCTGACGGGCTCTGTGTCAACATGATAGTGAATTTGGTCTGGATTTATGTCCAGATTTTAAAGGGGTTTTCTCCTCATGCTGGAGCTAATTCCTGAAATAAATACAGCATTTCAGATTTATCCTATAAAGTTCAAATTTAAACCTGGAACAGAATCCCCATCCCATGGACAAATAAAGTATCCAGTCTGTACTGCATGCAAGACTCTTTTGCCATCATTTTAAAGAGAATTGGAAGTAATATGTCCAGTGTGTGAGGCCATGAGTTGCAAGATTAGTAGCAGGTCTCTACTACTGTTCAGTCCCTTCTGTTTAGATAGTTTGTATCCACTGCACTGTGTCCTAGGGCCCATCCACACAGAACTTTTATCTCAGGATCTCCTGGTTAAAATGGTGGGTGGCCAAATGACATGTCATGAAAACATGGAAGGAATTGCTACAAAGCACTAAAAATGTGAGATTTTCAGTTGCAGGAATATTCCGATTCTGGTCAGAAAATGCAGATATTTGAATCTCTGTATGTCTCTACATTCAGAAAATACAGGATTTTTTATGTTGGTTTGTTCATGGGTTATACATGTTGGTTCCTAATTGGTTATATTCTAACTACATGGCAACAATTGACTAGAGAGCGAAAACTTTATCCTGGCAAGGAAAACTGCATCCTCCACATGTTTAATAAAGTTTGTCATGCACAAACAAAGGTTTTGCCATGTAATCATTTTCCCCATGTTTTTATGATAAATGTAATGAGGAACAGATATGTATAGCCCAGGAACATCACCTTGTTGTTCCCAGGCACAAGTACACAACCAAACCTGCCTGGACAGATGGCCATGTAGCCTTTGAATGATAATAATAATGACAAAGTCCTGTTCCTGGCTTGAACATGTCAGTTCCTGTAAGACCAACCTGTTCCGTCAGGCGTTCAATCTCCAAGCTGTAACCCCTACTCTGGTCTTAATCTGTTTTTATTATGTTTTCAAGGATGTTATGTTTTGTTGTTCATTGCTGTGAACCACCCTGAGCCTTTTCGGGAAGGGTGGTATATAAATCGAATTAATTCATTCATTCATTCATTCATTAATTAATAAAAAATATTGTAGCCCTGACTTTGAAAGTAATGCCTACTCCATAAACTTTGTGTGTGCCACAGTCTTCATTAAATGAGTGAGGATAAAGTTTCTCTTGCCAGGACAAAGTAGTCAACTTTTGCCATTTTTCAGGATAAAAGTAATGAGGAACGGATATGTATGACCCAGAAACAAAACTCATATGAACAATGCGCATATTCGCATCTGCACATTTCAAGTTTTTTTTAATGCCAAACATTTCCAGCAGACGTTCCATAATGGCCATTTTGTGGGCTTCAAAATCCTGTAATGAAGCAGCAAGTCTGGGTGTCATGGACAGAAATCCCAGGACCAACAGGTGCCAGTTTTGTTTTGGGGGGGGGGTTGCCTCTCATGGAAAACCCACAGCTTGGTGTCTTCATGGAAGCACCCTAGTCTCTGGAAATTCAGTTATACAAACTTTCTCCCTCTTCAATATTTTCTCCTTTCAAAAATTGAAACAGATACCAATATCCATCTGTCAGGCATAGCTCTCTTCTAGCACATTGATTCTATGAATGCCAGAAAGAAGCCAAATCATAGTCCATAAAGCAAAATCGTGAAGCCAGTTATTGATTTCCTTTACTTTTATTTCTGTTCCTGATTCAAACTCACAAAGAAGAACTTCTGATTCTGTAATATGTCCCTTATATTACTGGACTGGGTATATATCATTTTTATAATCTTGCAACACATTGGTATTTTCAATAGAGCCAAAAATACCAGGTCTGATTACAACACTGGGGTGAAAATTGTTTGTTTGTTTCAAATCATCTTGGATAAGATTTAAGATTCTGACTCGGTCGTCCGAGTCTGCACAGTGCGAATGCTGGACTAGGACTCTAAAATGCTACGGTTGGAATGCCTGCACAGCCATGGAAAACTACTGGATAGCTTTAGGCAAATATCTGCCTTAACAGAAAACAATGACAAGCCATCACTAAATAAATATCACTACAAAAACCCCATGACTGGTTTATAAGTCAGAATCAATTTGAAGAAACATGACATCAACTCAGAAAGATATTTTCATATCCCTATTGCTTACATGCCAGTAACTTCTTGATTATTTATTTAGGTTAGAAACCAGAAAACATCAATTCCATGGTTGACACTTATCCCTTATTTAGCTACTCAGTGCTTGGAGATAAAATAAGAAATGTTGTGCAAGGTTTCAAAATTACTGGAAATGTTCCATCCGTCTTACTTGCTGAGGTTGTCAAAGTGACTCAGGACTGATTCAGACAGAAAGCAGTATGTGGAACTGTGGGTTATAACAAGCATGAGTTTGGCACTGGAGATGTCAACTCCTTCTCCAAATTCTTCCCCTCTTTTCTCAATGTGTAGGATAATTGGCATTGGATAGTACCATATTAGCAGAGAACAATGGCATACATTGTGATCTACACATGAAATTGTTTAATATACAATATACAACAGTCATTTCCAGCTGATGGCAGCAAAAGAGTTTTCCACCCATAGAACCATTGTTTGTGCGCTTTCACATTACAATTCAGAGTGGTGTGGCATTTTTCCCCCTGTATAGTAAGGCCCTCATATCCACAATGGATAAATTCCCAGCTGGACTATAGTTATATGAAACTGTGACTATGACTGAAAGCCATTAAGTTTCCTCACTTGTGGTCCTGACATACCTAGAGACTCCATGAGATGTATCCTTCCTAGGAATAATTTTTGAAAACTCAGTCACAATTTTTGATAACTTCTTCGGGAAGTATACTATAGAATAACCTGGAAAATTTAACATATATCTTGAGATATATATCTTCCCCGGGTACTGGTTGTGGGGGGTCGGGAGCAGGTGAGGGTTTTGCCCTCCTTTCTGCTAGAGATCGTGTACAACTAGTGGGCCACTGTGTGACACAGAATGCTGGACTAGATGGGCTGAGGCCCGATTCAGCATGGCTCTTCTTATGTTCTTATGTTCTTATGAGAGACCACTTTCCATCCCATGGAGATTGGAGTAAGTGAAAGTGTGGATATGAGTTCCGCAGTTGTGGGGGGGGGAGGGGGGGTCTTAGTGTATTATTACTTATATACCTTTGTATAACACAGTGTGAAATATGATCATGTGCAAGTGAATTGGCCCCCATCTTGCTATGTTACAACATCTTATATGAACCTGTAGTGAAAGCAGAACAGTTCTCTTATTTAAGACAGCAGTTCTCAACCTGTGGGTCGCGACTCCTTTGGGTGTCAAATGACCCTTTCACAGGGGTTGCCTAAGACCATCAGAAAACATATTTCCAATGGTCTTAGGAACTGAGACACTACTAACTTTATTTATTTATTTATTTATTTATTTGCGTTATTTGTATACCGCCCTTCTCAACCCTCAGGTGACTCAGGGCAGTTTACAGAGGAAAAAATTCAGTGCCCAAGAACACCATAAAACATTTAAAAACATTACTATATAATATAAAACCATCACAAGAGCAATAAAAACATACATCATTTGCATCTCCTAATTAAAAACATTGTCCAATCTCATCAACCAGTTGTTCCATATTCCTATGTCTATTACATTGTATTATCAAACGCTTGCTCAAACAGCCAAGTCTTGACTCTTTTCCGGAATGTTAAGAGGGAGGGGGCCGATTTAATGTCCCTAGGAAGGGCATTCTATAGCTGAGGGGCCGCCACTGAGAAGGCCGTGTCTCTCGTCCGCGCCAAACAGATTCGTGATGCAGGCAAGATCAAGAGCCGGGCCTCCCTGGATGATCTTAAAATCCTAGCAGGTTCATAAGGGGAGATGCGTTCGGACAGATAAGTTGGGCCAGAACTGTTTAGGGCTTTATAGGCTAAAGCCAGCACTTTGAATTGTGCCCAGTAGCAGACTGGCAGTCAGTAAAGCTGGCACAGCAAAAGAGTTGTATGCTCCCTGAGTGCCGCTCCTGTTAATAATCTGGCTGTCGTCCATTGGACCATTTGAAGCTTCCAGGCAGCCTTCAAAGGCAACCCCATGTAGAGCATATCACAGTAATCTATACAGGAGTGTGGACTACCATGGCCAAGTCAGACTTCCCAAGGTACATACACAGCTGGTGCACAAACTTTAACTGTGCAAATGCTCCCCTGGTCACCACCGAAACCTGGGGCTCCAGGCTCAGTGATGAATCCAGGATCACACCCAAGCTGCGAACCTGCATCTTCAGGGGGAGTGTAACCCCATCCAACACAGGCTGTAACCCTATGCCCTGTTAGGCCTTTCAACTGACCACGAGTCCCTCTGTCTTGTCTGGATTTAATTTCAATTCGTTCACCCTCATCCAGACCGTCACAGCAGCCAAGCACCGGTGAATAGCCTCCTTAGTAGCAGGTGGGAAGGAGTGTCAGAGTTGGATGTCATCTTCATACAGGTGACACTGCACCCTGAAACTCTGGATGATCTCCCCCAGCGGCTTCATGTAGATGTTAAACAACAAGGGAGAGGCCTTTTCTTCTTCTCCGGGGGGAGGTGGTGACCTCACTCAGCCCCATCCCCTCTGCAATTTAGGAGGAAGAGATGGGAGCAACAGAGGTGAGGTTTGCTTTGGAACCAAGAGGGAGCAGGGAGGAGGAGAGAAAGGAGAAGGTGAGGGAGGAGGGCCTAGGGAGGGGGGCCTGGGGCAGGGCAGGACTTAGAGAGAGGTAGAGTGGCCCATCCATGACTGAATCCCAGGGAGAAAGAGAAGTAACAATGAAAATGCATCCTGAATATCAGATATTTACATTACTATTTATAACAATAGACATCCTCAGAGGTTGTGAGGTGTGTTGGGAACTAGGAAAATTGGGTTTTTTCCTAGTTGCCAACAGACCTCACAACCCCTGAGGAAAACTGCCATAGATGAAAATACCTGCCAGGAGAGAATGCTTCTAGAACATGGCCATATAACCCGAAAAACCTACAAAAACCCATGAAAAGCCTTCGAGAATACATTTTTTCTGCTTAGTTTGGAAAGTGTGTTTTAAAACCTTAAATTTACTATTTTGAGACCAATAATAATAATAATAATAATCTTTATACCTCGCCACCATCTCCCTTACGGGGACTGAGGGCGGCTTACATAAGCCCAAGCCCAAAAGTATATTACAATAAAATAAGAACCAAAACACAAACAACAACACAATAAAATACATAAAACATATGAATGCAGTAAGCAATATAAAATACAATACAAAATCATTTAAAATCACTATAACAATGAGTGGGCCGCATGTACATGATAAAATACTAAAACCTCAGGGTGAGATAGGAATGGAGTACATTATTTGTGAGGGAGGAGCTCATAAAGAAACTAGGTAGTACAGAACAGGCCTTCATAGAAATAAAACGATGAGGGGGAGCAACATTATATGGTTATATGGCTATTCTCTGAAGGTGCAATGGAAAAGTCAGATTTTGACCAATGACTGCTTATTGTCTTAGATAACTGATAAGTCATACAAAGAAACTTTGATTTTCTTGCTTCTAGAGCATTTCCACTTCTGGCTTTCTTGCTAAGAACTATTCTGGACATAAAATATACTTTCCATCTAACAGAACTGTGTTTGCTCTTAATCAAAAGACTATTTCTTGAGATCTCAAAGACATTTGCAAGGACAATGACCTTCACTGTGAAAGAGGTCGAAGGCTTGAGAAAACAATGACAGAAAAAAGGAAAGATGAAATTAAATCAGCATGGTTTCAAATATAAGGCTGTAATGTTTGCAATGGCACTCATTCTTTGAGAATTGTCATTGAATCAAAAAACAAAAGTACATTAATAGTTCTCAGTATTTCCCAAACTCCTGACAAGGCTCTGAAGGATGTTTGTGGCCAAGGATTTCATGGCTCCATTCACCTGATTTTTAAAGGATGCTTTTCCTTCAAAGACACTGGCTATTAGTCTTGCGCATTCATATGGAATCGCTATCCGTTTCGGTTTGTACATTCATGTGGCCCCATTTCCATTTCCGTCTGCTGCTTCCAAAAACGGGTGCCTATATGAATGAGGTTTTCGGTCCAAGGTCCAAAAAACTGAAGATTTTCGGACCTTGGGCAGCAAAGTGCCAGGGACTGTCACGGCCCACAGCCAAGTGTGCCATGTGCCCATCTTACAGCCAAGCACTCGATGCTTGTAGGCCTGGCTGGCAGGGCTCGGCAGGGTGCTCAGGCGAAGGCCCTGCCACTCGGGCCTACATCCAAGCAAACCCAGCACTCAGCATTCAGCTGTAGGCCCTGGATGTCAGGGCCTACAGGCAGTGAGCCAAAAATCAGCCAAATAAATGGTCATCCGCCGCCCCCCCCCCCCTTTTTTTGCTTCACTGATATCTCTGTTTCTGAGGGATTGTACCATTCCGTAAGCAGCACTTTCCTTTGTTTACCATTGTACCATTCCGTGCCATCTGAGTGGATGGAAAGGTACAGAAACACAAAATAAACAAATGAAATGGTAACCGGGACCATGACTATTGGTTATACAGTATGTTTTCCTTTACTATTGTTTGCAATTTCTTTTGCTTCAAAAATATCTATTAGTCCTTCTTAGAGCAGATGTATTGAATCCAAAGTGGAGTTCAATGTGCATCAAAATGCATAACATTTAGCCTCAGAATAGTACCCATTGTAAAACGCTCTTTTGTTGGAGACCCAACTGGCCTCACCATAGATCTAATTTAAGGATCAAGTAAAACATGACTGATCACCAAAGCCTTGAGCCCTCGTTGATTATTCCAAATGTTAGTGCATATGGTTTCCTTCTTCATTTGCTTTATGTTTAAAATGTTTTTGGGTTATCTGGATTATTTTTACTGTGTGAAACTATTGGGTATTAACTTTACTTGCATACCACCCTGAGATTTTATGATATAAAATTCAGTCAAAATATAAATAGTCCCATTGTGATCTTCAGCAAGGCACATTCTCTCAGCCTCAGAGGGAGACAATTGAAACCCCTCTCTGAGTAAATCTTACCAAGAAAACCCCATGATAGCAAAGCCATAGAACAACAAAGAAATATTTCCATTCATCATAGAATCATAGAGTTGGAAGAGACCTTGTAGGCCATCCATTTCAACCCCCTGTCAAGAAGTAGGGAAATCACATTCAAGGCATCCCCGACAGATGGCCATCCAGTCTCTGTTTAAAAGCCTCCAAAGAAGGAGCCTCTACCATATTCTGGGGCAGAGAGTTCCACTGCTGAACAGCTCTCCTTACAGTTAGGAACTTCTTCCTAATTTTCTGGTCAAATCTCCTTTCCTGTAGTTTGAAGCCATTGTTCCACATCCCAATCTCAGCAGAAAACAAGCCAGCTTCCTCCTCCCTATGACTTAACCTCACATATTGATACATGGCCATCATGTCTCCTCTCAACCTTCTCTTCTGCAGGCTAAATATGCCCAGCTCTTTAAGCTGCTCCTCGTAGGGCTTGTTCTCTAGACCCTTGATCATTTTAGTTGCCCTTCTCTGGACACACATACATTTGTCAAGGCATCCAAAGGTGCAAAACTTTCAAAATTCAGAGGTCTCCTTCAATCACAATGGATAGAAAATAAAGTTTACTGCCCACTATTATTTTTTTACTGCATTCCTCCCAAGCAACCCATACATTCCAACAATACTCTGTAATTTCTTCTGCATTGACTCATATGTACACCCCCCCCCATTTTGGTGTGTGTTTCCTGCAACCAGTTTCCAAATCAGGACTTCAGTTCCCACCCAACTTGTGCAGTCAAGAAAATGATGTTTGATAATAATGTATTTGAGAAGGAATAGATTGCAGGCAGCACAATTCTGATTGATTTGGATGAGAATGGCATCATTAGGCATGACGCACCCAGCAGTAACTGCTCAGCCAGATAAGGATGCATTCATTGGGTGTATTCATGAGCAGCCTGTGTGGAGGCATTTCATATGAAATTTGTAGTTATTGTGTAATTTCCACTCCATTGACTACCCTTGCATCAATTGAACATTTTGGTCTGCTGAAACTTTTGTTCTTCCTCATCCATCCGTGCCATTGCTGGTGAGAGATATGAAGATACCTTGCCATTTGTGAGATTTGCAGTGAGATTCATGGTTCCAACCTGATATAAAAACAACTCAAAGACTCTCCAGTCCCTTGAGAGATCTCTTCTCTAGTCTTAGACTTGGGCATCATTTTTGTCCTGATTTCTTCAACTAAAACACAATCTATTTCACATAAAACTCAAGGTGGTAAAAATAGTTTCCTTTTCCTTTAATGATGCCATAGCACACATGAATACTGAAACAGGCACAAAAGTTCAGATAAATTGGTCACAAAAACATAAAATTTCTTGGTATTAGTTCATACAACAAAACCACAGTTTGCCACATTTTTTTTGTTTTGCAGAGTTTAAGAAATGCAAAATTACAATGTGTAACACACGTGTGAGATAGACCCCCACTTCCATCTCATAGTGAGATGGGTGGGTGGGTGGATGTAAGGAAGGAAGAAGCCAAGATTTCCTCAATAAAGAGACAGGCCATAATGTTATATAAATATAATATTACTTGGAAGTCATGTAACTTTTTCATTGAGTGAAGAGCATGCACAGCTAAATGTGCATCAATGCCCAATACACACTGATGTACATCAGTGTATAAGGCATGCAACCATGAGCAATGGCACATGTAAAATTCCTCTTCTGTAAATTGAATACATCTATTCTGAATCAGATAAAAATGTCTGGCCAATTATTTAAGCGAATTTATACATGAGTAAGATACCATGTATAACTTACTCATTGAGATATCATGTCTACATGAGTAAGATACCATGGAGCCCACGATGGTGCAATGGGTTAAACCACTGAGATGCTGAACTTGCTAATGGAAAGGTTGGCGGCTCAAATCCACGGAGTGGGGTGAGCTCCCACTGTTAGCCCCAGCTTCTGCCAACCTAGCAGTTCGAAAACATGCAAATGAGAGTCGATAAAAAGGAAAGTAATGGCCCTCCATGCAGTCATTCCAGCCACATGACCTTGGAGGCATCTGCCAGCAATTCTACTTAGAAAAGGAGATGAGCATTATCAGAGTCGGACTCGACTAGAGTTAATGTCAAGGGGAAACCTTTACCTTGACTAAGATACCATATGATTCCAGCCGTGTGTGTGTGTGTGTTTTACTAGCTACTGTCCAAACTTGTATTTGCACTCCAAAATTTTAATGTCACCTTAAAATGAAAGTAAAATATTTTGGGGCATTTTCTGCTATATTCTAGTCACACAGCAAAGAAGACAACGTGATGCATAATTCCAGAGGTCCATTTTTTATTTAAGTGAAATGTAGAAGCTGCATGTAGAGTGAATGTGTAAACTAGCTTCAGGTGCACCTACATTGCAAAAGTATTGCAATTTGACACCACATTAACTGCCATTGCTCAATGCGATGGAGTCATTAGAGTTTTAACTTTACAAGGTCTTTAGCCTTCTCTGCCAAAGAGAGGTGGTCTTCACCAAACTACAACTTCCAGTATTCCAAGGCAGTGAGCCATGGAAGTTAAAGTGGTGTCCAATTTCTTTAATTCTACAGTGCAAATGCACCCTGCTATTATTCAGGATGTAGCAGTAATAGTCTTGCAATCTTTCTTGCACTTTGCCATGTCGGAATCATATTAGTAAACCAGCTCCTGTACCCAGCATTGCTTGAGAGACTCATTTACCATCATTAGTGATCATTTGGTTTCAGCTGCTCTAGAGGATGACTGCCCATCTGTTTGCGTGCTCAGTTCCTCATGTTGCACATTAGTTTCAGCTGCCCTTGAGAGAACAGTCCTTTCTGAACAGCACCTTCAGCAACTCATGTTTCATGTTCCCAGCCACAAAAAACAGGGCTGGATTCCTTCTTCACTGCCATCCCAACCAATTTCCCAGTAAATATATCCATGAGATGGAAGAGGATGTATCAGCTGGATTTTGAGGGGAGTGAGACATCACCTAGTGCCAACCAATTACCCATGTGTCCATTCATCGGCCTGTTGTAGCAGCTGACAATGCGCAATAGCTTTTCATGCAATTCCAGATAAGAAAGAGGTACACTGGAAGTGCTAACAAATAAGAGTACACCACCCAAATGCAGTATGGCACCATATCCATGGGACTAATACCCATTTCACTTACCTACATTTAAAAAATGTTCTCTCTAAGCATTTTCTAGGCCATCCAGTGCAATTCTATGATATGCTTTTATTGGAAACTAATTCTAGTGTTGTTGTTATGGAGAATGTAGAAAGGTAGGGCGGTATCCTCTCCAGGCATTTTAGGTCCCTTGGCATGATTTTATGGTATTCTTCTACCAAAAGGCATACATTTCAATGAGGTTCACTATCAATGTTTCATGTTTCCACAATACATCCAGGAACATTTCACCCACAAATATTGAGGCTGTACAGCATGTACAACTGCACATGAAATTGCTATGCTTGCAAAGCTCCACTTACACTATAAATAATTAAATATATCCATGACTAATCATCCAAAAAAATACAACCTTATGTAAAAAGAAATTCATGTGGGTGTAAGACATCAATAAAGTTCTAGACAGTAGCTCCCCAATTGTCTTTCTCTCACACACATTAAGACAATTTTGTAGTGTTGAAGTCTGAATTAGTTTTCTGATTAGGTTTCCAGGTCATGATTTCCAGGTCAATACTTGCAGCCTAGGGACAGCCTCTAGTAATGTCAATGGCCCCTTCGACACTGCCTTATAATCCAGATGATCAAATCAGATAATTCACATTATTTGCTTAGACCTGGATTATCTGAGTCTACACTACCGTATAATTCAGTTCATAGCAGATAATCTGGATTTTATCTGGCAGTGTAGAAGATGCCTAAGTGTTATACTCTAGAGTTGCTCTCACTTTTTAATTTCAACGTAGACAAAGAGCATCTCAGCTAAAGGGAGTGTTCTCAGATTAAGGTGAAATGGGTGAATTAGTAACTCTCACATACATTGGAAGATAGGGTAAGGATTCAGAATACAGGTATTTGCACATTGTAGACTGCCTGCTTCTAGCTAGAAAGTAGGTGCACAGCAGAACAGAGGGTGACAAGGAAGGAAGGTCAGGGAAGGAAGGAGGAAACTAATCGAACACATAGCTCCAGAACCTCTTCAAATTTGTAGTATATGGACCTCATGGAGTTCCCCACCCCTGGTTTATATTTGAGGATTCCATGGATCCTTTTTAATAAGGTGCATAATTATACCAACAGAGACTTTATGTCATGAGATGATGCTAAAAATGCAAAAGGAGAAAATAAGTATGGATATTGTGTGGCATCATTATTACACATCACTGCCCAGAAAGTGTTTTGTAGTTTGGATAGTCTAGAGTCTAGTCTTTGGCTCTCCAGATGCTTTGGCAATAAAAATGAAATGTACACATATAGAACGGGTGGCACCTGTCTTGAAAACAGTCCACATGAAAGGGATCTAGGAGTCTTAGTAGGTCACAGACTGAACATGTGCCAAATATGTGATGTTGCAGCTTAAAAAGCCACTGTGATTTCAGGCTGTATCAGTAGGATTACAATGTCTACATTGAGGGATGTCATCATCCCACTCTCTTCTGCTTTGGCGACACCACACTTGGAACAACCCTGTGTCCAGTTCTGGGTTAAAGAGTTCAAGCTGGAATGTGTCCAGAGAAGGGCAACCAAAATGATCAAAGATTTGGAAGCCAAGCCCTATGAAGCATGGCTTAAGGAGGTGGTGATGTTTAGCTTGGAGAAAAGAAGGCTGAGAGGATGCACAAGAACCATGTTTAGCTATATTAAGGTATGGCCTATTGACAAGGAGGGGGCAAGCTTGTTTTTTGCTGCTGTAGAGACTTGGACATTCAACAGTCTTTTCCCATTGCAGGAAAAAGATTCCTCCTAAACATTACAAAGAACTTGGTATCATTAAGAGCTGATCAACAATGGAATATCTTGCCTGGGAGTGTGGTGGAGTTTCCTTTGGAGGTCTTTAAGCAGAAGCTGGATGGTCATCTGCTGGAAGTGTTCCTGCATAGCAGGGGATTGGACTGTATGGCCTTGTGGTTTCTTCCAGTGCTATGATTCTATGTTCCCAAAGCTCTTCTCCATTCCTTTACTGAGTGGGGCTGATGGGAGCTGTAAGACAAAAGATCCCGAGAGTAAAATGTTAGCCATCTTGCCCTACAATTATCTTCCCTTTCCATATTTTCTTCCCAATTAGTAAATTGTGAGCTGTCGAACTGCCAATTACTTGCCATATATAAATACTAATTTCTAATAAACTATCCACTTTAGAAGACAATCTGGTGTGAACACATCCTTTTGTGGAGCTGTGGAGCAGCCTTGCCATAAGTCTGTAATTTGGAGCGGTGTGCTGTCACGTAAGAACAGGCTCTGCTTTATCCGATTCAATCACCTTCCCACACTCTCGCTCCAAAGTACAGGTTGCGCAGCAGTGTAGCAAGTGTAAATGCAAGTCTCTTTGATTGAAGCAAACAAAAAAAACCCAGACAGCTGGCCTGTCTGCGAGAGATATTTATCTGTCAGCCTCACTGCATCAAGCTTTATGGTGATGATGGGGACCATCTTCAGCTGTTTCCAGGCGACAAAGCTCGTTGGCATACAATTTTATTTCTCCAGTGGCAGACCAAGGTTATTCCAGAAATGAATGCAAGTCCTGGGGCTGAATGAGTAATATCTCTGCGGGCAGAGAGCACTGCGGTCTCCTGCGCTGGCAAAGAGAGCTCATTTATATGGGCATCATCAAGTTTTAGGAGCCCTGCAATATCTGGTTCTCAGGGTGGATGCAAAAGGGTGCTGTGAAGAAAATTATTTTAGAGAGCCGATCACTTTCTACAACTGGCCCACTTCATTGTGGGTTTATTTTTTGCAGATTTGATTAATATGGTATCTGTAGGAATATTTAGATTTCCTAGTGCAACTCGATGGTCAACTTCTGTTTAGGGCAATGTTTCACAGCCTTGTGAATACCACAACCCCTTAATACAGTTCCTCATGTTGTGGTGATTCCCAGCTATAAAATTATTTTCATTGCTACTTCATAACTTTAATTTTGCTACTATTATGAATCATAATGTAAATATGTGACATGCAGGATGCATTTTCACTCACTGATTTTGTCATTTAGGCTGTGTGGTTGCTGGGATTTATAGCTAACCTACAATCAAAGAGCATTCTGAACTCCACCAACGATGGAATTGAACCAAATTTGGCACACAGAGCTCCCATGACCAAGAAAATATACTGGAAAGGTTTGGTGGGCATTGACTTTGAGTGTTGGAGTTGTAGTTCACATACCTCCAGAAAGCACTGTGGACTCAAACAATGATGGATCTGGACCAAACTTGACACAAATACTCAATATGCCCAAATGTGAGTACTGGTGGAGTATGTGATAAATCGACCTTGACATTTGGGAGTTGTAATTGCTGGGATTTATAGTTAATTTATAACCAAAGAGCACTCTGAACCCAACCCACAACGGATCTGCACCAAACTTGGCATAGTACCTACATAAATACTAGTGGGGTTGGGGGGGGGGGGATTTTTGAATTCTGGAAGTTGTAGTTCACCAACACCAAAAAGGAAGAGAAAAAGAGGCAGAGAGATCTTCAGTCTTCTCTGCCAAAGGGGTTTCTATGACCATCAGAAGTATGTGTTTTTTGATGGTCTTTGGTGACCTCTCTGAAACACTCCCTTGCGACCCCCCACTCTTCGGGGTCCCAATCCCCGGGTTGAGAAATGCTGGCTGAGGGGCACAGCTAAAATGGGAAATGCTGGATAAAAATGCATGCCTATGTTGCAATGATTCTAGGAATATGAACATTTTGTCATAGACAAAAATGTCTAACGATTTATCTTACGATTCCACCTTATTACTTGTTCTTTTCTTTTTTTACTTTAAGCTGGGCTGCCTGACTAAGTGAGGCAGAAGAAGAAGTAAACAGCATCCATCACAGCCACTATTTCACCTTCTATAGTTCAGGTAGGCCAGCGGTAATTTTCCTTCTGCTCCATGTTAAACACAAAGCTTCTGCTCCCTGATTTACTGCTGTCAACATGGCAACGCTATTTTCCCCCAGGGGTTGTAAGAGAGACATAGTTGTTCAGAAAAGCACACAAGGTCTATGCGGCTTAGAAGCAATGGGAGACATTTCATTACGGCAGATACCTGGCTGTCTTTTTCACCCAGCCCTTCATCTCCCAGGGATGAATAGTGAAATGTGTGCAGGAAAGCAAATAGCTCTTTTGTGACAGAAGCAAGCGAGCAGAACAGAAAGGATGCTCTGAAGCCATCATGACATTGGCACTGTTGCAGAAACCTGAACGAATGTTATGCCACAGGGACAAAAAAACAAAACTATATCACTATCTCAAACCCCTTCTCTTTACTGGAATTGTGAAGAATATTGTATTTCACAGTGTGCTCTTTCTGTACCTGAGCATTCAAACACAAAAATGTTAACCTGTAAAGTGAACTGAGTAATTCAACACAAAGGACAGACCAAGAAGAACATGGTTTTCAGAAAGATATTGTTCTAGAACTGATCAGGAATAAAAAGACACAGGGAACAAATGCTACTCTTCTCCTAATGAGTGTTGACATCCCCAACATATATGGCTTAGCATCATGGCTTTTACATTTGCTTTGCCTAGAGAACATCACAAATTGTGCCAGAAATTTGGATTCTATTTAAATAGAGTAATGGAGTCCCACATACAACCTTGAATTTGCATTAGAGAGACCTGGTGTTCATAGTTCCTCCACTTAGTGGAAAATTGTACTTGATGGCCTATAAAATCCCTTCAAGCTCTAAGATTTTATGATGCTGTGAAAGCTTACTTTGAACCAAAGTGGTGCTAGTATTGGTGTCAACCTGCTACCTCTGGATTTTTTTAAACAGAGTCTGGCCTGGCCCAGTTTACCTGTTCGAACGTATTCTCCCCTATGAACTGTCAAGAGAGCTAAGATCGTCTGGAGAGGCCCTGCTCTCGGTCCCACCACTTTCGCAGCCGCGTCTGGTGGAGACGAGGGATAGTGCCTTTTCTGTGGTGTCCCCCCGGCTGTGGAATTCCCTCCCAAATGAAATTAGATCCACCCCCTCCCTCCTGACTTTTAGGAAACTGGTGAAAACATGGCTGTGCAATGAGGCCTTCGCAGAATGAAGGAGGAGATCGCAAAGAGACTAAAGTCACTAACCACTTGATACGGACCGAATATATGGGTTGAGTTGGACTTGATTTTACTTTGGCAAAAGGCTTTTTAAATGTATTTATTGTATTGTATTGTATTGTAAATTTTATTGTAAATGTATGATGCTTTTAGATTTTAAATGTTAGCATTGAATACTTGCTGCTTGCCGGTCTGAGTCCCTCTTCAGAGGTGAGAAGGCCGGGGTATAAAAATTTTAAATAAATAAATAATAAATAAACATCCCTTCTAATACCAAAATCCCTAGAACCAGATAGTAAAGTTAAAGTGATAAATCCCAATTCAAAAGAAACTCATACTGAGGACTCTAAAACGATTTTGACACACACACGCACACTTTTCAGAGCTCAATGGCTTCTCTGGAGACTTTTCAGCAGAGGCTGGATACTGGATAGCCATCTGTTGGGGGTGCTTTGAATGCAACTTTCCTGCTTCTTGGCAGGAGGTTGGACTGGATGGCACAGAAGGTCTCTTCCAACTCTAGGATTCTATGATTCCATGATTCTATAATGTCCACCAGAATTTAGGGAGTTTCCTTTTTGGAATTACAACTCTGAGCATCCCCTCGGTAGTGAGAATTGTGGATGCTATAGTCCACAAAGTCATTATTATTTTCATGCTTATTCTCTATAAATGTAAAGTATTGATCATGACTCCTTTTTTTCAAATTGGGCAGCTCCTTTAAAGTTAGGACTAAATCCCAGATACACTACCTTATCATCCTGGGCACCACCAAGATGAAAGAAGTTTGGAGTTGTTGTTGTTGTTGATATTAGAACACTAGCATCTCCCTGAAACAATAATGGATGGATGACAGGAATTTGGAAGGATGAGGATGCATCTTTAGCCATCATAACACAGCATCCTTTGAGGCAATTGTGGTTGGATTTAATACATTTCTGGCTGATTGCTCTGATGAAGGATGTTTCAGTAAAATATGCCAATTGATACTTAGGTCTCTGAGATGTTCTTGTTTCTGAGCATTTCTCAGATGTTACCTTCCAGACCCAAGCACACAAATCAATGCACCTCCCTTGGAATGACTACATTCAGCTATAATTTTTGGTCCCCGCTAATGTGTTCATCTGTTCCCATCAGAGCTGTGAGGGTTTCTGGAAAATAAAATGAAATGATGTCCCATCTGCTAGAGGAAAGAACTGAGCATGCAGAGAGATGAATGCATCTAACCCAGTTTCATTTCTGCTGTTTGAGGAACCAGGCGGGAGGCTAGTTTGAGGCTGTTAATCCTAGGCCTGAAGTGGAACACCAAATCCCCTCAAAATGAGTGTTTCGGCTCGCACTTTTTCCAAAGTGTAATAGCTTAATCCCACATGAACTTCAAAAGTAAAGGAATTAATTTCAGCAATGCTCACCCTCCCCTTTTTAGTGAGGATTAAATTATTGCTATTCTTCTTTGATTTCATTCCATGCAGAGAGAGAAGCCCATTTTCTATCATCCTTTGTAACAAGGATGGGATCATATGAAATGACAAGAGTTTTATTTTTGCATGCAGGTGAGACACGTCTTTAATTTACAGTGAGCAAAGTGTGGTCCTGGGAACCCAGAAAGTCAACAATGGGGTTGATATGCCCCCATGAACTCTAGTACCAGAAACTTCTAGCAGAGAATGAAAAGTCCATTGTGAAACTACAGATTCTGGAATTTCACAAGAAACAATAATATTAGTTAAAGAAGCATAGAACTGTTAAAGTAGTGTAGACATGTTATTGGTGTCTTTCAGAAAACAGAGGTCCTCCTGGTCATCCGCGAGGCCGATCAGGGTATAGGGTGTCAACCTGTGCTCAACAGGGTTACACTCTTCCTGAGGACACAGTTCCGCAGACTGGGGGTCCTCCTGGACTCAACACTGACGCTTGAGGCTCAGGTGTCGATGGTGGCCAGGAGGGCCTTCACACAGTTAAAACCTGTGTGCCAGCTGCAACCATACCTCAAAAAGCCTGACTTGGCTACTGTGGTCCATGCCTTAGTTACATCCAGAATGGACTACTGTAATGCACTCTACATGGGGCTGCCTTTGAAGATGGTTCAGAGACTGTAGATTACTAACTGAGCTAGCTACAAGGAACATACCATTCCCCTGCAAAAGCAGCTCCACTGGCTTCTGAAAGGTTTCCAGGCTCAATTCAATGTATTGGTTATTACCTATAAAGCCCTATATGTTTCCGGTCCTATCTGTCTTCGAGACCACATCTCTTTCTATGAACTGACATGGGCTCTGAGATTGACAGGGGAGGCCCTTCTCTCGGTCCCACCACCGTCTCAAGCACGGCTGGTGGGGAGGAGAGAGAGAGGGCCTTCTCTGTGGTAGCCCCCAAACTCTGGAATACCCTCCCAAAAGAGATTTGATTAGCCTCCACCTTCAATCCTTCCATTCCAAACTGAAAACATGGATGTTCAGACAGGCCTTTGACCTTGAGTAGGCTGAATGGGCCCATATTAATCTGACACTTAACACCTTGTGAATTGACAGCAGTTAGTTTTATCTACTGTTATTTTAAAATTATATTATTTTGATTTTTTACTACATGTGTTGACGGGGGTTGTTGTACTTTTATGTGACTTGTTTTATACTTTTGTACGATTCTTTACTATTGTATGTTATATGTGCACCCTGGACTGCCTTGTAAGCTGCCCCAAGTCCCTTTAGGGGGATGGTGGCAGGAAATAATAATATTAATACTTTATTTATACCCCGCCACCATCTCCCCAAGGGCTCGGGGTGGCTAACATGAAGCCAACAATTACAACAAGGCAAAAAGAGTGCAAACATACAAAAATACATCAAATAAAATATAATAAAATTTAACAAAACAATAATACAAAATAAACACAGGATATAAAATAAAATAACAAAATTCAGCAGAGTGGGCAAGGCCAATTGCAAAGGATAGAATTTTAAAAACTTTGTGTGAGATGGATGAGTTGGGTAGTGTATCTGGTGGAAGGTTCAGATGGGACAAGCAAAGGGGTTTAATTTCACTATATAAATAAAGTTTATTATTATTTATTATTATTATTATGTATTTATATCATTTATATTTCGCCCTTCTCACCCCGCAGGGGACTCAGGGCGGATCACAATGCACACATGCAGGCAAACATTCAATGCCATTGACATGCAACATATATAGACAGACAAAGAGGCAATTTAACATTCCAGAAATCAGTTACAATTAGCCTCCCCACAAAGTGGTACCTAAATTTCCTACTTGACAGGTGGAACTGCCTTTCGGGTTGCAAAGGTCGACAACGAGCTACACAAATTGGTCGAGAACTCACCCCGATCCAGGCAGGTCTCAAACTCATGACCTTCTGGTCAGTATTTTATGTAGCTGACACCCAGCCAGCTGTACCACATTTCGAGTGCCATGAATCAAAGTTGGGGATGAAGGCAAGCAAGAACAATAATGTATAAAATTCTGAATAAATTGCAAAGTGGCTTCCATCAAGTAAATGGAAAAAGGGGGACAATGTCAAATATTTTCTCAGAATAATGTCTCCAGAAAAAATTGGCTTAGCATTAGGACAAAACAGTAAAAACAGTGAATGGTTCCTTGCAAATGTGTTCAGATCAATGAGCGTAATCTTATAAAGTTCCTGCTTGTGCCCAGAGGGCAGTACAATGGAATAATTTATAAGGTGGATTGCATTTGGAGTGTTTGCCCTTAAGGTAAAAATCTTTAAAGCTTTTGACCATGTGCAGAATCATGATTTCAGTCAATAGTAACATGGATATCAGAGGCTGCTATATGAGCGGCAAAGAGCAATAGTAAAACCCCTGACAGATGTCAAGAACAATGAAATAACGTTTCATCTGATAGCTTCCAGAGATTTAGGGATTCTTTTGAGGAAACTGGGCAGTTTTTCAATTAAAGTTGTACCTCTTACTTAGAAAACTTTGTAGATTTCTGGAAACTACATGGCTTTCAGTCAGAAACTGCAGAAGGTTGGTGGTTCGAATCCATGGGACAGGGTGCAAATGTGAATAGACCAATAGGTACCACTTCATGCCGGCCACATGACCTAGGAGGCATCTATGGACAGCACTGGCTCTTCAGCTTAGAAATGGAGATGAGCACCACTCCCCAGAGTTGGACTTGACTAGACTTAATGTCAAGGGGAAACCTTTACCTTTACCTTACCACCTCTCTCCCATTCTCTTGCTCTTGCAACAGGATCTTCCATCTTGTGCTTCCTGGGAACTGGAACACAGAAACATACTGTCCTGCAGGCTCTCTACCACGCGGCAGAGAGCGTTTTCAGTGGCGGCGCCGGTTCTATGGAACTCGCTGCCACCGGAGACATGAGCCTTGCAGGACCTGATGGCGTTCCGCAGGTCCTGCAAGACCTGGCTGTTTAGACAGGCGTTCGATGTCTGACAGCGCCTAATTAATGCTTGCCATCCTGCCATACCACTACCATTCTCCATGTACCAGCTATGTCTGGCTATGATTTTATGTGACTGTTTTAAGATGTAATTTTATGTGTTTTAACCATGTGTTTTATATGCTGTTTTATATGCTGTTTTTATATGTTGTAAACCTCCCTGAGCCTCGGGAAGGGCGGTTTATCAAATCGAAATAAATAATAATAATAATAATAATAATACTAAAGGTGTCACATATCTATCTCCTGACTAGTAGGCATTGATAACAGCCTCTTCCAAAAATTTCTCAATTCAGATTCTGACACCATATGGTTGGCAACCATAACCACATCTTGTAGCAATAGTTTCCAGAATTTTCAATGCCCAAACATTAATATTTTTAATAAAACACCACCTTTGCTACAATCTGGTATGAATTTAATACCAGGTTTTCTTTAACCAGACATTAATTAGTGAAATATGCTGATGTTTCTCTGCTCCGAAACTTCAATCAAACACATAGGCTAGTCCCAGGTAGAATAGACCCACATTGATAGCTTAAAGCAGGCATGGGCAAACTTGGGTCCTCCGGGCATTTTGGACTTCAATTCCCACAATTCCTAACAGCCTACCAGCTGTTAGGACCTGGTGCCTTTAGGGTGTCGGCATCTGCCTTAAGGATTAGCAGATGCCTACACCCTAAAGGCACCAGGTCCTGTTTGATCTCAAAAGCTAAGCAAGGCAGCTCTGGTTGATATTTGAATGGGAGACTGTCAATGAAAGCCAGGTGATATAGGCCATATGTAGAAGGAATTGGCAAAGATACCTCTCAATCCTCCTTGTTTAAGAAAACTCTATGAAGTTCATAGAGTCAACAGATGTCGAAAGGAGACTTGAAAGCACATATGCACACACGCCATTCTAGTTCAGACAAGCAATTGGATTTTGGTATTTCATTACTGCATTGTTAGAGTTTTACTGTGGTCATGGAACACTCCAAAACCACAATAATATATGATAAGCAAAATAAGAGCTGTGAAAAGCTTCCTAGGTTTAGCAGCATGTGTAGGAGTTCTTCAACAATCACACCATATATATGTTAGGTAGGGAAATAATCCTTTATATTTTACAGTCTCCCTGACAACTGAAGTCTCGAAGAAATTATTAATATTGGAATACAATTCTCATGCTGGCTAGCCAGTGATTTGAGGACATACTCCAATTTTTCAAGTCCACTCCACCTTGCCTATCTTTCCACATCCCAGATATGTACAAAGTAAATTTCCACTCATCTTTCTCTTGGCTTTTCTTCATGAACAAAGATTCAAGAAGGACTGATCCAACGCTTTCTACAAGCACACTGATGACTAAGAATTGGATGTGTCCTTTGAGCCTGTGCAATGGATTTTTCTGGTGGAGCGCAGCATGCACAGAACTGGCCTCACCCTTTAAACCAAAGGTTCATCTGCTGGGGCCTAGCAAGCTTGGACGGTGGTAGCAAGGTCCTCAGGTCATAGGTTTGGTTTGCGTTTCCTTCTCTTAGATGGTTGACCTTACAGGGTTAGACAAACACCATCTGCCCCGGTTTGAATTTAGAGTTTTCCTTCTCCTAGGATGGTTGTCAAAAGGCTAGAGAACCCATCCTGCCCACTGACGCTCTTTGTCAGACCCTTTGGTTGTGACCTGTCTGGCATGGGAGGCCCTACCGGTGGATATTATGCCACCGCCAGCATAGCTCATGACTTCATTAGGGTACGCAAGCCTCTCCCCCACGACAAGGGGACGCCAACGGAGAGGACGTCACTCATCCTTACATCCACATCTAATGTACACACAAATAAAATCCCTCCAGAGAAACTCACACAAAAGAACCTATAAGGCATTCATGGATACTGGCTTCAGAAAAATCTATTTGCAACTTTAACTAGCAAAGAGAAAGCTTTACAAGAAACAAATTGCATCTCCTAGCACCCCTAGGGTTCACCTTGTAATGTTGTTTTTCATAGTCCTACTGTGGGTTTTTATAAGCATTTATATCACAGCTAGCTCTCATTAAAAGCCCATTATTTCACCATGAAAAGGAAGGTGTATATACAAAACTCTATCATACTTAGGCTCAGAAGCAGATGCAAGGCCCTCCTTCTATCCCAGCCACCACTGCCCTGGTGTTAGAGGAAGAGAAGAGGTATCATAAGTCACACACGTAGTGGGATGGGAAAGCATGGGTGACCGGCCGTCCCTTTAAGAGTAGGGAATGCCTCTGACATCGTCAGCAGTCTGGAAGGGGTTTAACTCATGTGATGAGCTCAGTGCCTCTCCGTGCTTGAAAAGAGGCTGAAGTGGCCAATGACTGGGAATTTTCTCAATGTGATAAGGTGAACAGACCCATCATGCCTAAACCCAGAAGCAGATGAAAGCCCTCCTTCCCAAATGCCATCTCCCTGGCTTGCAATCATAGGGAGAAAAGAAAATTACAGGGACAACTTGTTAGAATTGATAAAATGTACCATAGTAATTAAATGTTAATTTGTGTATGTATATCTTTAAGTGTTATGTAGAGTGGGAAGTGACGAAGGACACCTGGCCTAAAACTTCCCTCAGCGTTTAGTATAAAGCTTTGTTATCTAACCTTGGGTGGGGCTCTCGAAGAGATTGTGCTGAGAAGTGAAGTGGATTTATTTTTGTGAGTAAAGAATTGTTTTATTTTGAACTCCCGACTCAGCGTCCTGGTTTTATCCAAGCTTCACAACATCAAACATCCGCTGCAGAGAATTTAATCTTAACATTGGTTATGGGCCCAGCGCCAAGGAAAAAGTTTGATTAAGTTTGTTTTGAAGCTTAAAGTTTTTGGAAAGGACGCAAGGCTGTATCGGAGCTGCTGCAGAAGAGTATTTTTACTGCTGGGAGACTGTGTGTTTACACAGAAGAAGCGGTGATATCTGCACAGCGGGGCGTGCTGGGACCCTGAAGATTTATGGTACTGGGTGTGAAGCCATAAAGCCACTGAGTCTTGTGAGTAGCCAGATCAGAGGGGAGATTGCCGGAGGCTATAGGAAAATAGCTGGGCTGAATTTCGGGTGCAACCGAAGATCTTCCAAAAGGGAAACTGACTGGGTATAATCCACTCACTAAATAGAGAACAGCCATAAATCCATGATGTGCCTTGATGTGAAGAAGATCGACAGGTGCCTGCTGTGAGTAAATAGTGTTGAACTACAGAGGCTGGGCTGTGAATCCGAGAAAAGGAGATCTTCTGAGTAAAAGTGGAAATGTCTACACGCAATCCACTTACAGAGATGGCAAATGGAATAGACCAGAACTTTAAAGAATGGTCTGAGAGCATGGAAAACCTACAAGCCAGAGGTGAGCTGCAAATTGATAACTTTGTCCAGTGTGTGATGTGCCTACTGGCAAAGGAGAAATTGCACAATGCCATTGCAATATGCAGGAGCATTTTGGATGTAATGGAAAGAGTGTTTGTGCAGAAAGATGTGGACAATGGTTGCCAGCCTGAGGGGAAAGCAGAATGTTGCCAGAGTTGCCAGGCTGATGTGGAGCCATTGAAGAAGCAGCAAGGGGCATGCAGGCTTGAGGAGGAGATGCCAAGACTGAAGAAGCAGCAAGGGGCGTGCAGGCCTGAGGAGAAGCAGGCTAAGAATATGAAGATTGGCTGCCAACTTGTGGAGCATGCAGAGGAAAGGCATTGCAAGATAGAGCCGTTGAGAGAGACAGACAGATGCAAGGAGCAGCTGAGAGAAATGGAGCCTGAGGAGCATACAGAAAGATGCCAGAATTACCAGGCCGAGGGGAAGCTGAACCTGTCTTTGAAGGAGCAGCAAGGAGCATGCCAGCTTGAGGAGGAGTCGCCCAAGCTGAGGCTGAGAGACATGGAGCCAGTATTTGCCAATGTGTGTGTGTCTGCGGCAAGAAGGTGTTTTATCTGCAATTCAAGGGAACACCTGGCTCGAGATTGCAAGGTTAAGAGAAGCACAGCAAGAAGGTGCCATATTTGTAATAACATTGGACACCTGGCCCGGGAATGCAATCCCAAGATGGAGGTGTCTGGAGGAAGAAGGAGAAGAGAACGTGATGATGGATCATCAAGTCAACCTGGAACAAGAGTTGCTGCAGTGGGAAGTAACTCCAGTAGAAGCAGTAGATGGATTTTAGACTCTGGAGCAACTCATCATATCACTAATGATTTGGCGAATTTGAGAAATGTGAAGACTTTATATGGATCATCATTATCTCTTGCAAATAACGCAGTACAACTTTTTAATAAATTTGGAACTTGTTACATTTCTTGTTTAAAAATGTACTGGCAAAAGGTTTTGTTTGTTCCAGAAATGAAGTCTAATTTGTTGAGTGTAGCTGAGTTAACAGAACAACAGTACAGAGTGTCATTCAAGGGAATATACTGTTACATTTACAACAGGGAAGGAAAACTAGTTGGCAAGGGTGTAAAACGTAATAAAATGTATGAAATGTTTGAGAAGGTCAACGGTTTTTGTGTAGAAGACAATGTGGAGGTTATGTGTGTTGGTAGTACAATTCAGCATGACAGATGCTTACATTTGTTCCACAGAGTAATGGGACATGCTAGTATGGAAGTTTTGAAGAAGACATTAGAGTTATGCCCTGAATATAAAATGGAACAGTGCTTTTGTTATTTGCAATGCGCAATTTGCGATAAAGTGAAAACTGTGCCTCTAAATTACAACAAAAGATCAAAGATAAAAGTAACCAATTTGTTTGATGCAGCACATGTTTGTATAGAAGGTCCTTTTGAGAAAAGTGTTGGTGGTTCACAATACGCAATGCTCTTTGTAGAACGTTTGAGCCGATTTTCATATGTGTATTTTTTGATGACCTGTCTGAAGCAAAAGAAAAATTAACAAGCTGGTTAAACTTGATTGAAAATGGATATGGAGTGACATTGGGTAAATTGTTTTTGATAAAGGAATGGAAATCTGTGGTGCAGGGCTAAAACAAGTGCTAAGGAATAGAAATGTAGAATGTGTTAACATTGAAGAGTTAAAGGGAGAAGAGAGTGTAGCATTGAAGAAAATGCAAGCATTGAGAGAAATGGAGAAATGCATTCTAAAAGACAGCAAGTTCTCACAAGTGTATTGGACGGAAATCCTAAATACTAGCAATTACCTTATGAATAGGTTGTGGGATCAATGTATACAAGATATTCCTTTTAGAAAAATGTATGACCGCGTTCCTTGTTACAAATATCTCAAAGTGTTTGGTCAAAAGGCAAAGATGGTTTTGTCAGCAAAAGAAAGAACCAACAAGAAAATAAAACATAAAGAGGTGAAGTTCGTAGGATATGCAAGAAATGGTTGTTATAGGTTATTGGATAGCCCAAACACAGTGAAGTTCTCAAAACTAGCATATTTTAGCAAAATGGAAGACTGGAATGAAATTCATTCAAATACTGAAAACCTACATGGGATTCCAGAAGAAAAATGTAGCGGGACACTCAAAGGAGGAGAGTCCATCTAGTGTTGAGAGTCAGAAACAACAGATAGTGAGGTCTAAGTTTGTATCATCCTCACAGAGTGAAGGAAAGAAAGAGAGTTGCAGTACACCTGAAAGAAGACAGGCAGGTACACAAAAGGTAAAGACACCTACATCCCAAGAAAAAGTTACATCTAGAGCAGTTAAGCGGGAGGTGAAAGAAGAAAAATATATGTTAGAGCCTAATTTATCACAACCAGGAAAATTCCATAGAGTTCCTTGTGGAGATGATTGACACTGATGATTGTGTCACAGTCTATGAGTTAAAAAAATGTGGATTATGTTTAAAAATGTGAAGTATGAGATGTGTGGTGCGTCTATATTGTGTACAGAGGAATGAAGTGATATCTTAAAGTTAAAAGGTTCTGCAGGAAGTGATTATGTTTGTGATGAAGTAATCCAGAAAAATATATATGTGTATATGTGATATATGAATACTGGATGTAAAAGTTAAAGAATACATTAACAGTGTAGAATGAAAAATTAACATTTAAGAGGGAATTGTTAGAATTGATAAAATGTACCATAGTAATTAAATGTTAATTTGTGTATGTATATCTTTAAGTGTTATGTAGAGTGGGAAGTGACGAAGGACACCTGGCCTAAAACTTCCCTCAGCGTTTAGTATAAAGCTTTGTTATCTAACCTTGGGTGGGGCTCTCGAAGAGATTGTGCTGAGAAGTGAAGTGGATTTATTTTTGTGAGTAAAGAATTGTTTTATTTTGAACTCCCGACTCAGCGTCCTGGTTTTATCCAAGCTTCACAACATCAAACATCCGCTGCAGAGAATTTAATCTTAACACAACTCCATAATGCCTAAGCCCAGAAGCAAGCGAAAGGCCTCCCCATCCATCCCAACCGCCACTGCCCTGGCCTTGAAGGAAGAGGGGAAAAGACAAGCACTGTTCCATCTTCTTCTGGCCCAGAAGCAGGTGAAATGTCCTCCTTCACTCCCAATTTCCACTGCCTTTGTTTCAGAGGGAGAAAAGAAGATTCAGTCACAGTTCCGCCATGCCTGGACCTTCTCTCCATCCCAGCTGCCACTGCCTAGGCTAGACATACGGTACATACTTCCCTAAACTATTCCTTATGGGGCATGGTTCCCAGACCTTTGACCATTTGGAGTGCTCTCCTCTGAATTCCCATGGGGGAATTTACGCATGTAGAAGACACCAATAGAAACCATGCTCCATGGCATAGCAAAGAGGAGGACTTGATAATGTTTCTCCTATAGCCACATTTACTGATATTTCCAGAAAGCGTAAAGATAGCACTGCAGATGTTGAATAATACATGATATACAATCTGGGGATTCATCTTCTGCTTAAAGAAGAGTCAGAAAGACCAAGGGGTTGGGGAATAATGAAACAAACATCAAACACACTCTCTCCAAGGGAAGACGAGACCTAGATCTTGCCAAAAGATATTCTGGCTTATTTATTTATTTTTATTCTTTAAAAATTATTTAGTGAGCCTGTTGGAAAATGAATTATTAATAACAATTCATAAGTATTCACTACCTGGTGGCAGATTAAATCAGCTCATCAGCTCAAGATAAAGACTTTTGAAAGGGAAATTTGGAGACAAAAGGTTCAAGTTGGGTTGGCACAGGGCTGTGATGCAAGATTTCTCATAGTCATTATGGATTTCACATAGCCAGTGTTTGGAAAAATTACATCTTGGGGTTGCAGTTTCCAGAATCTCCTAGCTAGCATGGTCATTTTGAAATTAGTCATCCAAAAGATAATTTTTCCAAACCTCATAGCATGAGAATATGTAAGGAGCCATGTAAGTAGACAAAATGAAAGTTAGTAGGGGAAATGTACACATAAGTAGCAAGTATAAACCATAATTTATCCAATTCATATTTCTTTGTGTTAATAGATGCAACTAGAAATTACAGACCCTTTCCCATAGAAATGAAATAAGAAAAGCTATTGGGAATAGGGAAGTTCAAAGTCAATACAGATGTTCCAAAATCCAAATTTATCCACATGGGTGGCTGGGATAATGGTAACTTTGCTTCTGATGGTTCGGTGTACAAAAACTTTGTTTCATACATTCAATTATTAAAAATATTGTGTGTAAAATTATCTTCAGGCTATGCATAGAGGGTATATGTGAAACACAAACGAAGACTTGAATCCTATCCCCAAGATGCCTGATTATGTCCACATATACAGAAATTCCAAAATCAAAATTTGTAGAAGTAGTATTTTGGAAAAGGGATACTCAACCTGTGGTAGGCTATTATAGTATGTAGCAGTTCTGTTAAATACCATTGTACTATCGTTGTTTTATAATTAATAAATAAATAAATAATACACTTTATTTATATTCTGCTTTATCTCCCTGGAGGGACTCAGAGCAGATTACAATATATACACATATAAGGTAAACATTCAGTGCCTTTTACATGGTGAACAACAATGATATACTATACCCAGACACAGGTAAAGGGCCTTCCCCTTTTTCCCATCTCCGGCATCTGGAGGTGATGCTCAGCTCTGACCATGAGGAGGTGCTCTTGTTCCATTTTTCCATGCCGAGGAGCCTGTTGTCCATATACAGTACATGTCTGCTTGGGGTGCCTTTTTACCTTCCCACTGAGGTGGTACCTAATGATCTACCCGTACTACACACTTTCAAACTGCTATGTTGGCAGCAACTAGGGCTGACAGCAGGAGCTCATCCCGATTCGAGGCTTCAAACTGCCAACCCTCCAGTCAGCAGATTTCCTGCAGTTAACCCATTGTGCTATCTGCTGTGCTGCCATAGATTTATATTTTAAACAAATCATTAATTAATCAATTAATTTAATGTTCCTGTGCATGTTTAGAACTGTAAATCTAATAGTATAGTTGTTTTATATTTAAAACAAATCCTATCCATTCACATAGAAAATTGATTAATCAATTAATTGAATATCCCTGTGCATGTTTAGAACTGTACATCGACTACCAATCCAAACAATTGCCCTGGAATATTCCACCCACAATGGCTACAATATTAGACTCTGAGGACCACCTACCCTTAATGAAGACACATGCATGCATCTACAAATTTCTATTTGTTGATTTATTTAAGAATCAATTGAAAAAACCTGTCAATACTGCACTTTAATTATTATTATTTTAAAGGAACCATCCCCTTCTCTGAGTAGAATGGAAAAACTCCTGGAAAAACTCAAAAGAAGTACCAACTTCTTCTAACTATCACCGTTGTGACAAGACTTCTGTCCTTTTTCAATGCCTGGATGGAGAAATGAATGAATTGTTTATTGTACCGCCATAGGCCATGACCTCAAATAACCTTTAAAAGTACAATAAGCACTTTCCAGTATAAACATTAAAACTTATTCTGTATACTGGCTCTTTAAAATTACAGTAGCAGTGACATTATAACAATAACAGTGTCTGATTTGTATCTTCCCAAACTATCTCTATTACCATTTCAAGCCTCCGCTGTGAATTTTACTAATAGAGCTCAGATTTTTAGGCTACGACTCCAAATGCGGCAATGTTATATTTTTGGAATAATCTGCTAACAAGTCACAGATAACTGCTGACTGTTGCCATGCTGCCTTTTCTTCCAAAAAAGCTCCCAACAGATTGTTCCTAGGGTCATTATACAAAGGGCAATGTAACAGTCTATTACATTTTCTCTTTCCCCGGCCCACAAATACAGAGTCGTTGGGCATGAGGGATCCTTCTATATCTGCAAGCTGTCAGATGCATCCATCTCAAAGATTTTATCTCTAATCACCTTGTTGTCCAACTGCATTAGAGTGGTTGTTGACCCAGTAAAATACTGATGGAACAGGACCAACCAGTATTGAACCCAACCTTAGATAGGGAATTGATGGTGGTGCTCGGGTAGCTGGCCCTCTGAGATGCCATTGGTGCTTTGTCTCAACTTACCCACAAATCATGTCAAAATCCATAATTTTGGCCCCAATATTTGTCCTCAATGTATACATGAGGTCAACTCATACATACAGTATGTATATTCAACAGGTAGCTCTGGAGAACTTTTTTTCATGCCACAAGGCTTCCAGAATAATGGAACCCTTCCTAATGTACAAGGACAAGTATGATTCACCGCCTCTTCTTCTCTACTACTGAGGTGAACAACACCTTACTCCATTTTGTAGGGTTCTAGAGCAGGCATGGGCAAACTTTGGCCCTCCAGGTGTTTTGGACTCCAACTCCCACAATTCTTAATGGCCTACTGGCTGTTATGAAATGTGGGAGTCCAAAACACCTGGAGGGCCTAAGTTTGCCCATGCCTGCTCTAGGGGCATAGGAACTCTGCACATGCTCAGATTCTCAGGTGCCACACCAGTTACAACCACTCAGTCATTTAAAAAACCCCAATATGTAATGAAAGCAGCACACCCTGAAAGCATCCTGATTATGTTCAGGTTATTTTGCAATTTGCTATCCAGCTGGATTATTTATTGCCATTATTTCCTTCTTCTATCTCACACTCTCTAATGAGTTTGCAGCATTTGGAAGGGTGGGTTACTCATCTTTTAAAAAAGTCAGGAACATCTTATGGAGTTGCATTGCTCCACTCCACTAGTTCAGTAATTACAAAGCCGCATCTTAATTTACCAGAATGACAGGATAGGATATTAAAATATTTCCCTCATACCAGGTCTGAATGCCAAGGGACTCAACAATAATGATGAAAGATGTCTCTGTAAGTCAAGCAGACAATAACCTCCTCGAAATGACTTACTAATCCATCATAAATGTCTTGATCAAATTTACTGTGATAGTTAAAGGGGTTAATGGAGGTGATGTGAAGATATAAAGAGATCTTATCTGTCATTCCATTGAAGCCAGTTGCATTGTGTGGCACAGAAGAGGCTGATTTTTTAAAGAATCCATGGGAAACACCATTTTTACACCCATTACTGAATACACTGATATGCAGAAACCCTTCAGTCTTTGAGTTCAAGTGGAAAGTGGGTCTCTCCCATCATCTGCTACTTGATCCTTTTTGACCAGATATGCTGGGACCTTTTGCATGTCAAGTACATGCTTCATCAATGATCTATCATCATAGCCTTCTTACAGGTTGAACATTCCTTACTCAGAAATCTGAAATACTCTGAAACCCATGACTGTCCACATGAGGGGCTGAGAAGGTGACACCTTTGCTTTCTGATGGTTCAATGCACAGAAGGTGGGCTTCATGTACATTTAAAAAATATTATATATAATAATTTTCAAGTTATGGGTCTATGGTATATATGAAACATTATTGAAATGTGGGTTGTTTAGTCTTGGCTCTCAGCTCTAAGATATCCCACTATTCCACATTCACTTGGGTTGGAAATAGAAGACTCTGTGAAAGTGAAAATCTATGATTTTTATTAGCCATAATGTCATGTCTTTTATCTGAGAGAACACAAAATCCCCATTTTTAATCATTCTGTGCATAAAATAAACAGTGGATACACTCCACAGACAGAAAGCAAAGCTGTCTCTGTCTCATCCACTCATGTGTACAATTTCATATTTTGAAGTATTTCAGATTTTGGAAATTCTAGTTAAGGGATGTACAACCTGTATTGTGCTCATCCTATACAATGTTGATGTGTTTCAATTATTCTGTAACCCATCTCAAGCCATGAGGAGAGGAGGGTAAGAAATAAAATTGTAGGTACTACTACTACTACTACTACTACTACTACTACTACTTCAAGCCTGTGTAGATTATTCCCACTGGAACTTACACTAAGAGAATGAGTTTGTTATTAGTCATCTGAATTTGGGAAAGTTCTCTTATTTTTAAAACACCACCAAAAGCCCCAATTCAGCATGGCTGATGAGTATGCTAGCTCATTGATTCTGTGAGCTGAAGTCTTAAAAAGGAAAGTTTTCCAAATTCAGTCAATATATACAGTGACTCTTTAGCATCTGCTGCTGTTTGGTTCCAGGACCCCTCTGTATACCAAAACCCATGGATGCTCTAATCCCATTATATGCAATGGCGTAGTAAAATGATGTCCCTTATATAAAGAAACAAAAATCAGGATTTGCATTTTTCAATATGCTTTGCATATTTTCAAGCCACGGAAGGTTGAATACGTCAGCATAGGCAAATCTGTGCTAAAGTCCATTCAGCAGTTCACCTACCTGGGAAGCATCATCTCTTCAGACACCAAGATTGATAAAGAGATAGATCACAGATTAGCAAAGGCATAGAGTGCATTTGGAAGGCTTCACAAAAGCGTCTGGAGGAACAAGCACCTGAGGCAAAGCACCAAAATCAGTGTGTACAGAACTATCGTACTGTCTATTCTCCTTTATGGATCTGAAACATGGGTCACCTATCGCCAACACCTACGACTCCTCAAACGCTTTCATCAGCACTGTCTTCACTCAATCCTAAATATACACTGGACCGACTATGTGACGAATGTTGCTGTCCTTGAACAAGCAGGGATCACCAGCAATGAGGCCATGCTATTGAGGACACAGCTGCGCTGGGCAGGGCACATCTGTAGGATGGAGGACCATTGCCTCCCAAAGATACTACTCTATGGTGAACTCGCCACGGGTCAGCGCAAGAGAGGCGCCCCAAAAAAGAGATATAAGGACTCCCTGAAACAACATCTCAGGCTGGGCCAGATTGATCACCAACAATGGTTCACCCTGGCCTCGCATCGGGAGGCATGGAGATGCACTATCCACAATGTTGCAGCCTCTTTCGAGAAGTCATGCCGAACGAGTCTCAAAGAGAAACGACAACGCAGAAAGAACCACAACTTGGAAACAACATCACCCAAGGAGACTTTCTGCTGTGCTTTCTGCAACTGAACTTGCCTGTCTCAGATAGGCCTTTTTAGTCATCGATGCACTTGTAAAAAGCATGGGATGAGTACTTCTTAAGAATCTTCATTCGTGAAGTAGTGCTGAGAGAGAGATTTTCAAGCCACGGAAGGTTGAATACGTAGATGCAGAATGTGTGGATATGGAGGGCTGACTATACTATCTACTGGCCTGAATTCTAACCTACAAAGTAGCCATTGAGCCAAATGGATTTACCTACATGTTTTTCATCATCTCGCACTTGATTGAATGGGACTGCTCATTTTAAGTCTAACCAAAAGAATTCAAGACAGTAGCATAGGATGGATATATACTAGCCGTCCCCTGCCATGCGTTGCTGTGGCTCAGTCTGGTGATCTGGAAAATAAAGTAATAAGAAAGTGTTGGTTTCTAATATATGTAATTTCTTTATGCTTGTGGGTAAACAGTATTTCTTGTTGTTTCTTAGTCAGTGTTGATGTAGAGGTGTCCGGTCTGCCTACTCTGGAACATGCAACATATCATTGTCCTTCTTTAGGGGCTCCTTTCAAATCTATGATACTATATCTGTCGCGTGCGTGCGTGTGTGTGTGTGTGAATCATATCTATCTATCTATATTTATGGCTGAATGGCTCTTTGTCAGGAGGAATTTGATTATGTTTTCTTCACCTGGTGAAGGGAGTTGGTCCAACGAGGGGGACAGGACTCCTGGGAGAAGGTTGTGAGGGGGTGTCAGAAGGGTCACAAAGACCACCCAAAAACATAGTATTTTCTGTTGGTCATGGGCAGGGGCGGACTAAGGTAATTTTAAATGGTAAGCGAACAGTATTTTGGCGCCCCCCAACCAATCACTCATACACACACACACACACACACACACACACACACATGGATGGGGTGCATAGACCAATTTTGGCCCTCCTGGTATTTTGGACTTCCTACTGGCTGTTTGGAATTGTGGGAGTTGAAGTCCAAAACACATGGAGGGCCGAAGTTGGCCTATGCCATACACACACACCATCCTTCCTTCCTTCCTTCTCACCCTTTTCCCTGCTCTATTCCTATTCTCTTTGTGTGTGTGTGTGTGTGTGTATATATATATATATATATATATATATATATTCCCCTTCCTTCTCATCCTTCCTTCCTCCTCACCCTTTTCCTTGCCCCCTTCCTAATCTCGTTCCCTTTCTTACCCTTTTCCCTCCTCTCTTCCTATTCTCTTTTTGTGTGTATGTATGTATATGTGTGTATCAGGTCTAGGCTAATTTCGGCCCTCCTTCCAGATGTTCTGGACTTCAACTTCCAGAATTCCTAACAGCCAGAATTGTGGGAGCTGAAGTCCAGAACACCTGGAAGGAGGGCTGAAATTATGCTGGATATCACACTAAATTCCTTTAATATTCAAAGCTAGAGTTGAGTTCCATAGGATATCACACTAAATTCCTTAATATTCTATACATTGGATATCATGATAATACATGGAACCTATCAAATAGATGCTTGTGTGTGTGATAATTACAAATATCAAAAAGCCAGATCACTCAACATTTAACAATAATTATTATTAGAGGTAATATATTCCCACCATCCATAAGACAAGTGTATGGGTTTATGCTGCCTAAACTAGAGTTGAGTTCCATAGGATATCACACTAAATTCCTTAATATTCTATACATTGTATTATCATGATATCATGAACCTATAATACATGGAACCTATCAAATAGATGACTTGTGTGTGTGATAATTACAAATATCAAAATGGCCAGATCACTCAACATTTAAAAAATAATTATTATTAGAGGTAATATATTCCCACCATCCATAAGACAAGTGTATGGGTTTATGCTGCCTAAACTAGAGTTGAGTTCCATAGGATATCACACTAAATTCCTTAATATTCTATACATTGGATATCATGATAATACATGGAACCTATCAAATAGATGCTTGTGTGTGTGATAATTACAAATATCAAAAAGCCAGATCACTCAACACTTAAAAAAAATTATTATTAGAGGTAATATATTCCCACCATCCATAAGACAAGTGTATGGGTTTATGCTGCCTAAACTAGAGTTGAGTTCCATAGGATATCACACTAAATTCCTTAATATTCTATACATTGGATATCATGATAATACATGGAACCTATCAAATAGATGCTTGTGTGTGTGATAATTACAAATATCAAAAAGCCAGATCACTCAACACTTAAAAAATAATTATTATTAGAGGTAATATATTCCCACCATCCATAAGACAAGTGTATGGGTTTATGCTGCCTAAACTAGAGTTGAGTTCCATAGGATATCACACTAAATTCCTTAATATTCTATACATTGGATATCATGATAATACATGGAACCTATCAAATAGATGCTTGTGTGTGTGATAATTACAAATATCAAAAAGCCAGATCACTCAACACTTAAAAAATAAATTATTATTAGAGGTAATATATTCCCACCATCCATAAGACAAGTGTATGGGTTTATGCTGCCTAAACTAGAGTTGAGTTCCATAGGATATCACACTAAATTCCTTAATATTCTATACATTGGATATCATGATAATACATGGAACCTATCAAATAGATGCTTGTGTGTGTGATAATTACAAATATCAAAAAGCCAGATCACTCAACACTTAAAAAATAATTATTATTAGAGGTAATATATTCCCACCATCCATAAGAGGAGGGTTGAGTTACAGTGAAGGTGTTATATGTGGTCCTAAGCATCCCACCATTGTTAAGCTAACACACAGGTGAGTAGACTTAGCAACTGTGTCTTACCTTTTCCCGGGCCTCACTCCCGGAGGTGGCAGGGCAGCTGTCGTCCTTCTCCGGCCCTGCACCTAAGGCCAAGCTCGAGCTAAAAAGAGAGCCCGCTCAGCCCCGGGAAGGTGGAAGGTCCCAGCAGGGAGGAGGCACCCTGGATGGGAGTTTGCCCTGAGTAGGCAGCAGCAGGCCAGGGAGGCAGGCCCTCCCCACGGCATTGGGGCCTCTGGCGGCCTGCATCCGGAGGCGCCTCCAGCCCTCGGGGCTGGCGAGTTGCGGCTCCGCCTTCGCGCCACACTAGCCGAACGGGCCTGTAGCAATGGTGCTGCATGTGCTGCACCTGGCGGCCGCGGCCAAATGCGCCCTTAGCCATGGCCAGATACGCCCCCAGATAAGTGGCGCCCTGAGGCAGCCGCCTCCCTTGGCCTCCAGTAAGATCCGCCCCTGGTCATGGGGGTTCTGTGTGGGAAGTTTGGCCCAATTTTATCGTTGGTGTGGTTTGATTGCAGGTGAACTATAAATCCCAATAAGTACAACTCCCAAATATCGAGGTCTATTTCCCCCCAAATTCCTTCTGTGTTCATATTTGGGCATATGGAGTATCCGTGCCAAGTTTGGTCCAGATCTATCATTGTTTGAGTCCACAGTGCTCTCTGGATGTAGATGAATGACAACTCCAAAACTCAAGGTCAATGGCCACCAGACCCTCCCAGTGTTTTCTTTTGGCCATGGGAGTCATGTGTGCCAAGATTGGTTCAATTCCATCGTTGATGGAGTTCAGAATGCTCCTTGATTGTAGGTGAACTATAAGTCCCAACAACTACAACTCCTAAATGTAAAAATCAATTTTGAGTGAATGTCACTCCTTGCGTTATTAAGTATCTTGTGTCCAAGTTTGGTGTCAATTCGTCCAGTGGTTTTTGAGTTATGTTATTGCAGCATCCACCAACAGCTGTGGGCACTGGATGTGTTGGTTAGGGGATTCTAGGGATTGTGAGTATCCATTCTGTCAGCCAGTCACATAGAAGATGCATGAAATTGTAGTGAGACCTTGTATTGCAGCAATTTGAATAGAAATGTTGACAAACGAGGGATTTGTATCAATCTGTTCAACAGTCAACAAGATGAGGGCGAATTCATTCTGATGGTGACAAGAACATGTATCAAAGGATTTTAATCTATTGGCATGTGCTGGCATGCTGCTCTTGGCTAAAACATCACAGCCCTTCTGATGTGCTGACTACACTTCCCAGAAAGACAGTTTGATCATCTTGTCTTCCTTGCAAGAAGTCCTTGGCAAACAGTGTTCCCCGAGGTGTCTTTATAAACCTGCCTGAAGCTCACAACGGCCAAGGATGTCAATTCACAAAATGTTCTCCTTTCTGTAGCAAAATGAATTTATTTATTTATTTATTATTTCAATTTGTATACCATCCTTTCCGGATGGCTCAGGGCGGTTTACAATACAGTTATCCTTTCTTCCCTTTGCTTACTGTTCTAAAATCTCAATCCAAGCTTGAGGACTTTTCTGTCTGCAAATTGTATAACATGAAGTTTTTCTGTTGTGTTGATTTCAACCCTGAGAATGAGACTACAATTATCCCTCCACAATCACTGAATCTAGAGCAGGCATGGGCAAACTTTGGCCCTCCAGGTGTTTTGGACTTCAACTCCCACCCTTCCTAACAGCCGGTAGGTGGGGGTTGAAGTCCAAAACACCTGGAGGGCCAAAGTTTGCTCATGCCTGATTTAGAGAGTGCAGGATCCCCCAAAAGTGGGGGAAATGCAAATAAAAATGCTACTTTTGTACTTGAGAGATTACCACTCCAGTGTGCTCTATGAATTCTCCAGCACAATTCTGTGCTCAGCTTGAAGAGTTACAATGGACCACCTAGACATTCCTACAGATATTATATTGTTCAATTCTCCTAAATGTATTGTTGAAGGCTTTCATGGCCGGAATCACTGGGTTGTTGTGTGTTTTCTGGGCTGTATGGCCATGTTCAAGAAGCATTCTCTCCTGACATTTCACCTTCATCTATGGCAGGCATCCTCAGAGGTTGTGAAGTCCTCACAACCTCACAACCTCTGAGGATGCCTTCCATAGATGCAGGCGAAACATCAGGAGAGAATGCTTCTGGAACATGGCCATACAGCCTGGAAAACACACAACAACCCAATTCTCCTAAAACCTACAAAAGTGGAGCGCTGATTTACAGAGATGCTTATGCAGAAGAATCCAAAGAAATGCATATCATTAAGTTGCCAGTTGCTCAGGTAGTCAAATGAAGAAGGGTTAGTTTTCATGCCTTGGATATGAACTATCCAGGATCTGGAGTCAGGTCACTGTTTAGACAGATATTCAATCTGATTCAGTGGGGATCTTTAGATATAGCACATACTTACTTACATGTTTACTTACTTAGGCAATCCCTCGTAACTTGAGAATGATGGTCCTCTCTTGGTGGAGGATCAGTAGGTGGCTGTGGAGCCCTATATTCTTGATGCAGTGGGGACATCTGTTTCCAAGTGGAAGGTGGTCCTAGTCAGGGTTGGTTTGTCATGCCTTCCTCTTGGCACATTTCTACCTTTTGCCCTCCATTCATGCCTCTTTGAATTCTGTGGCACTGCTGGTCACAGCTGACCTCCAGTTAGAGCGCTCAAGGGCCAAGGCTTCCCAGTTCTCGGTGCCTATGTCACAGTTTTTAAGGTTAGCTTTAAGCCCATCTTTAGATCTCTTTTCCTGTCCACCAACATTATGTTTCCCATTTCTTGAGTTGGTAATATAGTGACTGCTTTAGGAGATGGTGGTTGGGCATTCGGACAATATGGCCAGTCCAGCGGAGTTGATGTCATAGAAGCCTTGCTTCAATACTCATGGTCTTTGTTTCTTCCAGCACACTGGTATTTGTCCACATATCTTCCCAAGAGATTTGTAGGATTTTTCAGAGGCAACACTGATGGAATCATTCCAGGAGTTGATATGACATCTGTAGGCAGTCCACATTTTCCAGGTGTATAGCAGGGTTGGGAGGACAATGGCTTTGTAAACAAGCACCCCCATCCTCAAACATTCTCTGCTTAATTCAGAAAAATGCACTCGGAGAGCTCAGTGTTGTAGTGTTGTATTTCAGTATCAATGTTGACTTTTGTGGAGAGGTGGCTGCCAAGGGAGCAGAAATGGTCAAAATTTTCTAATGTAACACCATTAAGCTGTATTCCTGGCACTGCAGACATACATAGAGTCATAGAATCATAAAGTTGGAAGAGACCTCATGGGCCATCCAGTCCAACCCCCTGCCAAGTGGCAAAAAAAATTGCAGTCAAATACAGTAGGAACAGTGCCAAGAAATGTCTAAAACCCTCACCTTCAGATGAAATAATTCACCCTGAGCAGTCAGCATCCATTACGTGATCCATAATATGACACTTCCACAAAGTGAGTCCATTCTAGCCTTGCTATCATTTATTACAGACCTGTAACCATATTTGCGCCAAGAGGATGTGCCGACAGCCAGGCTAATTGGTTGATAACAAAGTGACTTCAAGTCAAAAGGCCTTTTTATAACAGCCCTTCTATCAAGGCTGGGCTTCTTAAAGAGAAGCAGCAGAGAGAGAGGCATTGATTTTTGGCTTCAGTTACAGCAAATGTCTGCGCCGATCTTTGGAAGCAGCAAAGAACTATCTAATAGCTCCTCCTGCAGCTGATGGGCTCTGAGCCAAAGGCCACAAGATGGGTTTATTGGCTAAAATGGATGAGATTTTCATTTTGGATTGTTTTTGATAAGACCTTTCCAAAATCTGCAAATTTCAGCAAGGACCTGTAATTGAATCAGAACATTACAGGGGAAGCCAAAACCTGGCTGAAACCAAAGTTCCCAAATAATGGTTGTTACTGTACAGAGCTTGGGGAAGTTACTTCTTGGAACAAAAAGGTCCAGAGGCCCTTGGCCAGCATGGAACCTGGGACTTATATCCAGTACAGTTTTCTTTTCTTAACTTTTCCCTTCAAAACTGCTTTGGCACTTTCTCATCCAATGTACTTTTAAGTACAGTTTCACCGCCACCCCCTCAACATCTGCAGCAATACGTTTGAAGATTTCACATATATCTTTGTAACCATGAATAATAAAGAGCACCATTACAATGAAGGGATTCCAGTTCAAGACTATGATACAGTCATGCTGGAGAATCTTGAAAATGCAAATTTTGTTAGAGGTGGATGAATGAAACTTCCGGTTCTGATTTTACAGATACTTACTTACCAGGACTGCAGTATACCCTCACCAGGAGAACTGGGGGGGGGGGGAGAAAATCGCTTCCCCCCCCCCTCTCCTGGAGCATCATCTGTACAAGCCAGGAGGGCTGCTGTGAGGGTATACCACAGGCCTATAAGTTCTTTTTACTTTTTAGAATGGTCTGGGGGCTTGGGAGGAGGGGGTAGGGCCTCCAGATGTTCACTCGGGCTCTTCCTGAGAGAACGTCTGGAGACCCACCCCAGAAAGTATGGATGCTTCTGAGACAAAGGCCTGTCTGGATCCAGCCCAGGTCAGATGGGAACCATCAAAATTTCCCGTCATGTTTCATTGCCCAGTCATTAGCCGTCTCCTTATCATATGGGGTTTGAATCAGAACAATAGGATGCTATGGAAAGAAATTGTTTTAAACCTGGATCACTGTCTCTTGTATCCTATGAGCTTTAACGCAGAACCATAGTTTGCTCATGTCTGGGTTATATTATTAGTGCTTGAATACATGTGTTTAAGAAAGATGGAGCAATTCTGACTTCTGTGTCAAAGTGTTCTCTGTTGGAATCTTTATTTCCAGCTTGAAAAGGATCCATTTTTAAAACCATAGGATCCCAAGGAAATAAATGGTTTTAACTTGGATCACTGTCTCTTGTATCCTATGGGCTTTGATGCAGAACCCATGAAAAAATGGTTTTAAACTGGTCTCAGTCTCATTTAATGTAAGGGGCTTTGGGCAGGACAAGGGGTCTCTTGGTTTTTGGATAATGCTGTTTTTCCTAATTTTTAAAAAGGAATACTGACCTTGTGATGAATGTAAGATGAATGTATTGCTAGCTCTTAAATTTCCATTTGTAAGTGTGATGGAGAGGCAGAACTCCAAACAGGACTGCTGATGATGTAAGAGGGGCGATTCTCTACTCTTAAAGGGGAAGGTCACCCATGTTTCCCCTCTCAATGTGATGAGGTGGCAAAAGCCAGGCTATTATTTTATTTTATTTATTTATTTACATCATCATTTATATTCTGCCCTTCGCACCCCGCAGGGGACTCAGAGCGGATTACAATGTACGTTAGGGTTGCCATATGTCCCTTATTTTGGCCCTAAAATTTGTGTCCCTTTTTTCAGGCCCTGTCCCTTATTATTGACTAACAGGACAGGACTGGGCGGGGTTGACCAGAGGAAGGTGCGTGCTGCGGTTTCCACGGCAATGCCTGCCCAGGGATTCCAACTCACAGGGCAGGCTGACAGTTGCATGCTTGCGAGTGTGTGCCCGCCTGCGTCCCCGTTGGAAGGAAGGGGTGATACAGGACTTTTTCAAAGTACAGTAGACTCAATTAACTGTTACCCAAGGGGAATGTTAGATCATGTTGGATAAAGATAGTTTCTGGTTGCTTGAGAGTTACTCTTAAAATATGCTTAGCTGTGTACCCCAATACTATACAATGCTGTGTATCCCATACAATACTATACCATTAACTATTTACATAATAATAATGAAGATGTACTATCTTATAAATTTTATTTTATTTTAATGTTTAGACAGTGCACTTTTAAAGTCAGCAAAGTCAAGTACTAAATACAGATGGGAAAAAAAAGTTCTAATAATGTAGTTCTAATAATGATTAAAAACATAAAACAATTTTCTTAAAACAAATGGAGCAGCAACAGGAGCCACAACACAGTACCCAGCGCACGCGGGCCTAAACATGCAGAAACATGCCATGTACTGTTAAGAGGGTGCAAGTCAGTTTCTTTTGTGAGTTTCAATCATTATCTTATTCTGTTAATAAAACTATTTATACCTAACATTTGAGCTTCAAGTTTTTATGAAGTGTCCCTTATTTTTGTGAAAAATCCCATAAATGACCCTTATTTCTTATATCAAAAAGTGGCAACCCTAATGTACGTATACAGGCAAACATTCAATGCCTTAGATACACAACATATATAGACAAAGATTTTTATGTAGATGCCTTCACTAATAGACTATGCTATCCTTATGGTAACTCACATGCTAATGGGTGGCTCTCACCCAACACACACAAATCCAGCTTGCTAATTGTACCCTTTACATCTGTTCAACAGCAAATTGATCTTTCTTCCACCCTGGACATTTCACAAGTATATACTACACTTGCTTTACTACCATCAGGTCCTTTGAAGATGCCAGCTCAGATGCAGACAGAACATCATTATTTATTTATTTAAAACTTTTGTACCCCGACCTTCTCACCTCTATCGAGGGACTCAGACCGGCATAACAGCAAACATTCAATGCTATACATTTTTTTTAAAAACTACAACATATTAAAATACATAAAAACCCAGCATAAAACCACATCGCCATTAAAACAATTCCACTCAATCTGTAAACGTGGTCATACATCAGGAGAAAATGCTTCTAAAACATGGCCAGGCAGCCCTGAAACCACGCAACTCCCCAGTGATTCCGGCAATGAAATCCTTTCACAATACATAATGGTGAACAATCTTCATCTGATTCAGTCTTTTGGAAGTGCTTAAGAAATGGCTTTTTGTGTGTGAAATTATTCTCCCCCAGTAGAAAGGGATACCATGCTGATTTTTTTAAAAAAAATATGTATGGCAAGGTTAAGAACCACCTGGTAAATGCTCCCCATCTGCTGAGCTCCCCACTTTCTCTCTCTATCCCCTTGCAAGCCATTTATTGGGTGGAAAATTATCATCGGCAATGTTCAAAACAGCTCTCAGCCAAAGCATTATTGGCATTTCCATTCCAATTTCAGCAACAATAATTACAGGAAGCTTTTTCTTTGCCCAGGAGCCACCAAATGGGACCCATTTTTGAGCAGACTTTAGTCAGTCATTTTCTTCTGGGCAAAGTGGAGCTAGATTGCTGGCTTTCTTTTGCACAGTTATATGTCTTAATATACCAAATATGCTTGACTATTACTCCTTTTTATTCTTTACCCTCTCTCTATTTACAAGTGAGCCTCTCCCTTCCTAGTAAGTTTGGTAGAAGGTCTGATCACAGTTATCACACTGAACCACTGGAAAACAAACCCTCTGTTCCACATAGAAGTCACCTTGAAGTGCAAGTAACTGATCTAGGAAGAGGATAAGGCAAAGGACTATAATCCAGTTATGACCATATTCAGTTATCCAGGTGTTTTGGACTCTAACTCCCACAATTCCTAACAGCCTCCCAGAATATAAATGATGTAAATAAATAAATAAATACTTATGAATCCAGTTACTATTATATATAAGTAATGATCTAGGATATTAAACCCATTAAATATCAAAAAAAATATTAAAATTCATTAAAACATTCCCACCTTAAAATCCCAATCACACTGCCTTTAAAATCCCAACCCTTGACAGTTCATAAGTGTTATAAAGTGTTGGTCCTGACTTTCAAGGCCTTATATGGTCATGGGCCGTTGTACCTCAGGGATCACCTTTCTCCCTTTCACCATCAGTGGTTGCCACGACCCTACCAAGAAAACCTTCTCTTTACACCGGGTCCCAGAGAAGTATGCTAGAAACCACAAGACATAGGGCTTTCTCAATCTCTGCTACAGATCTATGGAATTCGCTGCCACCTTATATGAGAGCCATGCGTAACCTATGGTCCTTTGTCCAATCACTTAAAACAGGGCTGTCCAACTTCTATGGGCCCAAGGGCCGGAATTCCGGTCACTGATCACCTGGGGGGCTGAAGGGTCTGCCTCCGCCCCCAGCTCCGCCCCCTCCCCAGCTCCGCCCCCTTCCCAGTTCCAATTTACTTACAATTGACCTTGAGTTGTGGAGTTGTCGTTCACCTCCATCCAGAGAGCACTGTGGACTCAAATAATGATGGATCTGGACCAAACTTGGCATGAATACTCAATATACCCAAATGGAAACACTGGTGGATTTGGGGAAATGTTTCCTAATACCTTTGAGCTATTTAGGTCCACACTCAAATTGGGACACACCAAAAGAACCCCAAACACCTCAATGCCGTCGCAGGGCTTGATGGGGCCTCCTTTCCCAGAGGCGGGTGGAGGAGGCCCAAAAAGCTCCCTCCCTCCCTGAAGGGAAAAAAAGCCGCGGGGGCACGCAAAAGAAGCCATGTTGCACCCTGCACGCGGGGGAAGGCAGCACAACAAGGGGGAGGGGCGCGGAGGAGGGGAAGGAAACGTCACCAAGGAAACCGCCGCTGAGGGACCCCTCTCCCCTCACCCAACGTCCCACTGTTTTTAGATTGCTTGATTTGGGCCAGGCCCTTCCTTACCCATACTGCGGGAGCCCTGCCACAGGGCCGAAGCGCCAACGCCGCCGCCTTCCCCGAAGAGCCCCACTAAGCCAGGCATTCAGGTCGGGCCAAGCTCAGGTCGGGCCAAGCTCAGGTCGGGCGGGGTGGCTCTCCCATCCGCGGGGCGGGAAGCGAGGGCCCTCCACAGGAAGAGGACGGAGCCAGGAGGGGCTTTCCCTGCCTCACTCCCCTCCTCCCTCTCTCTGGCCTGGAAGGAGCCGCGAGGGGGGAGGCGCGCACCCAGGCCGGCCGCAAATCCTGCGGGACCCGAGATTTCGGCAGCTATCGCGAGACTACGCAGCCACAGACGGGATTTCGACCTCCCTCGAAATCCCGTCTGTGGCTGGCGTAGTCTCGCAATGCTTGCCTAAACCCAGAAGTAGGTTTATTTTATTATTTTATTTTATTTTTAATTTGTATTTTATTAAAACAAGTTAGGGGGCCGGAGGGAAGGGGCTCGGGGGCCGTGTACGGCCCCAGGACCACCTGTTGGACAGCCCTGACTTAAAACATGGCTCTTTGGTAGAGCATTTAACCTGTAATCCATTTTAAATCGCCACTTGTTGTGTAGTTTACCCTGTTTTACCTGTTTATGTAAGTTACCCAGAGCACTTCGGTGAAGGGCGACTAATGAAATAATAGAATGAATGAATGAATAAGTGCCTGATGGCAGAGAAGTGTTTTAGCTGATGACAAAATGTCAGCAGGGATGGGCCCTTGTGGTCTCTCTTGGGAACAAATTCCAGAGTTTGGGAGCTACCACCCTTGTTCCCAACAAGCAAACTTTGGTGGAGAAAAAGACCCTTTGCTGTATTCATAAAGATAGTATGGTCCTTTGAATATCGTGGATCCAAGTTGAAGACTTCAAAAGCAGCACATTGAATTGTAAACCAGGAACAATGCCTCCTGACTCTGCAGACTGTCCATTTTATGGACTACCACAAATTTGAATTCTCTCTTCCTGAAGACTCCAAGAGTAGAAATTCACTATTAAAATTGGCTGCAGGTCTCCCATACTCTGCTCAATAACTTGATTGTACTTATTTTTCAAAATCCAGAAAAAGACTTCTGAATGCATTCAGTTTTGATTGGCTGTGGTGATCATTTATCATTTTTGGCAGTCTTTGCACACCCCAAAAGGTTTCCGGGACAGAAAAGCACATTAGACATTCTCACCTGTCCAAAAATCAATTTCTTTGGATTTTCTTCTCCACTAGCCACATGACGATGTTGTTTCCATCAATTTATCATCTGCCTGACAAGGCGAGAAAGACCTTATTTCTTTGATTAAATTATGAAAGATTGGAAGAAAATGCTTCGGGGTGGTTTTCTCCAAAGTAAGGTGGAGCTTTGAACACTGATGTTTCAACCTCCAGCTCAATTGACTTTTCAGGGACTTCCTTTTAACTCTCCGACAGGGCCATCGATTTCAATATTTCAGCCTCTGAGTTCTGTGAGTCAACACCCTGGGAAAGAGATAGAGATGTATGAATTCATTGCTTAGTCTAAAGGTTCGTGCTGGAGGAATGAACTTTTATGTGACCTTTAAACATCTGAGAGACAGGAGTATTCATTCCTCACCACTTTTATTCACCTGCAACGTGCTGCTGAATGCTTTAAAAAGATCCGCTGTTTACATCATTGCCAGTGTTGCATGCAAAGGGTGAAGATGCTACCATTTTGGTTGTGAGGGTCTGAGATACTGAAAATACTGGATGAGTTTAGAGGATTGTAGGTTAAGGATGCATTGGCATTGTAGAATTAATGCAGTTTGACACCACTTTAACTGTCATGTCTCAATGCTATGGAATCATTGGAATTGTAGTTTTACAAGTTCTTTAGCCTTCTCTACCAAAGTGTTATGCTGCCTCACCAAACTAGAGGTACCACGATCCCGTAGCATTGAATCATTGTAGTGAAAGTGGTATCAAACTGTTCAGATTTTATGTCATGATATAATTTTGCTATCTACGTGTAGTTTAATTTATTGATGTTAGGTTTAATTTACTGATGTTATGTTTCAATATGTTGTTAGGTCTTAATGTTACTTTCATACGTGAGTGTTTTTACTAGAACATAAGAACATAAGAAGAGCCATGCTGAATCGGGCCTCAGCCCATCTAGTCCAGCATTCTGTGTCACACAGTGGCCCAATAGTTGTACACAGGGATCTCTAGCAGAAAGGAGGGCAAAACCCTCACCTGCTCCCGACCCCCCACAACCAGTACCCGGGGAAAATCCTGCCTGCCTCCATCAACACAGAGGTGGCACTTGGATATCCATTTCAGTAGCTACTGATTCCCTTGGCATCCATGAATCTGTCTAATCCTGCCTTGAAGCTGTCCAGGCTGACATCTGTCACAACCTCCTCTGGAAGTCAGTTCCATAACCAAATGACCATCTGGGTGAAGAAATATGTCCCTTTATTAGTCCTAACTTTCCTACCTTGGAGCTTTAGGGAGTGCCCTCTAGTCCTAGTGTTGTGTGACAGAGAAAATATTTTTTCTTTATTCACCTTTTCTATCCCATGCATGATTTTATACACTTCGATCAAGTAACCTCTTAAACGCCGTCTTTCAAGGCTGAAAAGACCAAGGCGTTGCAACCTGATTTCATAAGAGAGCTGCTCCATCCCTTGGATCATTTTTGTTGCCCTTCTTTGTACCTTTTCCAGTTCCGTTATATCCTTCTTGAGGTGCGGTGACCAGAATTGTACACAGTACTCCAGATGTGGCCTCACCATAGATTTGTAGAGAGGCAATACAACATTTGCCAACCTATTTTCGATTCCCTTCCTGATCATATCAAGCATAGAATTTGCTTTTTCACTGCTGCAGCGCACTGGGTTGACATCTTCAAAATTGAGCTGTCCACCAAAACCCCAAGATCCCTTTCCTGGTTTGTCTCAGAAAGCTTTTATCCCATCAGTTGATAAGTGTATTTGGGGTTCTTTGCCCCGATGTGCATGACTTTACACTTGTTTAGGTTAAAATGCATTTGCCACTTTGTTGCCCATTCACTCAATTTTGAGAGATCTTTCTGGAGCTCTTTACAGTCAGTTTCATTTTTAACTACCCTGAACAATTTAGTGTCATCTGCAAACTTTGCTACCTCACAATTTACTTCTACATCCAGATCATTTATGAATAAATTAAAAGTAACGGTCCTAAAACTGAACCTTGGGGTACGCCACTTCTCACCTCTTTCCATCCAGAGAAGTGTCCATTTATTACCACCCTTTGTTTCCTACAGTTTAGCCAGGTTCCAATCCAGGACAAGACCTGTCCTCTGATTCCATGGCTGAAGAGCTTATTTAGGAGCCTTTGGTGAGGGACTTTGTCAAAAGCCTTTTGAAAGTCAAGGTAAACAATATCGACTGGGTCCCCTTTATCTATGTGTTTATTTACACCCTCAAAGAATTCTATCAAGTTAGTAAGACATGATTTGCCTTTGCAGAAACCATGTTGATTTTCCTTCAGCAATGCCTGTTCTTCTATGTGCTTAGTAATTTTTTCTTTAATAATGGTTTCCATCACTTTGCCTGGAACTGAGGTTAGACTAACTGGCCTATAATTTCCTGGATCACCCCTGGATCCCTTCTTGAAGATCAGAGTTACATTTGCCTCCCTCCAGTCCTCGGGTACAGTGCCTGATCTTAGAGAAAGGTTATATATTTTGGCTAGAATTTCAGCAATTTCACACTTGAGTTCCTTAAGAACTCTGGGGTGGATGCCATCTGGCCCTGGTGATTTGTTGACATTAGAATTTTAGGTAAGTACCTGTGTGTTTTTATAGAGGTATTGAATGTTTGCCGTTATATGTTGGAATCCGTTCTGAGTCCCTTTGGGAAGATAGGGCAGAATACCAATAAAGTATTAAGTATTAAGTACCAATAAAGTATTAATAATAAGGCTTCACAAAAGGGTCTGGAGCAACAAGCACCTGAGGCAAAGCACCAAAATCAGTGTGTACAGAGCTATCGTACTGTCTATTCTCCTCTATGGGTCTGAAACATGGGTTACCTATCGCCAACACCTACGACTTCTCCAAAGCTTTCATCAGTGTTGTCTTCATACATTCCTAAATATACACTGGACCAACTATGTGACTAATGTTGCTGTCCTTGAGCAAGCAGGGATCACCAGCATTGAGGCCATGCTATTGAGAACACAGCTGCGCTGGGCAGGGCTCATCTCTAGGATGGAGGACCACCGCCTTCCAAAGATACTACTCTATGGTGAACTCGCCACAGGTCAGCGCAAGAGAGGCGCCCCCAAAAAGAGATATAAGGATTCCCTGAAACAACATCTCATGCTCGGCCAGATTGATCACCAACAATGGTCCACCCTGGCCTCACATCGGGAGGCATGGAGACACACTATCCACAATGCTGTGGCCTCTTTCGAGAAGACACGCCGAATGGGTCTCGAAGAGAAACGACAACGCAGAAAGAACCGCAACTTGGAAACAACATCACCCAAGGAGACTTTCTGCTGTGCTTTTTGCAACAGAACTTGCCTATCTCAGATTGACCTTTTTAGTCATCAACGTGCTTGTAAAAAGCGTGGGATGAGTCCTTCTTAAGAATCTTCGTTCACGAAGTAATGCCGAGAGATTAATAATAATAATAATAATAATAATTCTCCAGTATAGGTGCTTTTCCAAGTTGTGGAAATTCAGAGCTCCAAATAAAGACTAAAGACGTGATAAACTCAACCCACCAAGTAGCTAAGCAGAAACAGTTAGATAAAACGACATTTCATCCCAGCCTGCTGGGATGAGATGGATTTGCCCCCCCGGCTCCGATGAGAGCGAAGGTTCCAGAAGGAACCTTCTGGCGTGGGGGCGGGGCTTTTCGCGAGGCCCCGCCTCAACAAGCCATTGCTAGCTTGTTCAGCGTGCAGGAAGGTTGGGTTTTTTCCCTCTCTGCACGCTACCTGGCACTAAAAGAGCGAAGAGTGAAGAGGCGATCGAGGAGAAAGGAAGAAGATTGTAGAAGAGAAGAAAGGGGAGAAGAGGACGATTGAAGACGCAGAGTGAAGGGGAAGAAGAGAAGGTGGACGGAGGATTGAAGACTGAAGAGTGGTGACTGGGGAGAAGAGAGTAGTAGGAAGTCTGAAGAGCGAAGCAAGCGCGGTTAGAGCTACCAGTGGGTGATTGGCGGCTGCTGAAGGTCGGTGCCGGGTTTTGGGGTTTAGGGGGGGGGGGCCGTTTTTTCCCTCCCCCTCTTTCCCTTTCTTTCCCTTTTTTCTTTCCCCCCCCCCCTCTTTTCTTCCCGGGCGCGGGGGGGGTGGCTGGGAGCGGGGGTGGGCCTTCAGTGGGTTGGGGGGGGTGTTGGTGGGGGTCTTTCCATGGCTCTTTTCATCTTCTTCGCCCCCTCCCGGGCGGCGGTGGGGTGGCGCCGGCGGTGGGACCTGGGGGGGGGTTCGGCCCCCGGGACCCGGGGGGGGGCTTTTCGGCCCGGGACAGGGCCTCGGGGTAGCTAGGCCCGCCCACGGATCGTGTGGTGGCGGCCGCCATTGCGCGCCGCCATTTTGGATTGGGCGCCGTCCTGACGCCGTGTTGGGGCTGGGCGGGCCGCCCCGCGTGGCGCGGCGGCGCCAGGGACGGCCGCCATTAGTGGGCGGGGCCGTCCCTTTGGGGCAGCGGCCGCCGTCGTTCTCGGGGCGGCCCCCTCTTTCGGGCGGCGGCCGCCATGTTGCAGGGGCGCCATTTAGCGGCGGCGGCCGCCATGTTTGAGTGGCGGCCATTTGAGTGGGCGGTTGGCGGCCGCCATGTTGGGGGCGGCCGCCATTTGCGTACGGCCGCCATTTTGAGTGGCGGCCGCCATTTTGAGTGGCGGCCGCCATTTTGTCGTGCGGCCGCCATTTGAGTGGCGGCCGCCATTTTGTGGGCGGCCGCCATGTTAGGGGCGGCCGCCATTTGAGGGGCGGCCGCCATTTTGTTGGGCGGCCGCCATGTTAGGGGCGGCCGCCATTTTGAGTGGCGGCCGCCATTTTGTCGGGCGCCATTTTGTCGGGCGGCCAGGGGCGGCCGCCATTTGGTCGGGCGGCCGCCATGTTGGGCATTTTAAAGTTTATACTGCAAACGGTCTTGACTGTCTCTGAGGTATGTGTCCAGAAAAGGGTGACTAAAATGATCAAGGGTCTGGAGAACAAGCACCATGAGGAGCGGCTTGAAGAGCTCGGCATGTTGGCTTGCGGAGAAAGGGGCCGAGAGAAGACGCGATGAAGGCCGTATACACCTGGGTGCGGAGGTCATGGGGAGGAGGGAGCGAGCTTGTTTTCGGCTGCCCGGGAGGCTTAGGATGAAGAACAATGGCTCCAAACTACAGGAAAGGAGATTCAACTTGAACATTATGACTTGTGGGAATTGAAATCCAGAACACCTGGCGAGCCGAAGTTTGCCTATGTCTGCACTTTGAAGCTCGTTGCGGCCTCCTGCATAATTCTGGGGTTTTAGTGTATTATTATTATTATTATTATTAGGTGCGAACTTCCTATACCGCAACTCCCCGAGGGCTCGGAGCGGTGTCCATGTTCGACATAGAATACACAATGGACAGACTCCAGCCCTCGGGCCACCGCTGCCAGGGGTAGTCGGGTCCGGATATGGTGGCACTTGCAGATGGGTACTCATGTGAATGTTGTGTATTACCTTTTGCAGGATGGAGCCCAAGAAGAACATCCCTGGAAAGAAAGGAAAAGGACCGGCGCAGAGGGCCGGAGAGAAGCGCCCACCCCCGGCAGAGGAGTCATCGTCAGATGAGGAGGCCGTGCCCTCAGTGACCCTGGCTGCCATGTTGGCCAGGATCGAGGGTCTTGAGCGGCGCAGGGGGCTGCTCGTGCGGCCTATCGAAGGGGTGGGGGCGGGCCGGGTGAGTAAGGCCCGGCTCGTCAAGGATATGCTCTCCCGTCTTGCCGTTCTAGAGGCAGGCCAGGAGGCCGAGGAGCCGGAGGTCACCGCTGAGGGACCGGAAGTGGCGCGAGGGGAGGAGCCGAGGTGCCGGAGCCAGCTGATGGAGCCGTCCGGACGCACGGAGGAAAGCGAGACCAGGGCTGGCGAGCAGGAAGATCGGGCGGCGGTGGCTGAGCCGGGGCCGGCGATGGCGCCGCGTCCTGGACGGGCAGTCTTGGCAGTGGCGACGCAGACGGCGTCGCAGACGGCTGGCCCAGCGCCAGCGGTGGCCGGGCCTTCTGGACACGGTAAGGAGCCCAGCTCTTTCTGGCCTTGGGGTGGGTTCCCCGGGGTGGGGGGCGTCCTGGGGCGCCGTGTGGAGCTTCTTCCCGCTGGCGCCGGGTGGTGGCGGCTGTGGTAGGGGAGGAGTGTTGGCTGGGGCGGGAGGCTCCCAGCGGTTTCCACGGGAGCTGGGGTCTTGGCATCGTCCGATTTATCCCTGGGGGGCCGGGCAGGTGGCCGCTATGGGCGGTCACGGTGGAGGCGGCGCGTACCGGCGAGCTGCCCCAGTAGGGGGGAACCGACCGGTGGACGGCTCCCATATTGCCGGCCGCAACAGACGGAGTGTTGGGGCCCATTTGGCCCCCAAGACGCTGGAGAAGATCTTGCTGAGCGCGAGTATATAGATATTTTCTCGCTGCTCTACAAAGAGCTTGAGAAGAAGGAGAAGGAGGAATTGGACGAAGAGGGCAAGGAGAAATTGAAACACAGAAAGGTGGAGCAAAATTGGGAAAATTGGCTCGCCTGTTACACAATTTATATGGGCATCCTGGTGGATGCCCAGCCCTACAGGGCGAAGTCACTGGTGCGGTATCTAAACATTATTTATGGGGCCAAGGTCAGGTTCATAGGGAAGGCCTGGCTCGAATACGATCGGCGCTTTAGGGCCCTGGCGGCTGGAGATCCGCGGATACGGTGGGACCTGATTCACGAGCAGCTCTGGCTGGCCGTGATGAATGCTGCCAAGTCGGTCCCAGGGGAGCCGGCGGACAGTGGGCACCTGGTCCAGAACACCAAGGGTACGCAGCCCTTTCGGTCGGCCGCCCAGGGTGGGCAGTCACAGAAGCAGCGGCCGGTGTGCTGGGAGTTCTCCTCCAGGGGACATGCAGCAGGAAGGTGTGCAGGTACCTGCACGCCTGTTCAACCTGGTGGCGGGCAGCACGGGGCAAAGCAGTGTACTAAGGGAAGCCTTGGAGGGGAATCCCAGAGAGGGATACGCCAAAAAGGCTCGGCTCAGCCACCCCTTCCCAAAGGGCCCCAGCCCAGTTAAAATGGGCCCGCTAGGACAGTGGCTGAAGATTTACCCGAATCGAACCGCGGCACAATATCTGTTGTCCGGGTTCACCTCGGCTTCCGCATTCCAGCCCTGGGTCCTAGGGCACCACGTCTTTCTCCCAATTTAAAGTCGGTAATTGGGATGGAGGAGGTGGTGCGGCAAAGATTGCCAAAGAGTTGAGGGAGGGACGGGTGTTGGGACCGTTTGAGTCTCTCCCAGTTGATAGTTTGCGAGTTTCCCCGTTGGGAATTGTGCCTAAGAAGGCACCGGGCGAGTATCGCCTCATTCATCATCTGTCCTATCCGAGGGGCAGCTCTGTGAATGACGCGATAATAATAATTCTCCAATATAGGTGCTTTTCCAAGTTGTGGAAATTCAGAGCTCCAAATAAAGACTAAAGACGTGAAAAACTCAACCCACCAAGTAGCTAAGCAGAAACAGTTAGATAAAAAGCTATTTAGTCCTTTGGTTGTAGTGCTCTGTGATTCTTAAATCAATTTGTCTTCTCATTGGTTTAGGTTTGAGGAATTATAGGCTTCAAATATTATTACTGCGATGGCTAATTGGGAATTTCAGCCACAGCTGTTATGGTAGCAAGTGAAGGTCACATCCAGCATATTTTATTCTTCCCTGGAAAAATAAGCGTATAGGGACTTTCTGGCCATCTGTAGTGAGTGCTTTAATTGTGTGTGCCTGCATAGCTTGGAAACCTTTGGGAGTTCTTCCAACTTTATAATTATATTACGTATTGGTCATGGGCACAGAAACCCAAACCACATGTGCTGGTCCATAGTTGGCCCACTATAAAGTTAATCAAGATCAGGTTGAAAGCCAAGAAGCAAAATGGGTGGGAAGAGGAATCCAGGGTGAACTTTGTGCAATAGTCCTCCACTATTCTGTTTCAATCAGACCTCAAATGGAAAACTTTGTCTAGTTCTCAGCAAAGCAACTCAATACACTGGAAAGTGTCCAGAAATGGGGGTCCAAACTGGTCAAAAGTTTGGAAGCCAAGCCCTGTAAGGACCAGCTTAAGGAACTGGCATGTTTAGCCTGGAAGTGAAGAGATGGCATGATATCCATGTTTAAATATTTGAGAGATGCTCAGCATGCATGACTTATACAAAAAGTCACAGCCATTACTTTTCAACAATTGCAAAAGAAATTTACAAGCAGCTGAAAAGGAAGAGACCAAAAACAAAGTAAATCAGAGTATTTTGCTATTAAGAATGGATGTGGTGTACCCTTAAGTCAAAAGGGGAGCAACCCATGCACAGAAACAGGCCTTCCTTCTGAAATGGAGGCCAGAAAAAAATGGAATGTTAAATAACCTCTGGCTGTCTGTCTATATGTGTTGTGGGTCTATGGCATTGAATGTTTGCCATGTACATTGTAATCTGCACTGAGTCCCCTGCGGGGTGAGAAGGGCGGAATATAAATACTGTAAATAAATAAATAAATGGTGAATGGTGGTTGAAGTGTGGAGGGATGAGTATGTTGTTTCTGTGACATGTGTTGGAGAAAGCATTTAATTTCATTGTACCATGTACAATGGCAATAAATGTATTCTATTCTAAATACTTTAAGCTTTCTATGGTTATGGGACTAATAAGTGAGAGGTAGCCAATGTGCTTCTGATTCCCTGGTGAATAGAGATATCTGGGGGATTTGTTCTGAAATTACCCTGTGTCTGAATTGACTGAGGAATTTGTGTTTATGGGTTTGCCTTAACTAATTATCTGCATATGTCACATCGAGGAGGGAATAATAAAGACTGTAAATTCCTGTATTTGCTTTTACCGTGTGTTCCTATGTTTTCTTTGTTTTAAGTTTTACCGTGTGTTCTTATTGGATATATGTCTGTAATTAGTAGAGTCCAGAATATGCTCATGAGCAGGGTCATGGCCGGGGGGTTGAGGGGCTCAGCCCCCCCCTTCCACCTGAAATTCTCAGTGTGGTCCACAAGAAGGCCTTACAGGTACATTATTTAAACTGTTATGTGTATTCATATCATGATCCGATCACCATGCTCAATATATCCCATATGCATGGGGGTATTGGGATAACAATACAAAAGGTTTGCTAGGGTAGATCCTCTCTCACTCACACTCACCCCCTCCCAATCAACCTCAACCCCCCAATCAACCACACACACACCCCACACCCCGAATCAAAATTCTGGCTACGGTACTGCTCATGAGAGTGAATTATTTCAAAATGAAGCATTACCCAAACCTTTAAAATATCATACTTTGTGTATCTTAGTTATAGATATATGTGTTCTATATAGCACTGAGCATTGAGCCATGGCAGTTAAAGTGATGTCAAACTGCATTAAATCTACAGTGTAGATGCACCATGTGAAGGCCAGAGATACCAAGGATCCTGAAAAATGTAGTTTTCTCTCCCTTCCACTTGGGCCAAAAGAAAAGAGATAATAAGTACAGTTTTCAGGCTCAAATGCTATCCTGAAACAAGTGGTCCATATTTGGTATTTGCAACTTTCTCTTTGTTGATTCACATTGATGTCACAATTCATTAAAACCTCACCTTTTCTGATCACTCATCCATATCCATAACTTCTTGATTTGCCCCTTCTTGCATGACTGAATATCGGTAAGCTGGAAAAGGCAGAAAATAACATGAGAATATTGAGAGACAAATAACTAAATAATATTGTTAATCAATTTGGGGTGTTTTAAAGTTTTGAAAGAAGATACCAAAGGTGGAGTGAAATTGTAATGGTCTTTTAAATGCTCATTGCAAATGAAACCATTCCCTCCCCCTCCCTCTCTCCCCTCATTTCTTTTCCTCTCCCTACTTAGTGGTGGAATTCAAAATCACCCACCAGTTCTCACATTATCAGTTTAATATATTTGTTTACTGCAGAAAGAGAGTGCCCAGACTTCCCCACCAAATAAAGGATGTTGTTAAGAAAGATCTGCAAAATTCTCCCTTTTTATTTCCATGCAGCAACATAGCCTCATTTACGAGAAAGGCACATACACGAAGCCTTCCAAATAGCACTGCGTTTATTGTAATTGACTCATTTCACTACCTCACATTTTCTGGGTTCAAAAAATACGAGGAAAGAAAACAAGCAGAGGAAATTCAGCCTGGCTAAGTACTAGATTATGGTAAGATAGGCTTGTCTTCTAAAGCAAAGATGATTGTGGTTAAACATGGTTTTCTGGATGAGGATAAAAATGACTCATGAAAAAGCCGGCAGAGCAGAGGTGGCCGATAGCTCCCATTTCAGTGAGACCGTGAATCCACTCTGGATTTGGATCTGAGTTGTAAAGGGGTCGTTATAGGGGATACATTGGCTTGTGCAATCCAAGTAAACCTTGACCCATTTTGTGTCCCAGCTTTCAGTGGGGTCCCCATCCATTTCTTTGGAAGCCTTATGAAATCGGGAGGGCACATATATGTGTTCACTCTGGGATGCTAAGAGATTTGTGTCCTATCGGCCCATTATGGAGGGAGGGCTTCCCAGACTCCCCTTCCCATCATAGGCATTGGTTTTGACCTTTAAGGCCTTGTATGGTCTAGGGCCAGTGTACCTGAGGGACCGCCTCACCCCATATGTTCCCCCGAGATCACTGCGATCAGAAGAACAAAATCTTCTGGTGATTCCATCAGTTCATTCCTGCCACCTCTCAGTAACAAGACAAAGAGCCTTCTCTGTGGTAGCGCCAACTTTATGGAACGCGTTACCAGACGGAGTTCACGCTATCACGGAGTTAGCCTCCTTCCGGAGGGCCTGCAAGATGATCCTCTTTAAGCAGGCCTTCAATTTAAGTGCTTCTTGACAAGTCTGTTTTGCCCTGTGTTTTTATATAACAAATTGTTTTATCTGTATTTTATCTTGTTGTATACTGTTGTTTTATGTAAACTGCCCCGAGCCTGCAGGGAGGAGCGGTATATAAAAGTGAACAATAAATAAATAAATAAATTTAAGCTGTTTCTACTCTATAGGAGAGGTACTCAGCTGCAGACAGGCACATGCTTTAAGGAGCCTTCTTACTTGTTTCTCTACCCTAAAGGAGAGGTACTCAGCTGCGGACAGGGACATGCTTTATGGGGGCTTCTTACCTGTTTCTTTTCTCTAGAGGAGAGGCACTCAGCTGCTGGCAGGGACATGCTTTAAGGAGGCTTCCTTTCTGTTTCTCTACTCTAAAGCAGAGGCACTCAGCTGTAGGCAGGCACAATCTTTAAGGAGACTTCTTCCCTCTTTCTCTACTCTAGTGGAGAGGCACTCAGTTGCAGGCAAGTGCACACACTTTCTGGGTCTGCACATCACATCTGCACTCTCCAAGGCAAGGAGGCAAGTTCTGTCTTACTCTAGAGGAGGAACTCGGCTGTAGGCTGGCGTGTGTACTTTCTGGGCCTGCACACCATAAACACATTCCTTCCAAGGCACGGAGACTGCTCACAAAAATCAGGCAAGGAGCTGGGATCAGTTCCTGCTTGCTTTCATGCCGATCTGATTTTCATATTGGGAGATGGCCTCACATTATGTGCTCCCAAAGGTAACAAAAGTAATGAAATAACAGATGTAACAAAGGATAATTGATCCACACACAAATCTAGTGCTAAACCAATCTTGAGGATAGGCTTCAGCACTTTGAATAGTTTCTTTAATGCCTGGATTGAAGCCTGGGATGGATTCATTGCTCTAATGCAGGCATGGGCAAACTTTGGCCTTCGATGTGTTTTGGACTTCAACTCCCACAATTCCTAACAGCTGGTAGACAGTTAGGAATTGTGGGGGGTGAAGTCCAAACTCTAATGGTTTTAGCAGCCTTGATAATCAGTCTCTAGTGTAATTTCTTATCAGGAACATATTATCTTGGGATAAAGGGGAAATGTCTGTTCTTGTTTTTCCCATCATAGCACATTCATGGAGTGGGAACCAGGAGTGGAACTGGGGGTGAGACCCTGGAGACATTTCCAAGAAGCCAATAAGACAAATGTGGTTCTTTGATGTGCTTGGAACTGAGATTATGTGACAACAATCACTGTAATTGTTTATCAGGCTGGAGGTGGACCACCCACACACATCTTCACTGGAACAGTACTAAGAAAGACCAATCTGACCTTGAAAAGGGAAGCTGTTAAAATGTGACCTGGAGAAGAACTGACACTCCAGTAATAAAATTGAACATTGACTTAATAATTTAATACTTCTTGTTAAAAACTTCTTTGGAAGCTTTTAAACAGAGGCTGGGGGTGCTTTGAATGCAATTTGCCGACTTCTTGGCAGGAGGTTGGACAGGAAGGCCCATGAGGACTCTTCCAATTCTATGATTCTATGATTCTATATTGTTATTTATTTGATGTCAAGTTTTGAGTTACTGCATCCCTATAAACAACAACAACCCTGCCTAGTTCTTGCACAAATGGGAATCCCTTGTTTATGTATGTATGTATTTATTTATTTACAGTATTTAAATTGCCCCCTTTTCACCCCGCAGGGGACTCAGGGCAGATTACAGTGTACACATACAGTACATGGCAAACATTCAATGCCATAGACACACAATACATATAGACAGACAGTCAGAGGCTATTTAACTTTTTTCTGGCCACCAGGGGAGCTGTTGCTTCACCATTCATCTGAGACACTGATGAAGTACTTTCCACATTCCTCGCGTGCTTTTTGCTGGAGATTTTAATGGCCTCGTAAACTTGTTAAGTTAGCCTCCCCACACATAGGTGGTGCCTAAATTTCCTACTTGACAGATGCAACTGTCTTTCAGGTTGCAAAGGTAGACAACAAGCTACACAAAATTGGCCGGAAGCTCACTCCGACCCAGGCTGGCTTAGAACTCATGACCTTTCGGTCAGTAGTTATCTTAATGGAGCTGACACCCAGCCAGCTGCGCCACAGTCCTGGTGGGACACAGTATCTATGGGACTGATGCCTAGTTTTATTTGACTATGTACAAACAAATATATTTCCCCTAAGTATTTTCTAGTGCAATTCTGTAGTATTCTTTTATTGGAAATTGATCATAGAATGAAACTGGATAATCTAGAAATGCTAGAGAGGAAATCTCAGTAGGACATTTCTAGATTCTCCAATGCAATTCTGTGGTTTGCTTTCACCAGAAGTTGGCCATACAGTCATACTGAAGGACCTAGAAATATTTAGATATGTTCTCTCAAGGCACTTTCTATTCCTTCAGTGGAGTTCTATGGTAATCTTCCTCTGGAAGTCATTCATTTCAATAGGGATTGTTCTTATCTCTGGGCATGCATCTTCCCAGTAATTTCAGGAATGCATCCCTTGTGGAAATGGAGGACATGCTGTGTCTCCTCATTCAAAATCCCCCCCCCCCGGGGGTCACATGCCTAACTACAGAGCAGCAGTTGGGAAACAATGGATGGAGCTCTGCTCATCCAATTCAAATGGCCAACAATAGCTGAGCAGATACCGATCCGCAGATACCGAGCAGAGCTGCAGCCATTGATTTCCAACTGCCACCCATTCGTCCACCATAAGTACATTTTCACATATTTCTCAGCATCAAAGTGAACTGTGATTCCTAACTGTCAGCTGAGAGCAATTCCCTAAAGTGTTTTCTCTAAGTGTTGATTGCAGGGCTTTCCTATTGCCCTTTGAAATGGAAGCAATGCTTTACAGGGGCCTTATGGTATGTTTCCTTTCCATCGACCTTTGCTTCATCAGGTTGGATGCTGTGTACAAAGTTGAGAATCAATCATAGGACACACTGTGATTAAGAGCCTGCCAGGAACTCATTTCATCAGCCATCCTTGCTGCAGGTTCATAATTCATCTGTCTTTAACAGCTGCCAAGCACCAGTTCAGGACCTGAACAGCTTCCTTAGCAGTGAAAGAGTTGGACATCATCTGCATACAGATGGCATCGAACTCCAAAACTATGGATCATCTTCACCAGCAGCTTCATGTAGATGCTAAACAACATGGGGGACAATACTAAGCCTTGCGAGACCCCACAGGACAAAGGTTGTGAGGCCAAGCAGGTGTCCCCCCAACAGCACCTACTGAGAGCAATCCTCCAGGAAGGACTGGAGCCACTGTAGGATGGTGCCTCCAAATCCAATTCCCATGAGGCGTCTCAGAAGGATACCATGGTCTAAAGTATCAATGGCCACGGACAAGTCCAAGAGAGGCCAATAATCTTTTCCCCCCTAAATTGAACTATATCATCTCTTTTTTTTAACATATCTTTCTTTCAAGAAGACAAAGAAGACTTTATTTATGTCCTACCCTACCTCCCTGGGGGGGACTCAACTATATAGTAATCCCCAACACTAATGTATCTGATTTCGAAAATTGGGAACACATAGTTAAGTGTCTTGGAAAGTACAGAAAGATGCATGTAAGAGGACGTTCCTGCAGAATCTCTGGAGAGACACTTAAGCAAATTGCCTTTAAATATATGTTTTATCACCCCCTAAGAAATAAGAAGTTGCAAAGGTTGATGAATAAGGGGTTTGTTTTTAGTTTCAAAACTTTTTAATAGCAGCCAATACAAATCCCAGTGAGTACTAGACAAGATATTGTAATGTAAAGATGCCTCACTGAATACTGAAGTTAGGATGGTCCATCCCATTGTATTTTCTGTGTGTGATTGTGAAAGTGGACAGTGAAGAAAGCTGATAGGAATGGAATGAACTAATCTCAAATATGATGTTGGAGGAAAATTCTATGGAGCCTAGGATCTACAAAAAAAGACCAAAAGATGAGTCCCAGAAAAAAAATCAACTTTCCCTATAAACCAAGATGACTAGAATAATAGGATAATAGAGTTGGAAGAGACCTCGGTACACTCCTTCTATTAGGCATGAGAAAAAAGTTATGAAAATGAAATGATTCGTAAGAAATTCGTAAGAAATGCTACTTTTGAGTATTTCCGCATCTGGAACGCCAGCCAGGAAGTGGACTTTCTTTATAGAACTTCGGGGGCCAGGATTTTCTTAAGTGTCGTTATTAGGTCGTAAGGGGGGGGGGGGGCACCCTCCTTCTCTCTCACCACCCTCCCACCTCCCTTGGCAATAAGTATTATGGCAAGGCAAGCCCTAAACTCGCTCCTTCTTTCGGCTGGAAGCCTGGAAAAAATGTAAACAGAGAGGTTTACTCAGAAGTAAATATGCAAAGGAGGGCACTTTGGATGAAGTGCCCTCCTTTGTGGATTTACTTCTGAGTAAACCTCTCTGTTTACATTTTTCCAGGCTTCCTGCCTCTCCTGCCTGCCAGGATCTAAAGCATCAAGGAGTATTGGGGTGAGAAACCAACCTAATGTATAATAGAATGAATGCTACTGTAAGTGCCTAATATTATAAGTAATCCAACTGGTCATATACCTACATTCCATGCACATGCAATAATACAGCAGTAATAACAATGGATATAAGAAGAGGTAAAATTCAAACCAAAGTATTCTGACTGGTCCCTCCTCAAACTGCAAAAGGCTCTTCTCTATGAGCGGGAAAAGGCAAAACCCCCGGCACAGCATTTGCTTCCTGGGTGCACACACATACATATTCTTTGGGGGGGATTTGCTGCAGAATCTTCTCCATGAGCCCGGATTCTGCAGCAAATCCCCATCCCCCCAAAGAATATGTATGTGTGTGCACCCAGGCAGCAAACGCTGTGCCCGGGTTTTGGCTTTTCCCCGGCTCATAAAGAAGAGCCTTTTGCAGTTTGCACCGCTTGAGGAGGGACCAGAGTCAGAGTACTTCGGTTTGAATTTACCTCTTCTTATACCCATTGTTATTACTGCTGTATTATTGCATGTGCATGGAATGTAAGTATATGAACAGTTGGATTACTTATAATATTAGGCACTTACAGTAGCATTCATTATATTATACATTAGGTTGGTTTCTCACCCCAATACTCTTTGATGCTTTAGATCCTGGCAGGGCAGGAGGAGCGGACGGCTCTCCCTGCCCCTTCTGCCTGCCAGGATCTAAAGCCTTGAAGAGGCTTCATGAGGGGCCAACTTCAGCCCTCCAGGTATTTTGGACTTCAACTCCCACCATTCCTCACAGTCTCAGGCCTCTTCCTTTTCCTCTCAGCCTGGGCAAACTTGGGCCCTCGCTCCCTCAGGATCGGGGTGAGAGAAAGGCAGCGAGGAGCGAGGGGGGGCTCCTCCTCCTTTTTTTTGCTGCTTCCAAGAATAGAATACCCCCCTCCCTCCCTCCCTCCTTCCTATTTGGAGAGTCCCATCTAGAATTCAGTGTGATTTATTCAAGTTTTGACCTACAACTCCCAGAAATCCCAGCCAATTTACCAGCTGTTAGGATTTCTGGGAGTTGTAAACAAAACCACCTGAATCGCATGCTCTGGCATACGAACTACTAACGAATTTTGTTAGTAATTAAGTTACATTTTAGAAATTTTTGGAAATTTTTTTGTAAGTCTTTATTTTACTAATCAAAAAAATCCCCCCCCCCCCCCATTTGATTTTAGAATCGCCATTTTTGGGTTCGAAACCATGCCTACCTTCTATCATCCTCTTCCACCAAGCGCGCAGCTTCGGGAGGGCTGCACATGGAGCAGTGAGGAAGGAAGGGGACAACCGCCTAGCCAGCCAGATCAGCTGAATCAACCCTGGCGATCAATGGGGTGACAGATGTTGCAGCCAGATCACCCTCTGTGAGCAAGATCTTTCAATGGTAGAAAGATTCCAAGTTCGCCACCTGAAAATTGGCTTAGGAGTGGAGAGATCATCCCTGTCAGCTGCAGTGAGAGCAGAGATGGGAGTACCCCCAATTTCCACTGTAATCCTGAAGAGGCAGATCAATTGGTGGTACAAAACAAGACAAATGCAACCACACAGATTACTAACCATATGCCTATTAGAACAAGAAAACCACAAAGATTGGTCATCATGGCTGAGCAGACTTGGCCACATGGTCAGTAGGCTAGGCTTTGCACTCCACGAGTTAATAAATCTTGGGGCAAAAGTGTGTTCAATTGTATACCAAAGAGCTCTTGACATTGCTGCACAAAATGATCCTAATGGTCATAGCGCAAGCTAGAGCCACTCCATACCTGGCTAAATTTAAATGTAATGTGGGCATGGAATCTTATCTTTCCTTCATGCTACAACTATATATTAGAAAACTTTTTTACCAGGGCTAGATTCAAGCAGCTCGACATTAATTCCAAGCTGGGACGACATAAGAAAATTCCCTATATGAAGGGAACCTGTGGGTGTCGTGAGGTAGATGCAGAAGTGGAGGACTCAGAACATTTTTTCTTAAAATGTCCCTACTACAACAGTATTTGACTATACTATCTAGAGCTCATACTTATCTAGAGAATAAGGAGAAATTGCACATTTTCTTACAGGGTTCAGATAAAAATTCTATTCTAAAACTGACCCTTTTTACACAAAAAGCACTTGCCATCCGCGAGAAGATGGAAGCAGAGAGCTGTGATATTACTGCCATCAACAAAATTTAAATTTAAAAACTTAATATGGATATGCTGCTAGTTTTACTTACCCTTGCCCCTGCTCAAATTTTATTCTAAGGAAATAATTAATTTTTATTCTTTTAATCTTGTAATTTTGCAATCTTTTAAACAAAAAAACCCCACTGCAGTTAGGATTGGGAGTGGATTGACAGAACAGTAGGTCAGTATGCTTTGTATTCATATATGCATTCATTGTGTGTATGGGTAAGTATGTTTTGTATGTTTTGATATGGTCAAAATTGACTAATCAATAAATAATTGTTGTTGAGTTGGAAGAGACTTCATGGGCCATCCAGTCCAACACCCTGCCAAGAAGCAGGAAAATTGCATTTAAAGCACATCTAACAGATGGCCATCCAGCCTCCGTTTAAAAGTCTCCATAGAAGGAGTCTCCACCACACTCTGGGGCAGAGAGTTCCACTGCTGAACAGCTTTCACAGTCAGGACTAAACTCAGTCTTCTACACTTTAGTCATTTCATAAGAAGAGACAACCCACTAGAAAAATTATAATGCCTGGTAAAGTAGAAGGCAGTACAAAAAGAGGAGGAAGACCACATTCCAAGTGGATAGATTCAATAAAGGAGTACACAACCTCTGAGTTTGCCAGACTCAAACAGAGCTGTTGACAATAGAGTGACTTAGGGGTCTCTCATTCATAGAGTCACCACAAGTCAAAGTTGACTTGAAGTCAATTAGCAACAACAAAAAACTAGTCCTGACTTGAAAGCTTTCCCAAGTCTATAGAACCCCTTTCAGTTGGCAATAATCTAGACTTCATCTCTCAGTGTTCTACACTTTCTGATATCCAGAGGTCAACAGAGATATCTTTTTTCATTATTATTATCCATGCAGTGCTCAGTTGACAAATGGTGCCTGGGTGATGCAGCATAGCTGCATACCGTCTCCGAACAAAGAGAGTGATTTGGCAGTCTTCCTAGCAATGCCTGTGAAGGTGGCTGACAATGAATTATCCACGGCCATCGCCCTTATCCTTTGCTCCTATTTCCCTTGCAGTGCCCACTCTTTTTTCAGTAATTACACATTTGTCATCAGTTTCTGATTAAATCTTTGCTTACTCAAGGTTTGGAGCATTGTGGGACCAGCACAAACATTGTGTGATGATCCATCACATATTGGAAATCCACTATGCAATGATAAAGCACAAGGCATCATCCCAAACACTCTTAAATCGCCTATTCCTCTTGTGTTTACATGGGGTGAGGGGTGCATAGTCAATAAATGGGTGGCCTCCTTTCTTCAAGACAAGGGACAACGTGTGGAGGGGGGGTGGCTTCTGGGAGACTCCCATTAAGTTGTGGGGTTCCCCAGGGAACTATCCTCTCCCCTTTATTGTATAATATCTATATGCGTCCACTTGCCTGACTGGTTTGTGATTTTGGTCTGAAGTGTCATCAGTATGCTGATGACACCCAGCTGGTGCTGAGAATGGATGGCCATACCCGATTGCTTCCATCAATGCCTTGAAGCCGTCGCTGGATGGCTGTGTTCTAGCCGGTTGAAGGTGAATCCATCGAAGACGGAGATACTATGGCTGGGTCATCCTGGTGTTGGTGAGTGCCAGTTGCCTACCCTGGATAACAAGCGGCTAAGTCCATCATCTTTGGTAAAAAGCCTGGGGGTCCAATTTGACCCACTGCTATCGATGGAGACTCAGGTCTCCATGGTTAGCACGTCTGCATTCTTCCATCTCCGACAGGCTAGGCGACTGGTTCCTTACCTATCCAGGAATGACCTAGCTACGGTGATCCAGGCAATGGTCATCTCGAGGCTAGACTACTGTAATTCCCTCTACATTGACCTTCCCTTGTCAATAACCCGGAAACTAAAGCTGGTGTAAAATGCTGCTGCTCGATTGCTGGTGGGAGCATCAACAAGAGAGCACATTACACCAATTCTACAGCAATTGCACTGGCTACCAGTAGAGTACCAGATTGTCTTCAAGGTTCTGGTTTTGACCTTTAAGGCCTTGTATGGTCTAGGGCCAGTGTACCTGGGGTGCCTTACCCCATATGTTCCCCCGAGATCGTTGCGATCAGAAGAACAAAATCTTTTGGTGATTCCATCAATCCGTTCCTGCCGTCTTTCAACAACAAGACAAAGAGCCTTTTCTGTGGTGGTGCTGACTTTATGGAACGAGTTACCAGGCGGAACTCATGCCATCACATAGTTAGCCCCCTTCCGGAGGGCCTGCAAGACGTTCCTTTTTAGGCAGGCTTTCAATCTAAGCACCTCCTGATAATCCTGTCCATACCCTTGTGTTTTTATATATCCAAACTGTTTTTATGTGTATTTTATTGTTTTTATGTAAACCACCCCGAGCCTGCAGGGAGGAGTGGTATATAAAAATGAATAATAAATAAATAGCTTGATTATATCTACTAGAAAATGCTTGGAGATGTCACACTGTTTTATTGCATCTGAAAGAGAGTGCAGACTTTGATCCATAAGCTGGATGTGACCCAAGGAGGTCCTGTTTGTTGTCAAATGCTTTCATGGCTGGACTCACTGGGTTGCTGTGAGTTTTCCAGGCTGTATGGCCATGTTCCAGAAGCATTCTGTCCTGACGTTTTGCCCACATCAATAGCAGGCATCCTCAGGAGTTGTGAGATATATTGGAAACTAAGCAAGTGAGGTTTATATATCTGTGGAAGGTCCAAGGTGGGATAATTACTCTTGTCCATTGCAGGTAAGAGTGAATGTTGCTAATAATCATCTTGATTAGCATTGCAAAGAGCTTCAAGACCTGGCTGATTCCTGCCTGGGCAAATCTTTTGTTGGGTGGTGTTAACTGGCCCTGATTGTTTCATGTCTGGAATTCCCCTGTTTTCAGAGTGCTGTTCTTTATTTACTATCCTGATTTTAGAGTTTGGTAGTCAGATTTTGTTCATTTTCATAGTTTCTTCCTTTCTGTTGAGATTTCAAGACTTTTCAATGCTAATCAAGGTTGACTTGAATTCAACTAGCAACAACAAAAAACTAGTCTGGACTTGAAAGCTTTCCCAAGTCTATAGAACCCCTTTCAATTGGTAATAATCTAGACTATAAAAAGATTGCTCAGCAGTGAATTAGACTACCTTGGATCATGATGCATCTATTCTACTGTTTTAAAGAGAATGGCAATTTTCCTTGTGTATTCCTGCATGACAGAGATTGGACTAGATGATCTTTACAGTCCCATACAACTCTATTATTCTATGACTTTTTGCGGTTTTGATTTGTTCTGCACATTCATTAAGTAGAAATGTAATTATATTATTGTTTAAAGGGAGTAAACTAAAAGGTAAATAACCATGTGATGCAGAGTGGGCCCCCTGGTGGTGCAGCATGTTAAACCACTGAGCTGCTGAACTTGCTGACTGAAAAGTTGGCGATTCAAATCCAGGGAGCAGGGTGAGCTCCCACTGTTAGCCCAAGCTTCTGCCAACTTAGCAGTTTGAAAACATGCAAATGTGAGTAGAGCAGTGGGTACCACTTCTGTGGAAAGGTAATGGTGCTCCATGCAGTCATGCTAGCCACATGACCTAGGAGGTGTCTATGGACAAAGCCAGCTCTTTCGCTTAGAAATGGAGATGAGAGCACCACCCACCAGAGTTTGACACAACTGGACTTAATGTCAGGGAAAAAAATTACCTTTACTTTACAGAGTGGGAAGTTCGTCATTTTTTCATAATTGTTTAGTTTTAGAGTCTCTTCTTCTTCTTGGCTTTTCTTCACAAACAAAGATTCTTAGGAAGGACTCATCCCATGCTTTCTACAAGCGCGTTGATGATTCGGAGGTTGGATGTGTCCTTCGAGTCTGTGCAATTGATTTTTCTGGTGGAGCGCAGCGTGAACAGAACTGGCCTTACCCTTTAAACCAAAGGTTCATCTGCCGGGGCCTAGCAAGCTTAGGATAGTGGCAGCAAGGTCCTCAGGTCATAGGTTTGGTTCGAGCTTCCTTCTCTAAATGGTTGACCTTACAGGGTTAAACGAGAACCATCTGCCCGGGTTTCAATTTAGACTTTTCCTTCTCCTAGGTTGGTTGCCAAAAGGCTAAAGAGCCCATCCTGCCTATTGACACTCTTTGTCAGACCCTTCGGTTGTGACCTGTCTGGCATGGGGGGCCCTACTGGTGGCTATTATGCCACCGTCAGCATAGCTCACAACTTCATTAGGGTATGCAAGCCTCTCCCCCACAACAAGGGGGCGCCAACGGAGAGGAGTTTTAGAGTCTAGTATGTAGCTTAATATGTATGAAATGCCTGTTTGTTTCATTTTAATTTATTCTCGTGAATAATATTTTTCTTTTAGTCTATTCCATTTTTTTATTCTATAGGACTGACTTGGTGATCAAATTTCCTTTAAACCAGGGCTGTCCAACTGGCGGCCCTGGGGCCATACACAGCCCCCAAGCCCCTTCCCCACGGCCCCCTAACCCCCTGCAAAACATCAGGGTTTTTTAAAAAAAATAGGAAAAAAAATTAAAAAATTCGATCTCGGGGGGGGCGCGAGGAGGGGGGCGACGCAAGTGAGGAGGAGGTGGAGGGAAGCCACGTCAGATGCCCTAGGGGTGGGACTTCCCCCCGGGGCGGGACTTCCCCCGCCTCTTCCTCACTCGCGCAGGGCGCGCATGCCTGGGATCGGGCGCCGCCGACCCACCCCTGACTCTTGGGGTGACATCAGGCGAAGGAAGGAAAGCTCCGGGCTTACCGCAAGATGCAGGCGCATGCGCGCCAGGGAGACGGCGGAGGTGGGCCAGGGGATCTGGGCGCATGCCGCCCTCCACCGTCGGTGGGCTGACTTCAGGCGCCGAAAAGGGGCGTGCCGCAAGATGAAGGTAAGCCAGGGCGGGAGGCCTTCAGGTGAGGCGAGCCGCCCTGCAAGAGTCAAGGACACGGCGAAGGAAGGTAAGCCCGGGAGCTTACCTTCCCTGGCGCTGCAAGCCCGGACATGGCGGAGGGGCGGGGGGCTGGGTGACGTCAGGCGCGTGGCGCCTGACCTCACCCCGCCGAAAGGGGCGGGCGGGCCGCAGGACGCTGGGCATGCGCACCAGGGCGGGGAGCGCCCCGAGCAGCCACATCCCCGCTGTGGCCACGCCCCCGCGAGCAGCCACGCCCTCCGCTCCGGCCCCCAAGGTGATCCGTCACCTGCATTCCGGCCCTTGGGCCCGAAGATGTTGGACAGCCCTGCTTTAAACCAATGGTAGGCCTGTTAGTCTGGGGCAAAAAAATATCTCTTGATACTTTGAACTCTAACCAGTGTATTATGGCTTTTATGGGAAAGAAAATGCTGCATTTCATTTGCTATCAGGTGCAGACAGTGGGATCCAAATGGTCCACTTTTCATCCAGAAAATGAAATGATTGCTCTCAATTCTATTACTTCTCATCAGGACTTTGGACAGCTGCCTTTGCAGAGTCCTACCTTCCAGCATCAAGAGAGTTTTGCTTCTGCCAATTTCCCAGTTCAGCATCTGGACAGCTGCCTATTAGATGATGACAATAGAAAAATAAAGACATGTGCTTCTATCGGGAGTTCAGGGATGATGATTCAAAGGGGAGAACGGAAACCAAATCCAAACCATCCACCTGGCTGTTCGGCATTTTATGGATACAATGGACACTTGTAGATCCTTCATGGCAGACAAAGTGTGCTCCTTCTGCTCAAAACAGGCACACAGTCAAAATTTCACTAATGTTTCTGTTCCTTGATGAAATCCTCTCTGTCTATCTGTCTTCCTTTTCATAGAATCATAGAAACAAAAAGTTGGAGTGACTCCCAAGGATCATCCAGTCCAACCCTCAGCCATGCAGGAACACACAACCGAATCATTCCTGGCAAATGCCTAGACTTCTCACCAATCACTTTATACGAGTACCTAAACAAATATAAACACCAAGAACTGGAAAGCCCTGGCACTCAAGTGTTCTAACTGGAAGTCTGCTGTGACCAACAGTGCTATGGATTTTGAAGAGGCACATATAGAAGGAGAAAAGGAGGAATGTGCTGAGAGGAAGAAGGTGCCTCAAGCAAAGCCTTGTCATGACCACCTTTCATCTGGAAATGTGTGACTTCATTGTGAAAAACAATGCAGATCCAGAATACGTCTCTGCAATCATTTACAAATCCAGCACCAAGACTCTTCCCTTGAAAGACAATTATACTCAGCCACAGGGGATTTCCTATGATGATTATGTTCCTCTTTGCTTCCAATGTTTATGAGGTCCCTGATGAAAAGTGGGAAATACAAAAGCTTTCTGCACTTATTTATTTATTTACTTACAGCACTTTTATTCTGCCCTTTTCAGCCCAAAGGCAACTCAGGGCGGCATACAAACTGGCAACAATCAGATGCCGCAACACACATGCATATCAGTTAAAAGCAGTTAAATTACATAATAAAATCCATATAAAAACCATTAAAACTATAATAATCAATGTCTTCCAGTTCAACTCCTTGTCCATTTACATCATTTAAGTCATTCCGGGTTCGTTCATAATACTGTGTTACAATGAGGTTCCAAAAGCTTGTTCAAAGTGCCAGGATTTTACTCTTTTCCGAAATGTCAGGAGGGAGGGGGCTGATCTAATATCCCTAGGTAGGGAGTTCCACCACTGAGGGGTCACCAGGGAGAAGGTCCTGTCCCCACCAAGCCCTACTGCGAGGCAGGCGGGATCGAGAGAAAGACCTCCCCAGACGATCTTAAACTCCTGGAAGGTTCGTAAAGGGAGATATGGAGATATGTTCACCATTTAGGTAAGCTGGGCTGGAACCATTTGCTTGGTAGCAAATTGGGAGCAGGTGGAGCTGGTAAAGCCAGCACTTTGAATTGTAGCCTGACTGCTGCCCACTGGACCATTGGGAGCTTCTGAACAAAAGGCAACCCCATGTAGAGCATGTTGCAGTAGTCTACATGGGATGTAACCAGAGCATGGACTACCATGGCCAAGTCAGATTACCCAAGGTATGGGTGCAGCTGGTACACAAGCTTTAACTGTGCAAATGCTCCCCTGGTCACCATCGAAACCTGGGGCTTCAGGCTCAGTGGTGAGTCCAGGATCACACCCAAGCTGCAAACCTGCATCTTATAGAAGATTCCAATGAGAATAATTTGGTTTTACTATACCACCTGCTTTAGACTTTCTAGCAAGCCTCCAATCCTTCATCATAATCGGGCAGCTGCCATATATCTCTAAACACACTCCAATCCATCTAAAATAGTCTGATCTCTCAAAGGATCCTTGAGTGGATTGATGCAGGTTTTTCAGGCTGTATGGCCATGTTCTAGAAGCATTACCTCCTGACGTTTCACCTGCATCTATAGCAGGCATCCTCAGAGATTGTGAGACCTCACAACCTCTAAGGATGCCTGCCATAGATGAAGGCAAAATGTCAGGAGAGAATGCTTCTAGAACATGGCCATATAGCCTGAAAAACCTACAACAACCCAGTGATTCTGGCCATGAAAGCCTTTGACAATATATTAATCCTTGTGTGTTTTTGATCCTTTTGGGAGCCAGCCAGTTGCTCTTATTTTCCTCAGAGGTCACACCAATAGCAATTGGAGTGGAAAGAGTCTTTCACCAGCCCCTGATTCAGCTGAACAAGAAAAACAGTTTTGGGCCTTGATGGATGAGGGATAAAAGAGGATGTATTCCAAAAATATAAATTGCTCAAGCTCTAGAAAGAACTAAGTACGGATATGAAAGGCTTAGTCCTTTCCTGCTTGGATGAACCACAAAGTTTGGAAGGAGGCGGAGAACATGCCAGCTAAAAATAGTGTTTCATCTTAAAAGCAATATGGAAATTTTTGCTACAAGCATCTCAGTGATAAGAGGGAGGAAAACTATCATCAAAGGAAAACATATTTCTCTGGATAAATAGGTCCTAATGATGCAGTTTCAAAAGACAACACTTCATCATTAAGCATAATTGAGTACAGTTAGAAATGCAGCAAAGGAAAAATGAAGTCTTGCTTGATCTCTTCAGTGATTTGGATCTGGGACTTTTGCTTTGGCCCACAATATAACAGTCCAGCTGGCACTGGCTGTACCATTTCTTCTGGTGTGGATTGGACCATTCCATACTGCAGCTGGAAAGAGTTTGTATCTTAGAATATTGTCTCCTGAAAACACCTGATTCCATTATATCTGGGCTGGTAGCTGGTTTGATTAACATGTCATCATACATAGTGAAGATGTATCTGACTGAAATATATTTTTATTAATTGTGAGAAAGATAATTTCTGTATTAATTTTGAAATGTGGTTGAAGGCTCATTCAAATAATAATAATAATAATAATAGCACTTTATTTATATTCAGCCCTATCTGCACAATGGGACTCAGGGTGAATTACAATACACATGTACAGCATACATGCAATGCCATTTTGAATAGACAATACAGAGACAGAACAGAAAGGAGGTATGTTGTATTGATGTCCAGGTTTTTGGCGCCTTTGAAGGTTGTGCTCGAATCCAGCCCTAGGGGTGTGCTGTCCCTCCATCCTCAATGACAAAGAGCCATCAGGACTTCCTCTCAGCATTTTCTGATCTTTTTCCTTTATGGTGTCCTAAAATACCTCCCCCCACTTGTTTTAGTGGTACCTAATGTTTCTAATTACAGCTAAAGCTGTTTTTGAACTGCTTAGGTCAACAGTAAGGTGGGCTGACAGTGGGCAGCTGATGCCAACCCGGGACGTCAAACTGGCAACTTTTTGGTTGGTAGATCTTATCATTGCTGATCATTTACCAGCTGTGCTAAAGCGCAGGGAGGGGGGAAAGTTAAGAGTGAGCCATCAGCTTTGCAAACAAAGGGACATTCAGGACTCATTCAAGTCAAGGCTAAGTTGGCTTGGGAAAGTAACAGATAAAGATCAAAAGAGTTGCAAACCCTGAATAAACAACAGGGCTCAGTCTGAAGAATCTTGGACATGCTCAGTGCAGTAATTAGACTAGAGGATGGAACTGGGAGGAGTTGAGAAGTGGGCCTAGAAGAAAAGTATGTTTGTGTATTTCTGTGTGATTGTCTGTGAGCTATACATTGCAACCACTTTCTTTAGTTTGGGTGTGGTATATCTGGCTGTTCCAGAGGACACCTAGAATCATAGAGTTAGAAGAGACCTCGTGAGCCATTCAGTTTAACCCCCTGCCAAGGAGCAGGAAAATCACATGTTAGTTTTCTGCTGTAGTAATAAAATCTGTAATTTATAATCTTCTCATTTCTGGTCTCAATTGGGAACAAGGCCAGGAATATTTAAAGGAAGGCCTGCCTTAAGAATAGAGTAATAGAATCACAAAGTTGGAAGTGAACCCAGAAGCCATCCAGTCCAACCTCTTCTGATATGCAGGAACACCTGATCAAAGCACTCCCAACCGATGGTCATCCAGCCTGTGTTTCATAACCTCCGACCTATCACATTCTTAGGCAATAAATTCCACTGTTGAACAGCTCTTACTATCAAGAAGGTCTTCTTAATGTTTAGGTGGAATTTATATTCCTACAGTTTGAATCCATTGCTCCATATCTTAGTCTTAAGAGCAGCAGAAAAACAAACTCTTGTCTCCTCAATGGGACATCCTTTCAAATATTTAAACATGGCTAGTCTTCTTCTAATACCCACAGAAAGGGAGCCTTTTTAATCTGTCTCATCAGCTAACCACAGCAAAACAAATACCTGTACTAAAGAATTAATGCAATTTGACACCATTTTATCTGCCCCAGCACAGTCCTGGGATTTGTAGATTGGTTGGGCACTTGCACTTTTTGGCAAAGAATACTAAAAACCTTCAAAACTACAACTCCCAGAATTTCATAGCATTGAGCCATGGCAGGTAAAGTGTTGTCAAACTGCAGTAATACTACAGTGTGGATGATGATGACAATACACTTTGTTTATATTCTGCTTTATCTCCCCGAAGGTACTCAGAGCAGTTTTAGTACACAAATGTAAGGCAAACATTCAATGTCTTTTACACAGTGAAAAACAACATATAATACACAGACAAAGGTAAAGGCCTTCCCTTTTCGTCTCTGGTGTCTGGAGGTGATGCTCCACTCTGGCCATGGGGAGATGCTGTTGTTCTGTTACATGCCAAGGGGCCTGTTGTCCATAGACATATTTGATCGTGTTTTGCTAGGTTCTCTAAGCAATTCTATAGACAACTCCAAGGTCATGTGGCTGGCATGTCTGTATGGGGCGCCCTTTTACCTTCCAGCTGAGGTGGTATCTATTGATCTACTCACATTGCATGCTTCCAAACTGCTAGGTTTTCAGAAGCTAGGGCTGACAGTTGGGAGCTCACCCCAACTCATGGCTTTGAACTGCTAATCCTCTGGTAAGCAGATTTCCTGCAGCTAGAGGTTTAACCCATCCTGCCTTGTCCTGGCCTCCAAATCAGGCACTGAAATGGAAATCATAAGAAAACTGGAAACTGTGACACAATCTAAACATCATCCTGCTGGATGCATTTGGGGGGAGCTGTCAAGTGATCTTTAGAAGGTTCACAATCTTTTTCTTACAAGCACAAAGTTTGCCTCACTTCGTTGTTTCATTTCAGATAAGCATATTGCTCATTTTGAATAAAACTTCTATTTAAACATGTCTGTTATGAATAACTTTCCCACATTGGAAAATAATATCCCACTTCTGACACCAATTTGTCATGAATGACGTTTCAATAACATTAAAGCATAGGTTCTTTTTATTGCAATTTCTAGTGTGAGAGGATATATAAGATTACAGAAAAACATTTAGACACACAGACATACAGATTATATGCAACTACATTGGATTTACAATTATATGGCTAACAAACAAACAAAGGAGAATTACATTTTCATTCAACATTCACACCACATGCACATGCATTCATCCTCACGCACCCAAATATTATTATATCCTTTTCTCCCTCCCTGGAGAGCGCCAAAATGCATATTTTCTCAAAGCACGATGCCAAGGACCAGATCTCTGTTTTCCATACAGCAGAACCTGACTCCCTGCACAAAATCTAAGACTCCAAAAGCGCATTTCTTCCTCTTCTCTTGAGAAAGAAGCCCCAAAGTGTCCAGACTGCTCCCATGCAAATCTGCCATTTCATGGTACACTATCTCTCTCCTTCCCGTGGAGCAGAGCATAGCGGGTGGAACAGACTCCTCAAGTCTGTCACACTTTGAGCATTATTAGATTGAGTCTTTTATAGGAATATTCTGTTGATGTAGTCCCAAAGTTGTAAATTAATGATATACTTCTTCTATCCTGGCTCCATATCTGTTTCCTGGCCAGATGTTGATTCTTCTTGATTGGTGTTGTTCTTATGTTAACTTCTTCCTTAACACTATAAACATTTATCTTATCACTGTCCAGTTCTTATCACAGTTTACTTTTCAATTCTAATTAGCAACTTTTAATTACAGTCCAGCAAGCAGGTAGTTAAGTCATTGCAGGCCTTAATATTATACTGCTGTCTCCAAAATTATTAACTCCATCCTTCCATTCATTCCCACACATTATATTAAATTCACATTTGTCAAATCTGTACATTGAATTTCTTATTACATGTTCAACTTTCCTCCCATGTTAATTCTGCCTTTGGAAGCAATCCCCAGAAAGGCATCTATTTTGTTAACTGATTTATGCTTGTAGGTCTTTCATTAGTTCACCCATTACATTGAATTGCTAATAATTCTAACAATGATTCCGATGTATTCAATCTACTATTACAACCTCAGTTTTCAAGGTAGCTTGCAACATGATTAAAATACAATAACAATAAAACATTGTTAAGAATCTGATTACAACTGAAGACTGCATCACTAGAAAACAAATTAAAACAGTCATCAATAGCTTCAAGACGCAATTAAAACTAGTAGGAAACAATAAACTCCCAGATGTCCTAGTCTGGTTTCTGATATGTCAAAAAGAATGAGTTAAAAATGAAAAGAGTAGTCCACACAGAGATCTGAAAAAGTTATGACTATGACTCCCAGAATCCACTGAACTGATGTGATACAGATGCTGGGAGTTATTGTTTCAAGAGTATTTTTTCAGGCTCCACAACATCAGCATCTTCAAAGGTCTATTGTGAGTACCAATCTTATTTGAGGAGCCCCCAGTGGCACTATGGGTTAAACGTTTGTGCCGGCTGGCTGGTTCAAATCCAGGCAGAGCAGGTTGAGCTTCCTCTGTTAGCTCCAGCTCCCCATGCAGAAACATGAGAGAAGCCTCCCACAAGGATGATAAAGCATCAAAAACATCCAGGCATCCCCTGAGCAACATCCTTGCAGATGGTCAAGTCTCTCACACCAGAAGTGACTTGCAGTTTCTCAAGTTACTCCTGACATGGAAAAAAAAGAGAATTGCTTCCCAATGTCTCCCATGTCTCACATAACGGGATTTGAACCCTAGTCTACTATTCCTAACACTAAAACCACTACAGGAATGTGGCTCTCTAGAATCCTGCAAAGGTAAAGGTGTCCCCTGACATTGAGTCCAGTCGTGCCTAACTCTGGGGGGTTGGTGCTCATCTCCATTTCAAAGTTGAAGAGGCAGCATTGTCTGTAGACACCTCCAAGGTCATGTAGTCAAGCCAACATGACTGCATGGAACGCCGTTACCTTCCTGCAGAAGTGGTACCTATTGATCTACTCTTATTTGCATGTTTTCAAACTGCTAAGTTGATTTGGCCACGGTGGTCCACGCTCTGGTTACATCCCATATAGATTACTGCAATGCTCTCTACGTGGGATTGCCTTTGAAGACTGTTCGGAAGCTGCAACTAGTCCAACGGACAGCAGCCAGGTTGATAACAGGTGCGGCATTCAGAGAGCGTACAACTCCCCTGTTGTGCCAGCTCCACTGGCTGCCAGTTTGCTACCGGGCACAATTCAAAATGCTGGCTTTAGCCTTTAAAGCCCTAAATGGTTCGGGTCCTACTTACCTGTCCAAACACATCTCGCCCTATGAACCATCGAGATGTTTAAGATCATCCAAAGAGGCTCTGCTCTCGGACTTGCAGGGACGAGAGACAGGGCCTTTTCAGTGGTGGCTCCTCAGCTTTGGAACGCCCTCCCTAGAGACATCAGATTGGCGCCCTCCCTCCTGACATTTCGCAAGAAAGTCAAGACCTGGCTGTTTGAGCAAGCATTTGCTGATGAAATATAAAGGTTTAATAAGATATATGGAATGACGACAATGTGACGGAAACTGATTTCAACATGACGCTGAGACTGCAATTGTATGTTTTTAATTGTTAATTTGTTGTTATATGGTTATTTTTTGGTTTGTTTGCTTGTGTTGTATTGAGGGCAGAGACTGCCTTGTGTAAACCGTCCCAAGTCGCCTTCGGGCTGAGAGGGAAGGTATAGAAACGTGACAAATAAATAAATAAATAATAGGTTGATAGAAGCTGGGCCTAAGAGCCCACTCCCCTGATTTGAACCACCAACCTTTTGGTCAGCAAGTTCAGCAGCTCAGTGGTTTGACCTGCTGCACCACCAGGGGCCCCTCAACATTTAACTAACATCATAGGGATGTCAAAAACTCTTGGTTTGAGTTTGACACACACCCCTCCCTGCTGCAGACCTGACCATCTACAGCCGATGTCATTCCAGCTCCGTTGTCTCTTTGGAAAATGGCTAGGTGGTGAGAAGGACTTTTTACTTCAAGGGCATGGGGTATAGGTTATTTTTATAACATTGAGCCATGGCTTTGGCATTATTAATTGGGGTTTAGTAGTTTTTCAGTGTATTAGTTTTATACTGTGTATTAAGGTTACCTGTATAGTTTATTATTATGATAATTGTATTGTACTGTGTTTAATTGCCCACTTATGTTTTAGTATGGATGTATGTTTTTGCATAATATGCCTTTGAAATATTGTTATTATTTTACATTTGAAGCTTTCGCCCTGTAACATATTGTTTTTCTGTACTCACTGTCTGCACTGTTTTGTATTGTAAGTTGTGACCATTTGTATTTTGAGAAGAGCATACAAATAAACTGATTGATTGATTTTGATTGGTTTGAACATCTTCCCCAGAGTTCTGCCTGCCTTTGCATTCCATGACATGTTCAAATGAGATTGTAAGATTTTTTTTCTTTCCAACATTCATATGTGTTTTAGTACATATGTTCTGCAATGTAGGATGCATCTACACTGTAAAACGAATGCAGTTTAACACAACTTTAGCTGACATGTAGTTTCACAAGCTCTTGAGCTTTCTCTGCCACAGAATGCTGGTGCCTCAGCAAACTTCAAACCCAGGATTCCATAACATTGAGCCATGGTAGTTAAAGTGGTGTTAAACTATATTAATTGCCAGTGCACACACACCCACGGTCATTTATTTGCACACTGTTTTCAATGCACACATTTCACACATTTGACAATGCCTCATCAGAAACAAAAACAGAGGGAAACATGTAATATGTATCAGAAATGAACACTGGATTCAATTGGAGTCCAACTCCCTCAATGGACTGTCACCTTGTCATGGTGAGGGGGCTTGCATGTTCCAATGAACCTGCAGGCACAATGACTAGACTCGTGCGCTCCCAGGAGTGGCCGTGGGGGAGGTTCCAGATCAAGTACAGTCCAAAGACCCAAAGAACTCAACGGCGGAGCAGGCGGAGGATAACATAGTACATGTTACAACAGCTGTGAAGGCAGAAGAAGGCTGCAACAGATTGAGAAGACATGGATGTGTGTTAACTATGCCACCAGTGGAACCTCACTCTGTGAAGACTGTGTTGGTCAGTTGTGCACTGACCTCCACACATTTTTTAAAAAACTCAGGCACAGGCTTCTTCCAATAAAAAAAACAAACCAACAAAAGATCCCATGGCAATCAGCGAGTGACAACGGGGGCAGAACTGTGAAATCTGGTAACCCCTACTCACAGACTGGCACATGGGTGGTGGATATGGACTCAGTCATTTTACCTCAAGGTCCGAGGCAGTTGAGTAGTTTGGCAGCTGTATCCATGACTGAGCAGACCTTTCTAGGATCCACTCTGCTCACCCCACATGGGGAAGGGCTAGAAAATGTGCCCTAAACATAGTCTGCCTCTCTTATCCCTGAATGGACTGCCGCGCTTAGTGGAATCACAACTCTGCAGCCAAAAAAGAAAAATGACCTTCGGAACATGGAACGTACAGACACTGATGGACAACACTGACAGTGAATGCCCCGAACGCAGAACTGCTATCATTGCAAGGGAGCTGGGACACTTTAACATCGACATAGGAGGCCACACCTTCTTCTGGAAGGGACTGCCTGAAGAAGACCAAAGAATGCGCAGTGAGAGAGAGGGGGGACTGAGAAAAGAGCCCAAGGGGGCGCATCCAGCCTTGGCCTGGGTTTGCCCATACCTGGGCTAGGGCATAGAGCAATGGATTCCAACTGCAGGGGGAAAATCCACTTAAAGATTAGGAAGAACTTCCTGACAGTAGAGCTGTTCAATAGCCTTGAAGTCTGCTGGAGTCTCCTTCTCTGGAGAGTTTTAAAAAGTTGGCTGACAATCTGTCAGGAGTGCTTTGATTGTGTCTTCCTGCCCGGCAAAATGGGGTTGGCCCTTGGGGCCTCTTCCAACTGTATGATTCTATTAAAAAAGAATAGAAACTCAGTCTATAATTTTTCTATCATTTGTTGGAGATTTTTTTAAAGCACAGAATTGAGTATGTGCCTTTTGCAATATCTGGCCTCCTTAATAAATGTGGCACCCCTTTAATATGCTTCCCTAAAGTTAGAGTGTGCACTTAGAAGGGGAGGAAGGTACTTGCAATTTAGGAAATGACAGCCAGGTGGGAGGAAGATATTGGTTAATTATAGCCTCACTGACTACTCTGTGCAACACACAGGACGGAACGAATCCCCAAGGTCTATCATTGTAACTTTGCTTAGTGGAATGAGGTATGAGGAACTCTGTAAGGTGACTACTTCTGATGACTAAATTATGCACTTGTTGAAATTTGCAGATTAATGGGGCAGTGCTACACTGTCTTTGGTGTCTTCCTACTTGTTTTCCTGCCACACACACACACACACACACACACACAAACACACATATTCATTCAGGAACTTCTCTTACTCTGCTGTAGCTCACCCTTTGAAGAAGAACTTCCTAATAGATCATTTATAATTTTATATATTCTGTGAGTCATGCTTCTATACATCTTTTCGCAGTGTTCAAAGAGGCATCCATGGCTCTCTTCCTCCGCATTTTATCCTCTTAAACCCCCCTATGAGGTATTTCAAGCTAAGAGATAGAGAGCCCCTTCAGAGGAGAAAAAAATTACAAAAAGTCCTAGTTTTTGTGCCTGTACAAACTGATTTTGTTTCCAAAATGTTCAGGCTCTTTCCTAAAGAAATTCTTGGGATCTTTCAGCATTACCAAGGACTTTCCACTACATAAGAACATAAGAAGAGCCATGCTGAATCTGACCTCAGCCCATCTAGTCCAGCATTCTGTATCACACAGTGGCCCACCAGTTGTACACGGGGATCTCGAGCAGAAGGGAGGGCAAAACCCTGACCTGCTCCCGACCCCCCGAGGTGGCACTTGAATGTCCTTTTCAGCAACTACCGATACACTTGGTATCCATGAATCTGTCTAATCCTGCCTTGAAGTTGTTCAGGCTGACAGCTGTCACAACCCCTTCTGGAAGTGAGTTCCATAACCCAATGACCCTCTGGGTGAAGAAATATTTCCCTTTATTAGTCCTAATTTTCCTACCTTGGAGCTTCAGGGAGTGCCCTCTAGTCCTAGTGTTTTGTGACAAAGAAAATAATTTTTCTTTATTCACCTTTTCTATCCCTTGCATGATTTTATACACTTCGATCAAGTCACCTCTTAAACGCCGTCTTTCAAGGCTGAAAAGACCAAGGCGTTGCAACCTGATTTCATAAGGGAGCCGCTCCATCCCTTGGATCATTCTTGTTGCCCTTTTCTGTACCTTTTCCAGTTCCATTATATCCTTCTTAAGGTGCGGAGACCAGAATTGTACACAGTACTCCAAATGTGGCCTTACCATAGATTTGTAGAGAGGTAATACAACATTTGCTGACCTATTTTCGATTCCCTTTCTGATCATGCCTAGCATAGAATTTGCTTTTTTCACTGCTGCTGCGCACTGGTTTGACATCTTCATTGAGCTGTTTACCAGAACCCCAAGATCCCTTCCCTGGTTTGTATCGGAAAGCTTTGACCCCCATCAATTGGTAGGTGTAGTTGGGGTTCTTTGCCCCGATGTGCATGACTTTACAGTTGTTTAGGTTAAAATGCATTTGCCACTTTGTTGCCCATTCACTCAATTTCAAGAGATCTTTCTGGAGCTCTTTACAATCAGTTTCATTTTTAACTACCCTGAACAATTTAGTGTCGTCTGCAAACTTTGCTACCTCAGAATTCACTCCTACATCCACTCTCATTCCTCTGCCCAATTGAAATTAACCCAGTATTTTCTGAAATGAGATGTTATATTTATTGGGCCTTCAGTTTTTATTAACCCAGAATTATATATATATATATATATATATATATATGAGAGAGAGAGAGAGAGAGAGAGAGAGAGAGAGAGAGAGAGAGAGAACAACTCAATGGCACAGCGGATTAAGCCACAGAGCTGCTGAACTTGTTGTCGAATCCAGGGAGCACATTTGAACCGCTGTTAGCCCCAGCTTCTACCATTCTGCCAACCTAGCAGTTCGAAAACATGCAAATGTGAGTAGATCAATAGGTACCGCTTTAGTGGGAAGGTAATGGCGCTCCATGCAGTCATGCTGGTCACATGACCTTGGAGGGGTCTATGTACAATGCTGCTCTTCGGTTTAGAAATGGAGATGAGCACCCCCCTCCCAGAGTTGGACACAACTAGACTTAATGCCAACGTGAAACCTTTACCTTTACTATGAGTGTGTGTTGTGCACACATGTCTATCATATATATGTATGTGTATATATATGCGTGTGCACACACAAACCTATCAGCCACAATAACAAAGATAATTAAAATGGCAAAAGCAAACAACAGCAACAAAACGTACACCTATGAAGTAGAACAGGGCTGTCCAACTTCTACCGGCCCAGGGGCCTGAATTCCGGTCACTGATGACCTGGGGGGCCGAAGGGTCTGCCCCCCGCCCTCGGCTCTGCTCCCGCCCCGGCTCCGCCCCCGCCCCGCCCCCGGCTCTCATAAGAGGCATCCAAACAATCAAATATAATCTTTTACTAAGGGGAAATGCAGGGAGGGAATTCATAAGGGGCATCCATACAATCAAATATAATCTTTTACTAAGGGGAAATGCAGGGAGGGAATACATAAGGGGCATCCATACACAATTAAGTAATAATAACATAAAGCTTAGCCTACCTTCCCAAACGCGCAGGATACAGGAGTAGCCGGACCACGAGCAGAGGCGACGACCGACCGAGGCAGCAGCCGAGAAGGTCCAAATCGCGTCTGCGTGGTCCGTAGGGATTAAGTAGCCGAGATTTCGGCAACAGGAGTATCGCGAGACTACGGAAGCCACAAGGGATTTCGCTCTCAACGCAGGTGTGATCTCGCGTTGAGAGCGAAATCCCGTGTGGCTTCCATAATCTCGCGATACTTGCTCCGGAACCCGGAAGTGGGTAATTTTTTAAAATATTATTTAAGTTATTTTTTTTATTAAAAAGCTTAGGGGGCCGCAGGGAAGGGGCTGGGGGGCCTTATACGGCCCCCGGACCGCCAGTTGGGCAGCCCTGAAGTAGAACGAACACTTCTACATATAGATTACATACATAGAAGAGGCATGTATACCAGGCATGAGCAAACTTTGGCCCTCCAGGTGTTTTGGACCTCGACTCCCACAATTCCTAACAGACGGTACTGGGAACGCAATCTGTTTTGAGTGTAATATGCACTCTCTCCCTTCTCCCAGTCTTCTGCTTGTCAGAAGCAATCAAGTTTCCTACATCCCATTCGTTTCCAGCAAGTTTTCCATCTGCTGGGTTTTCCTTCCTGCTAGCTCTCTAGCTTTCCTCCTTTTTAGATGGTTTTATTAAGTCCTTTTTGGCCCAATCCTGCACTAATACACATACCACTGCTCATGTTTAAATCAAGGCATTATCCGTATGATGAAGAACATAGGATCCAAATCCAGACCACATTACTGTGGCTTCTTGCTGTTTAACTGCATGCTTTTTTACTCCAGTCAAAAATTGAGCCAATGTGATTATTTCTATGAGAAAAACAATGTACGGTAAGTTACATCTTCAGATACAAGCTTAATGGGCAAAATCCATAGCATCGGGAGATAGATTAATGTATTGGGTCCAATTCAATCAAAGAGCTGAGTAGTCATAACTTTGTGTTTCAGAACACACGTGAATACTTCTATACAAAAACAACCTGTTGTACATCTGATAGTATTATAATTTTGGACATATGTAATTCCCAGAATCCCCTAGCTAATATGACTGATGAATTTGGGGTACTGTAGTTTACAAAAATAATATTCCCATATTTTAAAAGTTATGATACAAATACTTTGATTCTGGCTATGATCCGACAAAGAGATAACCAGTGACCTTCTCCTTTCTCACTGATTACTGAATATATGAAGTTACTTTTTATCTACTTGCATAAAGTAGCCATATATTATCTGGGCCATTTCCATGGCAACATGCCATACAACTCATGCACTGTTTCTCTCCATATAATTGCACCAGAGACTTACACTCTGAGAGAGACTCACTGACCATATAATGCAGTTGGAAATCAATTTGAGGCTGCTTTGGGCACAAAATGCACATCAACATCATGGGCTGCAGCACACACTGAAAGGCATACAATGCATTTTTTAATTTAAAAAGTTGAAATTCAGCCCCAAAATATGTGCTATCAAAAATGTGCTGTCAAAAAATGTGCTGTCAATGTATCCTAGATTCAGGGCAAAATCAATTCCACAAAATGCAGGGAACATTATAGATACCCTCCCCTCCCAAATCCCAAATGGAGGCTGTTGGAAAATGGCCGGAGGACATGGCTGGGCAAGGGGAGACTAATCAACCCCTGGGAGGGATAACTGATCACCTCTGGTGCTAAGGATTATTTCCCCTTTATTCCCACCCCATGTGCCTCTGGTGCACTGATGTGCATCTTTCAGAAATGGGGAAAAATCTACAAAGTGGTTTGAGGCCCAATTCTGTGGCAAATGTAATTACTTTCCTTGCCTCAAAACAGTTCCAGGCATGGCAATCTGATCACTCGCACAGTGAAACCAGTTCCTCCCAAACCAGTTCCAAGATGGATTATAGTGTCAGTGTAAAAGTGCTTGCGCTGGACTGCATTGTCATGACCCTCAACCTCGAAACACTGACATAAGGGTATTACAGTCCAAGGTCAAGCCAATTAGTCCCTGGTAGAAACAGAATCCAGATGAACAAGCAGAAGGGAAAGCCAAGTGTCCAGAATGGAGTCAAAGCCAAATACCAGAATGCCAAGCAATGAGGTTGTGTCAAGAAGTCAAGAGTTGTAGTCCAGGAGCAATGTAAATTCCAAAAGGTACACGAGTGACAAGGTTCCAAGGTCCAGACATGGCCACAGAAGTTGCAGCCAGAAATTAGTAACACACTGCAAACCCTTAAATGGTGCTTTTACAGCTGATTCTGATTGCCAGCCTTCTTCTCAGCAAGAAGTGCCATCTCCTCAGTTGAGCTTTTTCTTAGTTCCACAAAGGAAGGCACAGTTAACTCTTCCTCTGGCTTCTTCTACATGGCCATATTATCAAAGCATATAATCCACATTACCTGCTTTGAAGTGGATTATATGAGTCTACATTGACAGATAATACAGTTCAAAGCAGATAATCTGAATTTTATATGGCAGTGTAGAAGTGGCCTCAGCCTGCTTAACAGAAGCCTCTTGTGTTTGGCCAGAAGGCTAAGTAGTACGTATTACTTCTGGATATGACTGGGGGTGTTGCTGTTCTTGGCTGGGCTCTAGTTCAGGGGTGCTCCGTATGGTGATCGGGATCACCAGGGTGATCTTCAGGCCTCATCCTGGTGATCTTCAGACCCCGACCAGGTTTTTTTGCTGTTGGTCCTCTTCACATGCCCCTGCACGCTGCAAAGAAGTCCTCCGTCATTGCTCCTCCCCACCCCTGCTCGCGCCGCTCCAAAAGCTCCAGAGTCCAAGAGGCAGAATGGGCCCCCTCTTTTGGATTCCTCCTCCCCTCCGTCCTTCCAGCCACTCAGAGTCATAGGAGACCAAAGGGGGCGGGCCTGGATGACCCGATGCATGGCTGGCCCCACGCGCATGCGCAGAAGCGCCCATTCTGCCTCTCGGACTTCTCGTGAGCTCCTGGAGGCGGCACGCATGCTGGCGGCGTGGAAATATGAGCAACGACGGAGGAGGAGAAGGACACTTTGGGGTAATTTCCTTACCGCATCTCAAAGGTCGGTCTTTTTTACTTTGGGGTGGGTGCTTGATTGTTCTGTGGCATGTCTCTTTGTTTATTTTTAATGTTTAAAAATGGCCTTTTAGCTCCAAAGCCTCTCTGCTTTCTTTGTTCCTTGAGAAATATATGTTGGGGAATATGGAAATGTGGGAGAAATGGGGTGGTTGGATGTATTTTTGCATGCCCCTTTGTTTACCTTGCTGAGTATTAAATGGTCGTGCAGTTCAACAGCCTCTTCTTACTTTCTGGCTGATAATATGTGTGGTAATATGACAGTGTGGGGGAAATGGGGTGGTTGGATGTATTTATGCATGTCCCTTTGTTTACCTTGCTGAGTATTAAATGGCCTTGCAGTTCAAAAGCCTCTCTTCTTACTTTCTGGCTGATAATATGTGTGGTAATATGGCAGTGTGGGAGAAATGGGGTGGTTGGATGTATTTTTATGCTCTGTTTTATATTGTTGTTAGTAAATCGAAATGTTGATGTTTTATAACTTCATCTTATGTAAACTGCCCCAAGCCTGCTGGAAGGAGCGGTACATAAAAATGAATAATATAAATAAATAAATAAGAAAATAGTTATACGTTTTACATTTCTGGGTAGGTGATCTTTGGGACTTGGTTTTTTAATCAGTAGCTCCCTTGCTGAAAAAGTGTGAGCACCCCTGCTCTAGTTCAACAGCCAAGACCTTACTCAACAAACCCTCATCCACATTATCCATAGAATCATAGAGTTGGAAGAGACCTTGTGGGCCATCTAATCCAACCCTCTGCCAAGAAGCAGGAAAAATGCATTCAAAGCACCCCTGACAGATGGCCATCCAGCCTCTGTTTAAAAATCTCCAAAGAAAGAGACTCCACTACATTCTGGGGCAGAGAGTTCCACCGCTGAACAGTTCTCAAAATTAGGAAGTTCTTCCTCGTGTTCAGGTGGAATCTGACCAGCATACAATACAGTCACAGTATCTACAGGATCAGTACCCATGGTAACACAGGAATAACCAAAAAGTCACAAGTACAACGTAAGTTCACAAGCAAAAGGTATATTTAGTAAAACTTGAACAGGAATATAAAGATAAGAACATAGAAAACTTCCAGGAAACTTAAATCCAAAAACATGGCTTCACTTGAAACAAAAACCAGAGAACCCAGGCCTAGTTTCTCATTTGTAACACTATGTTGCCTGAACTAACTCTTAGGTAAGCAACTTGCTAATTAATAGTCACCCATGAAGTCATGTTTTTTCCCACAAAATCTCTCCACTTTTTTCTCATGAAAATGCTCAGACCTATGATGCTTATTTTCTGCTCTGATATGTAAACAAAGACCTTTGTTGATCTCCGTAACCCCAGGTGTTTTCTCCCGAGAGACTTCTGTATCACTTATATCTATTCCTGACTCCTTATCTACTGTTGCAGTTTCTGGCTCCTCTGACTGACCTTGAAGCCCTCCATTTTCCGACTCAGATTTCTCACAAAGAGAAGCATCATTCCCCTGACTTGAATCTTCATCACTTCAAGCCACAGGAAATCCCACAGGCAATCCCACAATCCTCTCTAAATCATCAGTGAACTCATCAGCCCCAGGAGTCTCAGGCTGATCTCCAACACATAACCTCAGATTTAATGTGGCCATTACATATTGAACAAAAATGTCCAAACAGGAGGGAAACTTACTCATGTGTAAGACACCAAAGGGATTGCGACTCTGATACTTATATTGACCTAGCCCCTCACTTTAGCCCCTCACTTGTATTTTCCTGAGTTTTAATCTATTACAGGGGTGTTCATTAGGTAGCTCGGGAGCTACTAGTAGATCTTTGGCCCTCTTCCAGGTGATCTTCAGGCTTCAGCAGCCAGATGGGGCACTCCTGACATGCGTGCGCACACCCTGTGTGCACGCGCGCTCCTGCTGCTGGCTTCCGCTCTTGCGGTGCTTCTTTGCCTGCGGGGCATTGTCGGAAGGAGGAAGCACGAGACGGGGCCTCTGGAGGGAGCGCCCTGCCTCTCTCTCCTCCAGAAGCAGCTGTGCAGCTTCTGCTGCTGGCAAGACAGGCAGGGCGGAGTGCTCCCTCTGGATGCCCCGCCTCGTGCTTTCTCCTTCCTGCTATGCCCCACAGGTGGAAGAAGCGCTGCGCGGGCGGAAAACAGCAGGAGGAGCATGCGCGGCAGCAGGAGCGTGCAGGAGCGCGCAGCGGCACGGGCAGGTAGATCTTTTGGACTTGGTTGCTTTAAGAGTAGCTCGCATGCTGAAAAAGTGTGAGCACCCCTGATCTATTATTACAATTTTAGATATGCTTTATTTTTTCCCCACCATCAGTGACTTTAAAAATGTTTAAGAACAACCTAATCATCAAAAACCACCACACCAATTTCTGGAATCCATTCTTTTCTTTCTTTTAAATTATACGTCTACATTTTCTGGAAAATTACAGAGGCAGGGAAGATTGTTTATAACAGGCAGACTGCAGACTGTTGAAAGAATAGTCACAATTTCCAACAGAAAGCAATTTACTGAAGGTCTTTAGAAGCTTTATATGTTTCTTAAGCAACATTTTTTTCCCAGAGTGTCAATGTTTTATTTCAATGGAGAATCAGTTACACTCTACTCTGTTGCATGAACTATATGCTAAAAATCAATTTGTAAACTACCTGTCAGGTGGGATGATCAAGGGCTCCTCTACACCAGGCATGGGCAAACATGGATCCTCCAGGTGTTTTGGACTTCAACTCCCACAGTTCTTAACAGCCTACTGACTGTTAGGAATTGTGGGAGTTGAAGTCCAAAACAACTGGAGAGCCCACATTTGCCCATGCCTGATCTACACTATAGAATGAAGGCAGTTTAACATCACTTTAACTGCTATACTCAATGCTATGGAATCCAGGGAGCTGTATTTTCACCCAGCCTTTAGCTTTCTCTTCAAAGAGTGTTGTTGCCAGGATTCCATAGCATTGAGCAGTTAAAGTGGTCCCAAACTGCATTAATTCTACAGTGTAGATACATCCTAAGGCACCAAAAGTATTCCAGCAATTGAATAGGAGAGTCAACACATAGGAAAATCTCACTGTTTAAATGGATTTATTGGAACTGGAACTAAGCCATAGAATTCAGGGCAGTATCTCCAAAGTATACCATGAATGCTCAAACAAATACCATAAAGAGCTGAAGTCAACTGCTTTGAATCCTGGGGTAGGAGGGGGGAAATATGATATTAATAATTCATAAATATAATAAGTAATGTTGCCACGAGGGGGCAGGCTATATACAGTCATAAATAACATTTATATATATATATATATATATATATATATATATATATATCACTGCAAATATGTGAAATGTGGATTGATGGCCTCCCAGTAAATCCAAAATATCTTAGTGAAGGAAGGGAAGTTCTCTTTTGAACAGCAAGCCATGAATCAGAAAGAGGTGATTGACTAACCTATAACCGCAAATATAGGTTTAATTATTAGGAAGAAAGTTTCAGGTCAGAACAGGGAAGAATGTGTTATTTTCAGTGAGAAAGCCTTGGCTCCATAATTGACCTCACGGTAATAACCAAGTCAGCTGTGCGATGCAACTGCAAAAGGGGATAATGCCATTTTTAGACTATATTCATATAACCATTATTTTCAAGTAATCAGGGAAAGATGGCAATTTCATTTTATTCTTCATTATTCAGAATTTATGTGAAAACTGTGTCTAGTTCTGGGAACTACAAATTACAAGAGACCGCAACATTCAATGGGTTTATAGATTGTGATGAGAAAGAGGGTCAGGCATAAAGAAAATAAATCCTGGATGAACTGTGTGCCTTTAACCTGAAGGAAAGAGATCTAAGAGATAACATGGATGCACCCAAACTGTAGAATTAAGGGGGTTTGACCCCATTGTCATGGCTCAAGCTATGGAACCATGGGACATTGGAGTTTGGTGAGGCAGTAGTATTCTTTTGTCTTCATAGTATGGACTGTTATTCAGGACTTTTGTTGGCCACCCCTTATTTAACTCTCCTATTACACCATTCCACATTTTCCCATCCTCGGTGTGCTCCTATGATATCCTTGTACTTTATATTATTGGACTGTGATATATGCTGCTGATTTCAATATACTATTGACTGTATTTACACTTGCACATTACCTAGAATTATATTTGATATTTTTGATAGTTATATCCCTCTCATGTTGTTAACTAGTATTCTTTGGCAAAGAAGGCTAAAGGCCTTGTGAAACTACAACTCCCATGCTCCATAGTATTGATCCATGGCAATTAAAATGGTACCAAACAGTATTCATTCTACAGCAATGGTTCTTAACCTGTGGGCTGCAAACCACCAGTGGTCTGCAAGGATTAAAATCTGGTCTGTGAGCCTCCTTCCTCTTATTTTATTTTATTTTATTTCTACTCTTTTTGCACCACCTGCCACTCCTTTCTTGTCACTGACCAACCCCCAACCCCTTGAATAGACCACATCAGCGCTAGATTACTAAATATAGTTTTCTATGGGTGAGCAGATGGCGACTGCTGGATGGCATATGTTTTGTATCAGGAATTAGAGCTGATGTGGTCTATCCAATGCAATTTTCTGAATCAGCACCCCGAATAACCAAAACAAATCTAAAGTTGACCAAAAACTGATGCATAACCCTTTTGGAACTAATGTTGGAGAGTGGTCCCTGGTTAAAGTGGTCCCTGGTCAAGTGGTCCCTGGTTTTAAAAAAAACAGGTTGGGAACCACTGTTCTGCAGTGCAGATGTGCCCATAGAAACCAAACTGTGAAGGAGCTATCCAAGGTACTGAACCTTTTCTGAGGATAGGACTCAACACCTGAAAAGCTAATTTAAAGCTTGGTATAAACCAGGGTTGTCCAACTTCTACCGGTCCAAGGGCCGGAATTCCGGTCACTGATCACCTGGGGGGCCGCAGTGTGAAAAAGCACCCTGAGAGCCCAAGTTTGCCCAAGCCTGCTATAGAGTTGCTGTAAGTAGGTGGAGACTCCTTCTTTGTAGGCTTTGAAGTAGAGGCTTGATGTCCATCGGGGGGTGGGGGGTGTGTGCTTTGAATGCAGACCTCATGCTTCCTGGAAGGGGGTTGGACTGGATGGCCCACGAGGGGCCTCAAACACTTTGTATCTGGTTTCTGTGTCCTGCTTAAGTCTGAGTACAGTGGCCACTTTGTAAGAGAGGGGTACCCAAAAATAGAGACTTTTTTCAGAAAAAAACAATCAAAAACACCAGGAGGGCCAAAGTTTGCCCGTGCCTTTTGTAGATCAACCCAGTCTGTGGGAATCTCTCATATATCTGTGGAGTGAACAGGGTGGGCGAAAGAACTCTTGTCTGCTGGAGACAAGTGTGAATGATGCACCTGTGATTAGCATTGAATAGACTTGCAGCTTCAAGGCTTGGCTGCTTCCTGCCTGGGGGTGCTCTTCTGTTCTGAGTTTGAACTTCGCCAACGAAGTAATTCTAAACTTCTTTAAATATCAAAAAGGAAACTTTGTTGAAGGGAAAGAATAAATAATGAAGGAAGGAAGGAAGGAAGATGGGAAGAGGGAAGAAATGAGGGAGGAATGAATGCAAGAATAAAAGGAAATAAATAAAATAATAAAAATAAAATAAAATAAAAATAAAATAAATAAAAGAAAAAGAAAAAGAAAAAGAAAAAGAAAAGAATAAAAGAAAGGAAGAGAGGAAGGAAGGAAGATGGATAGAGGGAAGAAATGAGGGAGGAATAAATGCAAGAATAAAAGGAAATAAATAAAATAAAAAAAAATGAAATAAAAGCAAGAATAAAAGGAAGGAAGGAAGGAAGGAAGGAAGGAAGGAAGGAAGGAAGGAAGGAAGGAAGGAAGGAAGGAGCCCACCCCAGCAAAACAGCCCTCTGCTTCAGCCTACCTTAGTTCAGTATCCTTCCCAAATCTCGACTACTGAATCCTGTTCTTACACCCAGTGGAGTGAGGCATCGCGATGTTTCAGAGGGAGGTCGAAATCCCGTGTGTGACTGGCATAGTCTCGCGATGCTTGCCTAATCCGATGGGGATTCTGTTCTTTGGTTTGTACCGGGCCTGTCCAACAGGCGGCCCGTGGGCTGCACACGGCCCGCCAGCCCTTGGATGCGGCCCACCTACCCTCCAGCTGTTTTAAGGGAGAGCGCTATCCCATGCGGAGTCCGGAAATGGAGAAGCCGCCGGCGGGAGCCTGGGAGAGCGAGAGGACTCCGCACGGGATTTGGCAAGCATCGCGAGACTACGCCAGCCAGGAAGCGAGAAGAGGGGCCTTCGAAGGCCCCTCCTCTCGCTCTCCCAGGCTCCCGCCAGCGGCTTCTCCATTTCCGGACTCTGCATGGGATTTGGCAAGCATCGCAAGACTACGCCAGCCAGGAAGCGAGAAGAAGAGCCTTCAAGGCTCCTCTTCTCGCTTCCTGGCTGGCGTAGTCTCGTGATGCTTGCCAAATCCCGTGCGGAGTCCTCTCGCTCTCCCAAGCTCCCGCCGGCGGCTTCTCCATTGCTGGACTTCGCACGGGATAGCGCTCTCCCTTAAAACAGCTGGAGGGTAGGTGGGCCGCATCCAAGGGCTGGCGGGCCGTGTGCAGCCCACGGGCCGCCTGTTGGACAGGCCCGGTACAAACCAAAGAACAGAGTCACTCCAAGCAGTTGACCTCATGACTTCTTTTGCATTAAAGCATAAGCAGATTGCTACAAAGACGTCCTGATTTTCCATTTCCTTCCGCTCCTTTTCATTCCATTCAGGAATTTCATGTGAAATCCAATATATCCCTGGAGAACCTTTTTCCAATATTCCTTATCCTCTATTATGGAGACACCAATGACATGCAGACAGCTTCTGCATTTGATATCATTCCCTCTCTGATGCATTTTGGTCCCAGAGGGATTGTTTGCAAAGGCTGCAATAAGTCGGGAGTTGCTATAATTAGAGAAATTTTTGGCCTCCCACCAACAGCCAGCGTGCAAGAAGTTGGCTCTTTCCTTGAAAACTTTTTGACCGAATATGGAGTTGCACATTTTTATTTCTCATTTTGGATCTCCCCTTAAGAACTTAAGCCTCACTTGGGTAGGTTGAGCCAAAGGTCTGTGTAAAGTCCACAACCAGTTCTGAGCAGCAGCCAGCCAAATCCTTTGAGGTTTTTAAGCTGTGAGATCTACCATTATTGCAAACAGGGAAGACTGGCACCATGGAGCGCAGTCTTAGACTGATGTTTCTTCCCATGCTACAGCAGAGCGTCAGACCCAGTTCTGCTCCTGTTCCTTCTTGCTCCTTCTGGCTGAGATCTTAGAATGATAGAATCATAGAAAAATACAGTTGGGAGAGAACACGTGGGCCATCTAGTCCAACCCCCTGACATGCAGGAAAAGTACAATCAAAGTATCCCTGACAGATAGCCATCCACCCTTTGTTTTAAAGATTCTAACAAAGAAGCTTCCACCACACTCTGAGGCAGAGTTGCACTGCTGCACAGCCCTTACAATCAGGAAGTTCTACCTAATGTTCAGGTGGGATCTTCTTTCCTGTAATTTGAACCCATTGCTCAGAGGCCTAGTTTCAAGGGAAACAGAAAATTAGTCTGCTCTCTCTTCCTTATGGCACCCTTCCACATATTTATACATGGCAACCATGTCTCCACTCAACCTTCTCTTCTGCAGGCTAAACTGACCTAGCTCTTTAAGATGCTTCTCAAAGGGATTCATGGTCTTCATTTTAGCTGCCCTCCTCTGGACACATTCCATCTTGACAATATCCCAGAATTGGACACAGGATTCCAGGTGAAGTCTAACCAAAGAAGAACAGAAAGGCACCATGACTTCCCTTGATTTAGACACTGTACTCTTGGGGATTGGGCCCTTTGTGATTCTTTGAACCCGTGTTTTTAATTAGATGTATTTTTTAAATGATGTAAGTCGCCCGGAGCACCATTGGTGGAGGGCGACTCACAAGAAATAAAGTTATTATTATTATTATTATTACTTATTTAGATGCAGACCAAAATCTTTTTTAACTGCTTCGTCACACTGTTGGCTCATGTTCAACTTGTTGCCCATGAAGACTCCCAAGAACTTTCTCACATGGATTGTTGTCAAGCCAGGCATCATCCATCCTGCATCTTTGCATTTCATTTTTTTCTGCCTAAGGGTAGTATCTTACAGGGTAGTATCTTGTCCTTGTTGAAATTAATTTTGTTAGTTTTGGCCAATCAGCTCTCTAATCTGTTAAGATCCTTTTGAATTCTGATCCTGTCCTCTGGAGTATAAGCTCTTTCTCCTAATTTGGTGTCGTCTGCAAACTTGATAAGCACACCCTCTAAACCTTCATCTAAGTCATTAATAAATATATTGAACAGGTCTGGGCCCAGGACCAAACATTGCAGAACTCCACTAGTCACTTCTTTCCAGGATGAAGTGGAACCATTGGTGAGCACTAGGGGTGGATATCTCCAATTTAAATACTTTGAAACCCGTTAATAATTCGTATTTGAAATTATTTTGACCTTATATCGACCCTCGGCATCCAACCCGGAAGTGAAGTTTCAAAACCGAATCCGGGATCGCCATTTTTTGTAAAGGTCACGTTATTAGGTCATTTTTCCCCTCCTCAGTTCTCAACTCATGAGACGAGACTGGAGGGCAGCAGCACCCTCTCTTTTCTCCTCTCACCAGCTGAGAGCTGAGGCGGGCGCTTTGGAAGCTGCCCCACATTCCTCCCTTCCTTTCCCCACTGCCTCTGAAATGGCAGGGAAAGGAAGGGGTGGTGTGCATGCAAGGCATCCACACACCTCCCTTCCTTTCCCCGCTGCCTCTGAGATTTAAATTTAATCCGCGATGCTTCTAAGCTGGGGGAGAGGGAGGGAAGAGTGCAGGGCTTGCCCTCCATTCTTCCCTCCTAGCTGGCGTAATGAATAATAATGAAAATTCGTTATTAATTACGTTTCAATTATGAAATTTACTTAAAAATTTTTGGAATAATTTCTATAATGACCCAGCAAAAGAAATTCCCCCCACATGAGTTTTGAATCAATTTTTTATGGCTCAACCACCCCTAGTGAGCACCCTTTAGGTTGGGTTGCTTAACCTTGGTGAAGCTGGAAGAGTATACATTGTGTTCAGCATTCACTCATATGAAGCCTTCTTCTTTTTCTTCTTCTTGTCTTCTGGAACTTCTCCTGTATACAAGGACTGAGTTGCACATGATTTTACTGTGGCTAATAGTTTTTATGTATTTATTGTATTGGTAATTGATAATTGTATTGTGAATTTAAGATGTTTTTAGATATTAAATGTTAGCATTGAATTCTTGGTGTTTGCCGGTCTGAGTCCCTCTATTGAGGTGAGAAGATCGGGGTACAAAAGTTTTAAATAAATAAATATAAGAAAGCAAACATTGTCCCCATCTTCAATAGGGGGGCAGGGGGAGAGGGCCCAAATAATGTTTGCTCAGCCAGCCCTGGCATTAATACCAGTAAAGATTCTGGAGCAGATCATTAAAAAGACAGTCTGCAAGCACTTAGAAAGGAATGTCATGTTCATAAAAAGTCAAACGGAGTTTCTGAAAAACATGTCTTGACAGGCCAAGGGTATCTCTCTTTTTTTCAATAGAGATACAGAATTGGTAGATGAAGGGAATGCTGTGAATGTAACTTATCTTTATTTAAGTGAGGCCTTTGACAAGGTTCCTCATGACCTTCTTGCAAACAAACTAGTCAAATGTGGGCAATCCTACTATGAGGTGGGAATCTGGGAAGCTTTAATTTGGTGAGGCACCAGCCCTCTTTGGCAGAGAAGACTAAAGATTTGTGCAGAACTGCAGCTCACATGATTCCATAGCGCTGAGCAGTGACAGTTAAAGTGGTGGGTTGTTGTAGGTCTTTCAGGTTATATGGCCATGCTCTAGAAGTTAAAGTGGTGTCAAACTGCATTAATTCTACAGTGCAGATCTGCCCTCAGTCGAGCAGCTGACTGATTCTTCCAGGGGACAATTCCAGAACAAAATACATAAGACATGAAATGAAGCATAAAGTGAGTTACCAGGATTGAGCAGTTTGCCCTGACTCCAAATATTATGTATGTAGGAAAATGAAGGGGGCGGAGGGGACGACTATAGAATTTGGAGATGGCCCTAAAGACAAAGAAATGGGTCCTGGAGCAAATTGAGCTTCAACTTTCTCTAGAGCCCACCATGACTAAACTGAGACTATGGAATCCTAAGAGTTGTAGTTTGATGAGGTACCAGCACTTTTTGGCAGTTTGTAAAACTATAATTCCCAGGATCCCATGTCATTGAGCCATGGCTATTAAAGAGGGGTCAAACTGCATTAATTCTATTCTGTAGGTGCACCTGTGGTTTGAAAGTATTGGGTCTGGACTGATCTTATTGAAATTGGGTATAGATCTTTGATGTTTCTGTTGCCCTTTTAAATACTTTCCCTGCAAAATTACTCCTGCCTTGTTCTTCAACATTCTAGCTTTATTTGAAATTGATTTATGGTGTCCTTGGCATTTTGCAGTGGTTCCCTAAGTAGTGTTGAAAAGTATTAAGAAACCTGCAGCAGAAAGGGAGCTCCGTATATGTATTTGGCTTTCTGGCAATTGAGGAGCCCTCCAGAAGGCCTTCATAAATCCATTTTCTTCTCTTACTGTCTTCCATTTCTTTTCACAGTCTCAGCCTTTTTATTATGAAAACACACTTAGCCTATCTATCTACCTATCTATATTCTCTTCATTTTAGAAACCAATTTCACTTGGGGCTGGGAAGTCGGATTGAAAAGGAAAAAATTACTTGGCATTGAACAGTCCCCCCCCCCCCTTTTTAAGGCAAACAGGAACCACTTAGAAATTCTAGAGTGGCGATATGAATGGCAACAGTAAAAGATTGCTCATACCTTTCAGAAAATAAAAAGGGTCTACTTATGCCCATTAGTGAAACTCTGGGTATGAATGCTTTCAAAAGGGCATATTTTCAAGTTATTTCAAAATACTTCCTATTGTACTAACTCCTGTCTCCTGGGCAGAGTTTGGAGAATTTATTATTTTTACAACTCACAGAACTCTATAGCTAATGGGCATGAGAAAAAAGTTATGAAAATGAAATGAAATGAAATCGGAAGGGATTCGTATGTAATGGGACTTTCTAGTTTATACGCATCGCCGCGGCGATCCCGGAAGTACCCTTTCTTTTACGACACTTTGCGGCGCCATTTTTGTATCTGGTGCGTAAGTGTCGTAAGGACGTCGGATGGCTTCTTTGCCCTTACTCAATGTGGTTTCTGATTGGCTAATGGAGACCAGGTGGTACCATGAAACCACCTTCTTTCCTTTAGCCAATCAGACGCAAACAAACTCCTGGCAGGGAGGAGGGGCAGGGAGGGCCCGTCTGCTCCTCCTCCTCCGCCAGGATCTAAAGTGCATTAAGGCTTGGTGCGCTTTAGATCCTGGCAGGGAGGAGGGGCAGGGAGGGCCCATCTGCTCCTCCTCCTCTGCCAGGATCTAAAGCTTCGCCGCCAGCTGGACCAGGGTGGGTCAGCCCTGCTTGTTTTGTTAGACCTAACAGCAGCGTTTGATACCGTAGACCATGCATTGTTGGCCCACCGTTTAGCCGTGTCAGGGGTGAGGGGGACTGCCCTTAAGTGGGTGGCCTCCTTCCTCCGGGACCGGGGACAACGTGTGGAGAAGGGAGAGGAGGTCTCCGGGAGACTCCCATTAAGTTGTGGGGTCCCCCAGGGGGCCATCCTCTCGCCCTTATTATTCAACATTTACATGCGCCCCCTGGCACAGCTGGCTCGCGACTTTGGTCTGGAGTGTTATCAGTATGCGGATGACACCCAGCTTCTGCTGAGAATGGACGGTAGGCAGGATACCGTACCCGATTGTTTCCATCTATGCCTTGAAGCCGTGACTGGTTGGCTGCGTGCCAGCCGGCTGAAGGTGAATCCGTCGAAGACGGAGATCTTGTGCCCGGTCGCCCTGGGCTGGATGAGTGCCGGTTGCCTACCCTGGATGGCGAGCAGCTCAGCCCGTCATCCCTCGTAAAGAGCTTAGGTGTCCAATTGGACCCTTTGCTGACCATGGAGACTCAGGTCGCCATGGTCAGCAAAACGGCGTTTTACCACCTCCGCCAGGCTAGGCGACTGGCACCCTACCTGTCCAGGGACAACCTGGCCACGGTGATCCAGGCGACGGTCATCTCGAGACTGGACTACTGTAACGCCTCTACGTGGGCCTTCCCTTGTCGACAATCCGGAAACTCAAGCTGGTGCAGAATGCCGCCGCCGCTTGCTGGTGGGAGCACCAGTAAGGGAGCATATTACACCTATTTTACGGCAACTGCACTGGCTTCCTATCGAGTGCGGATTGCCTTCAAGGTGTTGGTGTTAACCTTTAAGGCCTTGCACGGTCTAGGGCCTGAGTACCTAAGGGACCGCCTTACCCCGTACGTTCCCCCGAGATCACTGCGCTCGGAAGAGCAGAACCTATTGGTTGTTCCATCACCCCGCACCTGCCACCTGTCCAGTACAAGACAACGGGCCTTTTCATTTGTGGCCCCCATGACCTGGAACTCACTCCCCAATCATGTCCGGACAATACATGAACTGGGTCCTTTTCGAAGAGCCTGCAAGACTGTCCTCTTTAGAACAGCCTTTGGCTGAATTGAAAGAAATGGCTCTAATGCTCAAAACTGCGATTGATGATTTGTAATAAGCTGGCTTTTGACTCTGATGTGTCTTTACTGTTTTATGGTGATTCGTTGTGCATTTGTATTGCGCATTTTATTGTGATGTTGTGATCCGCCCCGAGCCTGCAGGGAGGAGCGGAATATAAAATTGACTAATAAATAAATAATAAATAAATAAGGCTTAGTGCGCTTTAGATCCTGGCAGGGAGGAGGGGCAGGGAGGGCCCCGTCTGCTCCTCCTCCTCTGCCAGGATCTAAAGCGCATTAAGGCTTGGTGCGCTTTAGATCCTGGCAGGGAGGAGGGGCAGGGAGGGCCCCGTCTGCTCCTCCTCTGCCAGAATCTAAAGCGCATTAAGGCTTGGTGTGCTTTAGATCCTGGCAGGGAGGAGGGGCAGGGAGGGCCCCGTCTGCTCCTCCTCTGCCAGGATCTAAAGCGCATCAAGGCTTGGCACGCTTTAGATCCTGGCAGGGAGGAGGGGCAGGGAGGGCCCCGTCTGCTCCTCCTCCTCTGCTGTCGCCCCCTTGGGCCCTTGGCACTTGACCTCCCTGGACAAAACACAAGGCAGCTGAGGTACAACAAGCTTTATTGATTATAAGGTAGCAGGGTAAGTAAAGAGTCCTGGAAGCCTTCAATATGCAGCCTCCGGTTAGCAGCAATTACTGGAATCAGCCAGGCTTGAGAATCCGCAACAGCAGGATCTCAAGCGGAGGAAATTCTGGAACAAATGCGGAATGCGATAGATAGTCTCTGAGCCCCCAACCGGCGCAAGAAGGCTGGGCGGCTTGAAGTACTGCAGGCAAGTTCAATGTGGAAGTATCATTGCTCCTCCGCAGGGTTCGACGATGAGCAGGAACAAGGCTTGATGCTGGAACGAGGCAGCCGAGGGTGGCTGGCTGGCAGGACCTTGGTGACTGGCCGAACGGCCCGGTTCACAGAAGCATCATGGCAATAGCTGTCGTTGGTACGAGATACTGGTGCACAGGAGCTCACAGCTTTTATAGGATTTCTCTCTATAGGGCCTGGTGCGTCGAACATCAAAACGGGTGATGGATGGGCCTCGGGTTGTTTTGAGAACCTCAGTCCTGAAGAATGCGGCGCCTCGTTAGTGCGCGCCACCTGGGCTGGGGAATTGCGTTTGGTGCTCCAAGTACCCGCTTCTGCTATCAGCCTGGTGGGCCTAGCCTGGCCTTGACATGCCTTCGCTATAGCATCTTCCCTGGGAGGCATATGAAAGCAGCAAAGAGGCCCACGGCAGGGCCCGGGAGTTAACCCAGCTGTGCTGGAAAGTTTCTGGGAGCCAGGCGGGCAAAAGGCAGACCCCAGCAAAAACGCCGCCTGAAGCCCTTGGGGTGCGACATCTGCCAGGATCTAAAGCGCATCAAGGCTTGGCACGCTTTAGATCCTAGCAGGGGAGGAGGAGTGGATGGGGCCCTCCCTGCCCCTCCTGCCTGCCAGGATCTAAAGCGTGCCAAGCCTTGAAGAGGCTTCATGACTGGCCAACTTCAGCCCTCCAGATGTTTTGGACTTCAACTCAATCCTCCCTCTCCCCCACTCTCTCTCCTTCTCTCTCTGCTTTCTCTCTCTCTCTCTCTCCTCGTGGCTTCCCCCCTCCCTTCCCTTCTGCCTCCTCTCTTCCCCCACCGCACGGGCCAACTTCAGCCCTCCAGGTGTTTTGGACTTCAACTCTCACCATTCCTCACAGCCTCGGGCCTCTTCCTTTTCCCCTCAGCCTGGGCAAACTTGGGCCCTCACTCCTTCAGGATCAGGGCAAGAGAGAGGCAGCGAGGAGCGAGGGGGGGCTCCTCCTCCCTTTTTTTGCTGCTTCCAAGAATAGAATACCCCCTCCCTCCCTCCTTCCCTCCCTCCTTCCCTCCCTCCTTCAGTTTACCAGCTGTTTGGATTTCTGGGAGTTGTAGGCCAAAACCATCTGGAATGCGCATGCGCTGGCATACGAACTACTAAAGAATTTCGTTAGTAATTACGTTACATTTTAGAAATTTTTGGAAATTCTTTTGTAAGTCTTTTTATTACTAATAAAAAAAATTTCCCCCCCCCCCCATTAGATTTTCGAATCCCGATTTTTCGGTTCTAAACCAAGCCTAATAGCTAATAGTTGTAGTTGCTGGACTACAGGCTACAGATAATCAGTGTGCTACAGAAAGTGGGAAGAATGTGCTTGGTAGAAGCAAGGCTTTAAATTATATTGGAGATTATAGTTATAAACACAAGGATGTGAATACTAGAGGTGGATAGGACAGGACCCACAAAACTTGACTGTAAATTAACAAAGCTTCAAATGTCTGTACACCAACACACAGAATTGGGAAACAAGACGAACTTGAACTCCTAGTGTCAGAATGTAAATTTCACATTACAGGCATAACAGAAGCCTTGTGACATGGGTCCTATGATTGGGATAATACTATTGAAGGGTATAACTTATTCAAAAATAAGAGATGTGGCAAAAAAAGAAAGATCCACAGTGTATATGTCAAAGACAAAATTCAGTTGTACAGAAATACATGGAAGTGATCAGAATTGACCAGTTTGGAGCATTTGGATAAAAATAAACAGAGAAATAAACACAAAATTTATTAATGTTTCATATGCTCACATAGACTGGAGGCACATGTTATACACAATATTTGCAATAATTTTGGATATGAAACAAAGTTTGTGTATATTGAACCAACAGGAAAAACTGAAATGTCACTATCTCAGCCACCCATGTGAACAATTTGAGATCTTGGATTTGAGATTTCAGAATTCTGGATAAGGGATGCTCAACCTCTACGGGCATAAAATATAATATTCTTGTCAACCTGTGTTTCCTGATGGTCAAATATTCCTACAATATCTACTATATATGCAACTGTGCTCCCATAACCTCAGACATAATATAGATATTAAATATTACACAAAAATATCCAAACACAGCAGGGAAACCTACAGATGTGTAAAACACTAAAAGTATTGTGACTCTGAGAAATCATAGAATCATAGAATCCTAGAGTTGGAAGAGACCTTGTGGGCCATCCAGTCCAACCCCTTGCCAAGAAGCAGGAAAATCACATTCAATGTTATGGTAGAAGTTTACTACAGGACACCAAACCGAGGAGAAGTGCTAGAAGATACCTTTTAGAAACGATGCTCTGAAATCTCAAAGATCCAAGAATTAGTAGTTACAGGGGACCATAATTTTTCTGATTTCTGCTAGGAGACTAACTCTGCTAAGCATAGGCTGTCCAACAAATTGCTGATAATTCTTTGCAGATAATAATTTCCCATTTTAAAAAGTAAAGAAAGGAACAATGGGACTGACAATCCTAGACTTGGTTATGCAGCACAACTTGTGCCACTGAGTTACACTGGATCCCACTCTTGGGAGACATGACTGTGCCACAGGTACCACTGCATTATAATGACTTATGTGGAAATGGTCTTTTGTCTTCCATATTTTGGGTGTATATGCCTTCAAATTGCAAGAGATAGCCTTAGGTCAGCGTTTCTCAACCTGGGGGTCGGGACCCCCAGAGGGGTCGCGAGGGGGTGCCAAAGGGGTCGCCAATGACCAACAGAAAATACTGTGTTTTCTGATGGTCATTGGGGGCCGGGGGTTCTGTGTGGGAAGTTTGGCCGAGTTCTATCATTTGTAGGGTTCAGAATGCTCTTTGATTGTAGGAAAACTGTAAATCCCAGCAACTACAACTCTCAAATGTCAAGGTCTATTTTCCCCAAACTCCACCAGTGTTTACATTTGGGCAGATTGAGTATTCCTGCCAAGTTTGGTTCAGATCCATCACTGTTTGAGTCCACAGTGCTCTCTGGATGTTGGTGAACTACAACTCCCAAACTCAAAATCAATGCCCACCAAACCCTTCCAGTATTTTCTGTTGGTTGTGGGTGTTCTGTGTGCCAAGTCTGGTTCAATTCCATCATTGGTGGAGTTCAGAATGCTCTTTGATAGTAGGTGAACTATAAATCCCTGCAACTACAACTCCCAAATTACAAAATCAACACCCCCCCCCCCCCAAGCTATCCATTATTCAAATTGGGGTGTACCAGGTATTTGTACCCAACTTGGTCCAGTGAATGAAAATACATCCTGCATATCGAACATTTACATTACGATTCATAACAGTAGCAAAATTACAATTGTGAAGTAGAAACAAAAATAATTTTATGGTTGGGGGGTCACCACAACATGAGGGACTGGATTAAGGGGTCACAGCATTAGGAAGGTTGAGAACCACTGCCTCAGGTAGTCTGAGGGATTTTTGCCACGTCCTTCCTCTGAAATATAGCCAATTTGAGGTCTCTTAAGGTAAAGGGTTTCCCCTGATATTAAGTCCAGTCGTGTCTGACTCTGAGGTTGGTGCTCATCTCCATTTCTAAGCCAAAGAGCTGGTGTTGTCTGTAGACACCTCCAAGGTCATGTGGCTGGCATGACTCCATGGAGCACCATTACCTTCCCAACAGAGTGGTACCTATTGATATACTCACATTTGCATGTTTTCAAACTGCTAGTTTGGCAGAAGCTGGGACTAACAACGGGAGCTCACCCTGCTTCCCAGATTGGAACCTGTGACTTTTCGGTCAACAAGTTTAGCAGCTCAGTGGTTAACCCACTGCACCACCAGGGCTCCCTCTGAGGTCTCTTATCCAAGTATTAAGCAGAGCTGACCCTGATTTGCTTTCAAGCTAAAGCAAGATATATTTATTTATTTTATTTATTTACCCTATTTATACCCCGACTTTCTCTACTATAAAGCGGACTCAAGGTGGCTTACATATACACAATTATTCAATGCCTCAGAAACAGATACAATTCCAATAACATTAAGATTAAATTAAATTAAATTAAAGTGAATACATATTAAGTATTTAAAAGCACAATATAGCACTTTCAGGTATTTAGAACTTATAACCCTGTGTTTTAAATAGTCTTGCATTTCCCATTTTAAAATTATTTTGGGTTTTTCTACCTCTAGCATTTTTCAAGCCTTCAACTCACCATGAATTTCATATAATAACAGCACCTGGTATCTGTTGGTAGTCTTCAATGAATTCTCTAATTCTAACCAGGATTGACCCTACTTAGTGTCTAAGTCCAGATAGGATGTGATGCTTTTATGGTATTTATATTTACCTCTAACACACCCCCACACCCCCCCCCATCAATATGCGTGAGAGGGGGCTGTGTCACCTGCTGCACAGATCCTGGGGGAGGGCATCACAATTAGATGTCATCAATCAGAAAGTATCCAATGCCCAAACTGTTTGCTCATCGGTGCTCACATTGTAGTAGTGACTACATGATCCACTGGATCAAGAAAGAGGTGAGTCAGGGATATGGGTGAGGTCCTTAAATATTTTCAGATTACCTGAAGAAACAAGCCATCGGTAGCATTCTGTTCAAAATTTTACAAACCAAAACCAGGACACATGTGACCAATTGAGTTGGATAGGTTGGGAAAAACTTTCGAATTTTGACTTCTTGAAGCAGTTTTGAACCATGCAGGAAAGGGGGATCTGAATTTGAATCACCTTTTTCGTAAATATTCCATAATGTTCGGATGTCTCCCAAAGTTATTTTAATTTTCATAACCATTAATCAACTTTGATAAAGTTTTAAAATATCATGCTTTCCCTCCCTCCGGGATGCAAGAAAGGATGAGATGGATGTGATTAAGCACAGCCATTGTTGTAGTTTTTGAAGGCCAGGCCCCCAATGGTAGACATTGCAAAAGGCCCTGCTGCTAAACTACATTTCCCACACTGCTCTGCTGCTCATTAGCTTGGTTCGCAGCTTGGGAGTGATCTTGGATTCATCGCTGAGCCTGCAACCCCAGGTCTCGGCAGTGGCCAGAGGAGCTTTTGCGCAGTTAAGACTCGTACGCCAGCTGCGCCCATACCTTGGGAAGTCTGATCTAGCTACGGTCGTCCACGCTCTTGTCACATCCTGAATAGATTACTGCAATGCACTCTACATGGGACTGCCTTTGAAGACAGTTCGGAAATTGCAGCTAGTCCAACGGGCAGCAGCCAGATTACTAACCAGAGATACATACAGGAAGCATATCAGCCCCTGTTGTGTCAGCTCCACTGGCTGCCTGTCCACTTCTGAGCTCAATTCATAGTGCTGGCTTTGACCTTTAAAGCTCTATACCAGGGGTGCTCATTAGGTAGATCGCGATCTACTGGTAGATCGCGTAGGGCATCCTGGTAGATTGCAGGCAGAGTGGGAGGACGGCTCAGTCCCACCCCGCAGGCTCCTGATGCTGCCCAAGTGCTGCCGGCCCTGGGTTATCTGAGGTCCTTTCTACACAGTTGAATAAAATCCCATGTTATCCGCTTTGAAACAGATTATATGGCAGTGTGGACTCAGAAAATCCAGTATATGTTTCACATTTTTGTAGTGGGTAGGTAGATCATTTTGACTTGGTTGTTTTATAAGTAGCTCGCATGCTGAAAAAGTGTGAGCATCCCTGCTCTATACAGTTCTGGCCCAGCTTACTTATCCGAATGCATCTGTCGCTATGTCCCACCTCGTAATTTAAGATAATCCGGGGAGGCCCTGCTCTCGCTCCCGCCAACTTCTCGAACACGGTTGGTGGGGATGAGAGATAGGGCCTTCTTGGTGGTGACCCCCCATCTGTGGAATGTGCTTCCAAGCGACATACGATCAACCCCATCCCTCATGGCATTCAGGAAAAAAGTGAAATCGTGGCTGTGGGACCAGGCTTTTGCACATTAGCACAATGCAGAACTTTGGATTGGAATTGTAATGGCAAGTTGATGGATATGGCTCAATGCTCATGTTGTGGACGGAACACTGGTTTTAACTTAAGTGTACGTGTATTATGTGTTAATGTTAACTGTATTTTAATGCTGAATGTTTATGGTTTTATATTGTATTTATATTGTGTATCGGCATCGAATTGTTGCCTTTTGTTAGGCTGTTCTGAGTCTCCCCTCGGGGGTTGAGAAGAGCGGGGTAGAAATGATGTAAATAAATAAATAATAGCCAAAATAGCTGAAGGGCCCAAAAATGGCTGTTTGCAGCAGTCTTCGTCTAAATATAAAATAAACTGATAGAATCTACAAAGGTGTCTAAAGAAGGCAGCAAGCAATAAGCAACTTTTGCAAAGCCAAGAGAACATAAGCTGCTTAAAGAACAATCATTTCACTTTGGCCTGATTGCCATGAACAAGGCACTGGGGAAGCCAGCCACAGGCAGCCAGCCCTTTACGCCAGTAAGTAATGATAAAATAGAATGATTGATTGCAACAGCAAATAGGAATAAACAGATGGATGTGTCTTGAAGGTCCCCTCCAACTCAGTAGAGGCAGCAATTGGATGTCAGGAGAGTTTGCCCGGAAGAAAGGGGTCAGTCTAGATGTCCCTTGATGGGGTCTGTACTATGATTTTTGTTCTCCACCAATTTATCACAGTTTGTGCCACACAAACAAAGTTTCTGGAGTAGAACAACTGCTTTCAAGGTAAAGACCACCCAATGTCACAGGAAATAACACTGAAGTTTCCCCAGTGCCAGTGCTATTTTTTTTTCCTACTGCACATCCATGTCTGCCATTAACAAAGTGATTCGGAAGTTTCAGAAGTTTCGGAAAGTTTTGAATTTTTAAAAAATTCAGAAGTCACTTTAGAATTGAATCACACAGAACTTTTTTTTTTATCCACCAAGCCTAGTGGCCAAGCAACATCAGAGATGACAAAAATGAATATGAACATACAAGCTGGGAGAGGATGCTCCCTGAAAGGGAGACAATTTTGCTGAAGGAGTGTCAAACTGCATTAATTTTATAGTGTAGATGCACCCCTAGAAAATTCCTAGAGGGGACACAGTTTGTTAGATGTGGCAAGGTGAAAACAGAAATTGAGGTCATAATATACAAACAAAACAAATGGTTTATTTACCAATTATGGTGCATATGTATAATTTTTAACTCAGTTCACAAGGTGCTTATTTATTTTTTTTAGCAACCACCTCTTGTGTCTCCTGTTTCTTTCGGTTTTTTCTTCATTGATTTGTTTTACCATTTTGCTTAATGTTGAAAGCCACCTTGGGCAAAATATTTGAAAGAAGAAACAATTTTTACCAGTTTGTTGTAATGGCATCTTTACTAATGTGGAGGGTTTTTCAAACTTTGCAACTTCACTCAAATTTGCGGAGGGGAGGACTTGTTCTGCACTCTTCTCCGATGCAGCAAAATGTCTGGGAATGAGTTTGCTTCATCAGTAATCCTGATGCTTTGTGTATGTGTGTGTGTACTTATGTGCATGTGTGTTGTAAGCAGTCTGGATGTGAGAGTGGGGCCTCCTCACCATTGTCTAGTTGCCCAGCGCCTGGGTTACTATAGAGACGTTTAATACACTAAATGTCTTTGAGCCTAGAAGAGTAAGCTGGAACGGGTTTGAGGCAGAAGAAATGTAGGCTGGCAAGTGAAGAGCAGGTTCCATAATGGGAGAAAGGTGAGAAAGGACTATGGGACTCATTTCCCTCGAGTCTCTGTCCCACTCCCCTTCTGTTCCTCCCCTGCTCCTCGTCATCCTTCTATTTGGCCAATATGACTAAGATGAAAGAAAAGCCAAACAGTAAAGCTTCCCTTCTGCTCATCACAGCCAAAAAAATGGTCTTGGTGTCTTGGTTTTTAAGCCCATTGCTGGGATTCTTTGGGTTATTAGTTCAGAAAATTGTATTGAGTAGACCACATTAGCTCTTGTTTTTTAGATATGTTATCATCTTTTTCTATAGGCGGGCAAATGATGTCTGGTATATGGCACATGATTGTTCTGTATCTCAAAAACTTGACTTGATGGGGAAAACTATGGCTGTGGTGCAGTTGGCTGGGAGTCGGCTGCATTAAGATCACTACTGACCAAAAGGTCATGAGTTCGAAGCCAACCCGGGTCGGAGTGAGCTCCTGACCAAAATTGTGTAGCTTGTTGTCAAACTTTGCAGTCCGAAAGACAGTTGCATCTGTCAAGTAGGAAATTTAGGTACCACTTTGTGGGGAGGCTAATTTAACTGATTTACAAGGCCATAAAAATCTCCCGGAAGTATGCAAAGAATGAGGAAGCGACAGCTCCCCTGGTGGCCAGAAGCTGGAATGTTAAATAGCCTCTGAGTGTCTGTCTATGTATGTTGTGTAATATACAAAATAGCAGGGGGCAACACCGTAGTAAATACAAGAAAGCAATTCAGGTACTGTATATGAATAATACAGTAATCAATTAGTATCAAAAATAATATTGTATTCGCAAGTACACAATTGGAAAAGTTCACAGTCCACAATGGGAAACTCACTGTTTGCCAGTGTTAGAGAAGGGGGCTCTTTTTGGGCTGCAATTCACAGAATCCCCAGTCTGCAAGGCACTGGATGTTTGTGTCACCCTTTTCAATGTATGCCCATAGTGCTTGAGGAGAATGCAATACTGGCATTCTGCAAATCCACAGCAAATCCACAGTTCCAAAAGGAATACAAACACTGTGAGTCACAAAGGATAATGGAAGGTGGTGATAATTCATCAGAACCAAGAGCATGCCAAGGAAGAACAAGAGATCTTTGTAGGTTGGTGGCGCTCTTTTCAAGTTCTGCTTGGTGTTGGCTTCCCTATGTAGTAGATCCAGTGGAGGCTAGTGTCTCCAATGTCAGAGAGGCATCAATCTGAAGTTTGCTCCTAACTTTCAAAGAACAATCCAAGACGCTGAAGTTATGTTAGGGATCACCTTAGATATCTCATTTGGAGTTCAAACTAAAACCTAAAGCAGATTCATTGCCCCATGGACATTGGCACCACCAGTCTCCACTGTACGGGCTTTCTTGGGCACACAGATAATCTCTTCCTGTTTTCACTAACTGCCCTGATTCACCAAGAGGAAACCTGATATTCCCATCTCTATCTCTCTTTTCTAACCCACCAGGGAAACAACGATCTTCTCTTGGATGCTAAGAACCTGCTAGCAGAGATTGAACATTCTTTACTGGATTTCCCCAACGGTAAGTAGACTTGAAAGCAGTGGTTTATATTTATTAGAAGTGGGTGAATCTGTCAGTTTTACACTTTCTGGAGGTAATGTTCAATTACAATCTACTCTCCTGTGATGTCAAAACATTAGACTTGGTTCTATCTTCTGGGGCAGCAGAGAACAAACCTGTCCCCTCCTCTCTGTGATGGCTCTAAAGAGGATCCTCATATCCCTCCGTCAGTCTTCCCTTCAACTATCATAGAATCATAGAAAAACAGAGTTGGAAGAGACCACATGGGCCATCTAGTCCAACCCACTGCCATGCAGGAAAAGCACAACAAAGTATCCCTGGCAGATGGCCATCCAGCCTCTGCTTAAAAGCTTCCAAAGAAGGAGCTTCCAGCACACAAGAGAGTTCCACTTTTGAACAGCTTGTATGGCCGGAAAGTTCTTCCTAATGTTCAGGTGGAATCTCCTTTTCTGTAATTTGAACCAATTGTTCCTGGTCCTAGTTTCAAGGGCAGCAAAAAACAAGCCTGCTCCCTCTTCCTTATACACCCTTTCACATATTTATACATGGCTATCATGTGTACTCTCAATCTTCTCTTCTGTAGGCTGAACAGACCCAGGTCTTCAAGATGCTCCTCAGAAGGATTCGTGGTCTTCCGACCCTTGATCATTTTTGTCGCCCTCCTCTGGACACCTTCTAGCTTGACAATATCTCTTTTGAACTGTGGTGCCAAGAATTGGACACAGTATTCCAAGTAAATATTGCTGTGAGCTGCCCCAAGCCGTTTGGGGGGGGAGGGGGCGGTGGCACACAAGTATGAAATAATAAATAAATAATAACGAGGTCTAACCAAAGCAGAATACAAAGGCACCATAACTTCTCTCGATCTAGACAGACACTATATTTCTTTTGATGCAGCCCAAAATCCCATTGGCTATTTAAGCTGCTGTATCACACTATTGGCTCATGTTTACCTCGTTGTCCATGAAGACTCCAAGATCTTTCTCACATGGACTATTGTTAAGCGAGGCATCACCCATCCTTTATCTTTGCATTTCATTTTTTTGCCTAAGTGTTGTATCTTACATTTGTCCTTGTTGAAATTCATTTTGTTAGTTTTGGGCCAGTTCTCTCATCTGTTAAGGTCATTTTGAATTCTGATCCTGTCTTCCAAAGTATTGGTTATCCCCCCTAATCTGGTATCATCTGCAAACTTGATAAGAACGCCCTCTAAATCTTCATCCAAGTCATTAATAAAGATGTTGAACCATATTGGGCCCAAAATCGAACCTTGCAGCACTCCACTAGTCACTTCTTTCCAGGGTGAAGTAGAATCATTGATGAGCAACCTTTGGGTTAACTAGTTACAGATCTACGAATAGTAATATTTCCTAGTCCTCTCCGTTGGTGCCCCCTTGTCATGGGGGAGAGGCCTGCGTACCCTAATGAAGTTGTGAGCTATGCTGGCGGTAGCATAATAGCCACCGGTAGGGCCTCCCATGCCAGACAGGTCACAACCGAAGGGTCTGACAAAGAGCGTCAATGGGCAGGATGGGCTCTCTAGCCTTGTGGCAACCATCCTAGGAGAAGGAAAACTCTGGTTTCAAACCCGGGCAGATGGTGCTCATTTAACCCTGTAAGGTCAACCATCTAAGAGAAGGAAACTCGAACCAAACCTACGACCTGAGGACCTCACTGCCACTGTCCCAGCTTGCTAGGCCCCGGTAGACGAACCTTTGGTTTAAAGGGCGAGGCCAGTTCTGTGCACACTGCGCTCCACCAGAAAAATCCATTGCACAGGCTCAAAGGACACATCCAACCTCCGAATCATCAACATGCTTCTAGAAAGCATGGGGTGAGTCCTTCCTGAATCTTCGTTCACTAAGAAAAGCCAAGAATATTTCCTAGCCCACAAATTGAACATGTTCAGCTCCTTCAGCCTCTTCTCAAATAAATTTGCTCTCCATCTCTCTTATTATCCTCTCAGTCCTTTGCTGAACCCACTCCAATTATATCCTTGTTAAAAGGAAGCACCCAGAACTTAACACAGTATTCCAAATGAAGTCTGGCTAGCACAAAATGTAATAGGTCTGTAATTTCTCTTCACTTAGACAGTATGCTCTAATAATACAGCCTAAAATCTTATTCACATTAGTCTGCACAGTATAATGGAAGTTTGGACTAGATGACCTTTGTAGTCTCTTCTAATTCTATGATTCTAGAGTCATGCTGGAGGATCTAGAGATTCCTAGAGAAAATACTTTCCTAGAGAAGTCCCAGCAGATTGGAGGGGGGGCCAATGTGGTCCGAAGCTTCAAGAAGGGAAAAAGGGTGACCCAAACAATTACCCTCCAGTCAGCCTCACGTCAATACCAGGCAAAATTCTGGAAAAGATTATTAAGTCTGCAAACACTTAGAAACAAATACAGTCATTGCTAATAGTCGACACGGATTTATCAAAAACAAGTCATGCCAGACTAATCTGATCTCTTTTTTTGATAGAGTTACAAGCTGGGTAGATGCGGGGAATGCCGTGGATGTAGCGTACCTGGATTTCATTAAGGCCTTCGACAAGGTCGATCTAGTCCATCCCCATTTTATTAGCATCTATCCCTTCCCTACCTAACCTTGCAGCCACCATCAGGGCATAGTGACTTGTTTGAAGAATAATATCACAATGGAGAATCCAAATGACTCCAGAGGATGCCAAGTGGCAGATGGCAAACTGTTTGGGTCATAGAGCCTTATGGCTGCTAATTGCAGCCTGGTACATGCAGATTTCCCTATGGGTCGCCCGTTTTGTAGAAATGGAGCAAAGTGCCCAGTTTCTTCTGAGCTAAATACAAAACTGTGTGATGCCTATGACTGACTTTCCCAACCAAATGTCATTGCAAGGTTGTTTGTGTGCTTGCTTTAGATAATACATTTTTTCAGTTCCTGGAGGAGGCTTTTCCAAGAACAACAGTCGCTCCTGCCAATTGATGGGTATTTCTCTGTATTTGGTCATTTCCTATGAAAACTTTAACTAAGGTTAAGACTGAGTTGTTTATTAGATGGCCTGCAAGTCTTCTCACACCAGGGCCAATGCCAAAAAAGTCATCATCATTCACTTTCTCTGAGCATTTTTCAAAGAGACTATGGTGCAGATTCATATAATGCAGTCCAATGCAGGTAAACTGTGTTTCAAAGCCTCTAAAGAAGGAGCCTCCACCACACACTGAGACGGAGAGTTCCACCGCTGAACGCAAGAAGTTCTTCTCTCTAGTACAAGGCAACGAGCCTTTTCAGTTGCTGCCCCAATGCTTTGGAATGCATTGCCAGACGATGTCCGGGCCATGGCAGAGCTCATCCCATTTCGGAGGGCTTGCAAAACTGTCTTGTTCAGGCTTGTCTTTGACTGAAGCCCCCGGATACTGTAATTGTCTACTGCTACTGTCGTTGCATTATCTGCAACTTTTACCTTTTGCTGTTTTATGATGTATTGCTGTTTTATTGTGCATTTTGATATGTATGTGAACCGCCCCGAGCCGGCCGGGAGGAGCGGAATATAAGATCGAACAAATAAATAAATAAATAAATAAATAATGTTCAGGTGGAATCTCCTTTCCTGTAGTTTGAGACCATTGTTCTGCGTCCTAGTCTCCAGGGCAGCAGAAAACAAGCCTGCTCCCTCCTCCCTATGACTTCCCCTCACATGGCTCTCATCATGTCTCCTCTCAGCCTTCTCTTCTGCAAGCTAAACATGCCCAGCTCTTTAAGCTGCTCCTCATAGGGTTTGTTCTCCAGACCCTTAATCATTTTAGTCACCCTTGTCTGGACACATTCCAGCTTGTCAACATCTCCTTTCAATTGTGGTACCCAGAATTGGACACCGTGTGAATAGAGGTAGAATAGCATGACTTCAAAAGTAGGGAACAAATTTGAATAAATTTCAAAATATATATTGAGCCCAAATGGGTAATATAGAACATCAAACATATATATACATATACAATTTCAATTACTAGAGTGTACTCACAGTTCACTATATATATATGTGGTGGGTATACTGATTACTCACGCAGTTCTCAAACATAAAGTAACGTCCTTAATGGTATCGTGTTCGTGGACCCAGAACGGAAAGAGTCAGCATCAGTGTCTAAATAATAATAGTACTTATCCAGAGTTTGAATGATAAGAAACCCCCAAAAAAATCCAAAGCGGGGTATTTATAATCCACAAGGTGTAGGTAACCAAGGTAATCCCCAATTGGGGTAATTGTAATCCACCGGGACCCGAATAGTCGTCGGAACAGCGGAGAAAATATAAAGCGATGCAAAACTGTGGTGCAGGGATGATGGGTGATCCACCTACGGGTAAAATATTTGACAGAACCGACCCGTTTCGAAATTCTTCCTCAGGGTGGTCACTACTAAGTAGTATAAACAAGGTAACATCAATCTGAAATATAAGCATATATACAACAATAGTATTTAGTTCCAAGTACATAGGAGGTAACATGAGGGGCGGAGAAGAGAAATAACTATAGTATCGCCCCAATGGCGCAACCGTATAATCGGACAAAATAAATCCAAATGGAGGTGACCGAAAATCCGGTGCAAAACAATACACAGAAGCTGCTTAAGAGCACTAGTAACGTCAAATTAACTAAATACCAAACTCATGTGTTACAGTTCATGACGCATCACCCTCCATTATATATCTTTGCATTTCTTTTTTTCTGCCTCTTTCAATCACTTTCAAAATCCATGGAAATAAATCAGCTATTGCTGCTAGGTTCTTTTTCTCTTATTCTCCTGCCGTCTCTTTTTCTAGGGGCTAAAACTCTTGTTAAAGAGTCAATTAGAATCACCTGGCAATACTTTTCCTCCTCTTTATCAGAAAAATCTGGCACGATTTTCCTCTTTTGCAGTAGATCCAAGCATTTCCTCTTTCAAAAAACATCTCTCTTTTTTACTTTGGCTGCCTACTTTTTTGCACTTTTAAATAGCAAAAACATTTCACAAACAGAATACTGGCTGGTGGGTGCCAAATCGTTTCTATAGTTAAGTCTAAACTGTTGTTGTTGTTGTTGTTGTTGTCTTCATTTATACAAGGGTTGAATGAAAAGTAATGCCTCCACTTTCGTAACTCCTCAACAGATGGCAGTGCTGGTATGCAGCAGGTACTGGCTTGTTCAGTAGACTCTCTTCTACAGTTCCATTTCAGTAGGAAACCTTAGCATTGAACAGTTGTGTTGTTAAAGTGCAAAGTATGGAACCCTGCATAGGCGGTCGGTCAATGCGATTTAAACAACGTGCAGTCATTGAATTCTTGACAGCAGAAGATGTCACCCCAAAGGAGATTCATCTGAGAATGCAAGCTGTTTATGGTGATTTTGTTGATGCGAGTACTGTGCGTAATTGAAGTGGGAACATCTGACTTGTGTGACAAACAAAGAGTTGGGTGTCCTGTGACAGCAACCACCAGGTTTCACAAACAAAAGGTTGACAGGTTGATTCAGAACGATCACTGTATCACTCAGAGAGAAATTTCAAGCATAATCAGCATTTCACAAGAACATGTGGGTCCGATAGCTTTGCTTGGCTATCGGAAGATCTGTGCACAATGGGTCCCCAATAAGTTTGTTTGATCAAGGTAAAAAAATTGTTCAAAACTCATTTCCAAAATAATTTCTGAAATTTTCCAGAAAAAAGTCAGAAATTTCCGAAATTTCCGAATCGCTGTTAATAGCAGGCATGATTGCGCAATGTGCAAAAACTTGCAAATGTGACAGGCAAAACTTGAGGGATTCCCTTTCCTTCAGTTTTAGACCACTACTGACAAAACTTGCCTCAGTGATAGAAAAGATTCTCTTCTGTTAGCATACTAACTTTCAACGTGTATAGAAGGTCCCTGGGGTTTTGACAATTTTAAAAATAATTTCAGTAATTTAATAAGGAATATTACAAGAAGAAATGTGCTTTCTTCTGGATTCTCTTGGAAAATTTAAATCTACCTGTTTTGCATATTTGTCTAGAGCACACCCCTCTGAATATAAGAAAATGGAATTTATCTCATAACACTAAATTAATGTACTACATTTGCTTGTTTCCAAAATAAGCGGAGGCCAGGCCACTGTTCAACATTGCCCCATCCTGCCAGAACAGTAGGGAGGAATCCCCAGAGGGCCGATTCCTTGGCTGCCCTGTGGACGGCAGCATCCCACCCCAACCCTTGAAGTTGTTTCCAAAAGGACAACGTGTAACCCCAAGGAGAGGAAAGGGGCTTTCCCAAGTTTTATTGTGTTGATTCCCAAGGATAAGATTGGATTAGTAGATTTTTAGTTTCCCAAAAGTCGCACTTGTAACCCCAAGGAGAGGAAAGGAGTTTTCCAAAGTTTTTGTGTTGCCCCCCCCCAAAAGGTTATCTGAGTCCACACTAGATTAGATTAGATTAGATTTCTAGTTTCCAAAAGTAGAACTAGACACCCCAAGGAGAGAATAACCCCTTAGAAGTTGTAGTCCCTGCTTCAGGAAAGGAATTATTAGCAGCAATGGGGAATTCTGGTTTTCCAAAGCACAGAAGTCAAACCCCAGGAGAGACTAGGCCCTTAGAAGTTGCATTCCTTGCTTCAGGAAGGGAATTATTAACAGCAAAGGGTAATTTGTTCCCAACCCTGTCCTTCTCTTGCAAAGCAGTGGTGTGGCACCTTTCCCACCCAAGCAGCCTGCCCTTGTCCCTCTGCCTTCGCGTCCCCAGCTTGCAATGAGCCCATGAGGCATCCGCAGCCCTTTTTAAAGGGCAATGGCTGCCGTGCCAAAACCCTGCCCCTCCCGAGGTGGATTCCCCTCATTGGCTGGAGGCAAGCATCCCAGCATGCAAGCAGCTGCTTGCCTCCAAACACTGATTCATTTCCGATTCACTTCCTGGATCGGAAAAAATATGGCTTTGAAAGGGCAAGAATACTTCCGGTTTCCCAAATTGCTTCGCAATCGTTTCAAAAATGGATTTATTCCAATTTTAATCTGAATAACGAAGATTCCGACTGAACCTACCCATGTACCCAGGATGCTGATGCCTGAAATGAAAGCACACAGACTTGAAATTTGCCAAGTATTCCTCTCACGTTCTTAAAACGAAAGAATATCTGTGGGGACATCATTATGCTTCTGATGAAGACGTTGAGAGAACTGTGAGGAGCTGGTTACAGAAACAGAGTGTCAACTTCTGTGACGGCTTCAGAAAACTTGTTCATCACTGGCAGAAATGTATCCAATTATCTGGTGATTATGTAGAAAAGTGAATAGTGGTAGTTGAAGAGCACATTCTACGGATTATTTTTGTGTTTGATTTATTAAAATATTCCCATCCAAACCCTAGTAACGAAGGTGGAAGCATTACTTTTCATTCAACCCTTGCACATTGCCTTTCTCCACCTGGGGACTCAAAGCAGCTAATGGGACTGTCCAAGGTGTTGTTGTCATTCTTCAAGTCATTTCTTAGGGTCACTTGGGACCCTAAGAAGAACCTCTCCCAGAGTTTTCTGAAGCTGAGAGTATGTGACTTGTAAAGCTGCAACTCCCATGATTCCATAGCATTGAGCAATTGCAGTTAAAATGGCATCAAATTGGATTGATGCTACAGTACAAATTACATATGGGCAAACTTTGGCCCTCCCACAATTCCTAACAGCCTCAGGCCCTTTCCTTTCCCCCCTCGACCGCTTAAGCCTGGTATAGAAGCATCTTTATTCTACACATAGTACATAATTGTTTTGTATACTGATATTCCAGAATAACCTAGCTATGCATTTGATTACAGAGCAGTTACACATCCATAACTTTATCTTATGACTGCAGCTCGTGACGTTACTATCTAAAACACTCTGCACATTTTGGTCTCTGAATGTTCTTAGGGTTCCTTTGAAACCCCACTTCAAATCGAAATTGCTGAGTCCAGCAATGCCTTTTCATGGACTTCATAGGCTGACTTCTACGAGATGCTCTTTTTTCTGTCAAAAGCAGAGACTCAATTGCAATCTGGCAATCCTGTTACATAGTGAGCAGCTGGCAATCCTGTTACATGCTTGTAAAGCCCTCCAAAAGCCAAATTCAATAGGAGTGTCAGCCAATACGTTAAAATAGCTAATGGGACTGCTGAACATAACTGGAATATAAGCTTTCAGGCTCTTGGGGTGCATCTACACTGTACAATTAATATAATTTGACACCACTTTCACTACTATCTCTCGGCATTACTTCACGAACGAAGATTCTTAAGAAGGACTCATCCCATGCTTTTTACAAACACATTGATGACTAAAAAGGCCAATCTGAGATAGGCAAGTTCAGTTGCAGAAAGTACAGCAAAAGGTCTCCTTGGGTGATGTTGTTTCCAAGTTGCGGTTCTTTCTGCGTTGTCATTTCTCTTCGAGACCCATTCGGCGTGTCTTTTCAAAAGAGGCCACAGCATTGTGGATGGTGTGTCTCCATGCCTCCATATGTGAGGCCAGGGTGGACCATTGTTGGTCATCAATCTGGCCAAGCCTGAGATGTTTAACTACTACTATGGTTCAATGTTAGTGTCTGAAATATTTTTCTTTACTGTCAGACAGCTTTGGTCCCATAACAAACTATAAATCCATAGAATGAAGCCATGTCACTTAAAGTTGTATCAAACTGCTAATGTTTTCTTGTGTGGGTGGTATCTCACAAAGACCCTAAGGACAACCTTGGCAAGATTTGTTCTAAGGGAAAAGGTTGTTATTGCTTTCCTCTAAGGCTGAGAGGGTGTGACTAGCCCAACGTCACCCAATGGGATGTGAACCCTGGGATCCTTCCACACAGCCCTATATCCCAGAATATCAAAGCAGAAAATCCCAGAATATCTGCTTTGAACTGGGTTATCTGAGTCCACACTATATCAAGGCAGATAATGTGGGATTTTCTGCCTTGATATTCTGGGATATAGGGTTGTGTGGAAGGTCCCCTAGTCTACTATTCCCAACACTCAAACCACTACACCAATCTGGCTCTCTGGAGTCCTGCAAAGGTAAAGGTTTCCCCTTGACAATAAGTCTAGTTGAGTCCAACTCTGGGGTGGTGATACTCTCCATTTCTAAACCAAAGAGCCGGTGTTGTCCGTAGATACCTCCTAGGTCATGTGGCCAGCATGACTGCATGGAGCACCATTACCTTCCCGCAGAAGCAGTACCTATTCATCTGCTCACATTCGCATGTTTTCAAACTGCTAAGTTGGCAGAAGCTGGGACTAAAAACAGGAGCTCACCCTGTTCTGTGGATTTAAACCACTGACCTTTTAGTCAGCAAGTTCAGCAGCTCAGCGGTTTAACCCACTGCACTATTGCGGCCCCAAACCAAGAGTCCTACAAACCAAGTTACAGATCTGTTCTTAGCCATGGAAGCTCCACTAGTTGATCCTGGGCAGGTCATATCCTCTTAGCCTCAAAGGAACGCAATGGCAAACATCCTCTGAACAAATCCTGCTTGGAAATCCCCCTGATAGAGTTACCATAAATTCAGGGGTGGTCCTACCAGTAGGCAAAGGATGCAGCTGCGTGGGGCGCACCATCTGGGTAAAGGGCGCATTCCCCCGCCTGCCAGACAGCGTCTGGCCGCTCAGGGAAGCCCCGGTGCCAAGGAGGTGCTGCTCCGAGGCGGCAGGGACAGCGGGAGCTCCCTGTCGCCCCACAGGTAAACGAGCTTGCCAAAGGGGGGAGGGCAGCCTAGCACCGCTCAAGGCTGGGTGGGGGATCCTGGGAGCTGTAGTTCCACAAGGCCTTACAGCAGGCATGGGCAAACCTCGGCCTTCCCTTCAGGGGTTTTGAACTTCCACCATTCCTTCAGCTGGGGAAAAGGACCCCCCCCCGAGGCTATTAAGCTTGCCTCGGTGCCACGCAGGGAAGCCCCAGTGCCAAGGAGGCGCTGCTCCTGCTCCGAGGAGGCAGGGAAGGCGGGGGCTCGCTCTCGCCCCACAGGTAGCCAAGCTCGCGGAAAGGAGGGGGGCATGCTGGCCCCGCTCAAGGCTGGGTGGGGGATCCTGGGAGCTGTAGTTCCACAAGGCCTTACAACAGGCATGGGCAAAACTCGGCTGAGGGGAAAATGGAAGGCGCCTGTTAGGAATGGTGGGAGTTGGAGTCCAAAACCCTTGGAGGGAAGGCCGAGGTCTGCCCATGCCTGGTGTAAGGCCTTGTGGAAAAGGCCTGTGGCTGTTTAGGAATGGTGGGAGTTGTGGTGGATGTTTATTTGGGGGGGGCGCCAAAATAATGTTTGCTTATGATTTAAAATAACCTTAGACTGCCCCTGCATAAGTTGGAGTCAGCCTGAAGACAAACAGCTACTGTTGCTACTGTTAAAACAAAACTCACTAAAATAAAAAGGTGTGTGTGACAAAGCTACAGCAGCTGCCCAAGTAATTAAAATATTCAAGGGACAAAGATTAAAAATCACATTTGACATTTATGTATTGGAGGCCTTCTCAAAAGGGAAGATCTTCACCAGCTTCCGGAATGTCATTAGCGAGGAAATTGAGATGTGTCTCCTGCAGAAAGGAATTCCTTGAATTTATGTCTCCTAATAACATTGTCCCGTGGACAGCTTAGAAACATACAGAGATAAAATGTGATGAAAAGCCATTATGCTAAAACAACAAAACAACTTCCATTTCCAGCAAAGAAGAGAATAAAACCAGATGACCGCAGGATTTCACAACACATGAATCAATATGTGCAAATCATACTTTAATCACCAATTTGACCTCAAAGAGAGCCTGAGAAGGATTCTTTTGTGGGATCTAACTGCTAGAATCTTCCAGCCAGCATAGCTAGTGAGTTCTGGGAACTGAAGTCCCTGAACATCACTTTTCCAAACTCTGATCTAAACTTGGAAGCGTCCGCAGCTTGTGGTCCATCAGATGTTGTTGGATTGAGCTCCAAAACAAAGCTACCAAAACAAATGGATTGTGGGAATTCCAGTCCATCATTGAGAGAAAAAGCCTCAGTTTTCCAAGTGTGATCAAGTGAAAGGCAGACGTTTCCATATAAAGGTTGCACTGATTCTGTCCTGAGTTTAGTGCTAAGATTCAGCACCTCGAAAAGCTTTGAGTTCATTAGATCCTACATCACTGATTTAATGTATGGTTTCCAAGGCTTTGATGCTCTTTCAAGGCTCATTCTACAGTTCAGTAAGATTCTCCTAGCAGCTTTCCACCTTTTTTCCTCCCTGATTCTTTTCAGGTTCTCTAGAATCATAGAACTGGAAGAGACCAAATTCCAACCCATTCTGCTGTACAGGAATAGAGGTATAATGTCTAGATCAGTGTCTCCCAACCTTTGGTCCTCCAGGTGCTTTGGACTTCAACTCCCAGAAATCCCAGCCAGCCTTCCAGCTGTTAGGAATTGTGGGAGCTGAAGTCTAAACACCTGGAGGACCAAAAGTTGGGAAACACAGATTGATGGAAGCCATAGTCCCTCTCTATTCTGCTTTGGTGAGACCACACCTGGAATAATCCTGTGTCCAGTTCTGGGCACCACAATTCACAAAGGACAAGGACAAGCTGGAATATGGGGAAAAAATCTGGAAGTCAATATGTGTGAGGAATAGATAGGCAGCTGGATATGTTTATCCTGGAGAAGATGAGGTTGGGAGAAGATATGATGGTCATACTCACTTTGTTGACTCATCTCCATAACAATGTAACAGCAGCCCTGTAGTGCAAATGAACATTAGCAAACTGACCCATACACATTTCCATAAGAATAAGAACATAACTCCTACACAGGGATCAGCCTGTATTACATATTGAGCACCCAGAACTCTGAAATCCATAATCTGACATTATCCACCCGGGTGTCCAAGAGAATGGCACCTCTATGTTCTGATGGTTCAATGTACACAAACTTAATAGCACGCATAAATTATTAAAAATTACCTTGAGTCGTATATGAAACATAAATGAATGTCATGTTTTGACTTGGGTCCCATCTCCAAAATGTCTCATGATGTATGTATATTCAAATACTGGTATTCTAAAATCCAAAGGAACTCTTAAATCTAAAGCTCTTTTGGTCAAAAGCCTTTTGGATATGGAACACTCAATTTGTATTACTTGTTTTTACTGTGTTTTATGGGTTTATACATATATGAATGTGAGTCGCCCTGAGCCCACGGGAAAGGGCGACTAATAAATCGAAGTAATAAATAAAAATAAATATTTATATCGTTGCTTTTTCCCAGTTTTGGGCTCAAGGTGATTTGTAGTTGCTGATGTTAATAGCCTTCTGTTCGATTCTGACTTAAGGTGATTCCATGAATGAGAGACCTCAACATCACTGCTCAAATCCTGCAGACTCCAAGCAGGCATGGCTTTCCTGATCAAGTCTAACCATTTCAAAAGTGGTCTTTCTCTTTTCCTACAACTCCTACAACATAAAACAAGATTCGATTCAGAAGAAAGCGTAGAACTTGAAGGAAGATTTGCAGATGACACTATATTATTGTATTCAAGATATGCAGATGACACTACACTATTATGATAAAATAGCAAAGATAGTGGGGCAAAGTCGAGGCCAAAAGTCCAAAGGTGCCTTTACAGTTGAATACTAGGGGGGAAATGATGGCTAGAGATGATTTATACAGAACTCCTGGTGGCGCCATGGGTTAAACCCTTGTACCAGCAGGTCTGCTGACTGAAAGGTCAATGGTTAGAATCCGGGGAATGGGGTGAGCTCCTATCTGTCAGCACCAGCTTCGCATGTGTGGACATGAGAGAAGCCTCCCATAGGATGGTAAAACATCCAAGCGTCCCCTGGGCAACGCCCTTGCAGACAGCCAATTCTCTCACACCAGAAATGACTTGCAGTTTCTCAAGTCACTCCTGACATTTTAAAAAATGATGTATATATCCATTAGACTGATAAAGAAGACATTGAAATAATTTAAGGTTTTCCATACCTGGGCTCAGTGAATGGAAAACACAGTGAAAAATGTGCAACATAGACCATTTTAAATGTGCATAAACTATCAAGTCAATTGAAACCAATTAATGTATAAATCATTTTTTAAAAAGAAACAGCTCAAGTTTATTTATTTATTTATTTTGTGTCAAAAGCATTGCATAAATAAATAAGTTTAAAATGGATGAAATAAAGGGATCATAAGCCAATAAATAGTTTTTGACCAAAAACGGGTAACAGCAACTGCACAGTCTGGAGCTTTAAAGTTACAGCATAAGTAAAAGTAAACCACACTGATAGGGCAGGACAGTCCTTGTACCATAATTCTTCAAAGTCCTATGCCAATCTCATGCATTCTATAGGACTTTTTTTTAAAGAAATGGAAAACTCAAGATAGTTTTGACAATTTCTTCTTTTGAAATATAGTCTAAACCACCTGCCATTTGTTGTTCACCTCCCATCCTAATACTATCAAGGGCAAGCCCTGCTTAACATCCAAAATCAGACAGGATATGTTGCCTTTAGGGTATTCACACCTTATTCCTTTGTGGTTTCCCATCTTAGAATTACTGCATTTTCCCATTGTAGAGTTACGATATTTTTTTTGTCTCCCTTTAGCATCCTTTACCATTCAGTCCAGGCCTGAGAGAGAACCAAGATGTCCAAAGCCGAAACGCTTCACAGAAGCAAACCTGTCGCCCGCTTTAAGAAGCCTGCCCCCACCGATGTCAACAAAATGACTCCCGAACAGACTGCGCGCTACTTGGCCTTTGCTGATCCCAGCAATCCCAAAGTGAAGGCAATGTTGGCTGCCAAACTGATGAAGGACAGGCCGCTTGTCGGGGAAGAGGAGAAGCAGGCGGAAGAGAATAACCTCATTGGGATCCTCAAGGCTGCCGAGGCTCGGAACCGCCTCCGCAACTCAAGGCTCCAGCACCAGAATCTGAGAGTGAGTTTACTGTAGTTCAATCATTCCCAACTCTTGGCCCTTGACATATTTTGGACTTTGGATCCCAGAACTCCTAACAGCTGACCAAGCACCAAGAGGGCCAAAGGTTGGGAATAACTGCTGTAGCTGGTTGGCATGGCACAACAGGGGAGAGGTGGAGGAACCTCTTGAGATCCTTCATGGTGTAGCATCAAGGATGGTCCATATGGCATCCCTCTTTCTTGTGTGTGTTTTTCATAATACACCAAGGATCCATCTACACTTTAGAATTAATGCAATTTGACACTACTTTTAACTGACATGGCTCAATGCTGTGGAATCCTGGGAGTTGTAGTTTGGCCAAGAAGGCTAAAGGCCATGTAAAATTACAACTCCTGTGATTCCACAGCACTGACCTTTGTCAGTTAAAGGGGTGTCACACTGTAACAATTCTACAGTGTAGGTACATCTCTAGGCAGCACTTGGATCTCTTAAGACAGCTACATCCTAGAGAATGCTGGGATTTGTAGTTTCATGTGTTCTGTACACTTCTGCAAATTCCAAATCCCAGGATTTTGTATGGTATTGCTAAGACAGTAAAAGTGCAAAAATTGCATTATAATGTTACTGCCCATCCACTGAATCCAAGCCAGGGGACCCTTTTTGGACTACAACTCCCTCACAGCAGATGACTCAATATCTGGATTTAACCTGTATAGAGGGAGCAGCAGACATTGAAAAAGAAGATGAAAGGTTTTGTAAAGCTGCAGTTCCCATGACTGCGTAACATTACGTCATGCCAGTCAACATGATATCAAACTGTACTAATTCTTCGGTGTAGCTGGACCCAATTTGTGAAGCTCTTGAATGCATGCCCAGTTTTCAATTTAATTAGGACTAAAGAAGAGGATTTTAATAGACATTTCTAAGTTCTGGTGGCCCAAAACATGTCCAAAAGGGTCATCTTGTTCCCGTCTCTTACAACAAAAACATTTCCTTTTAGAAAGTTCTCTAAAGGAATTTTGCTGGCTTGGATTTAATCTGCTTTACCAGTGGCTTGTTAATATTATTTTCCATCCCTTCTACTGCTGGAGTTTCACTTGAAGCAGTAGTTGGGTTTTTTCTGTCTATGTGTTTCCGTGGTTCTTGTTTGATGCTATCTTTATATATATATATATATTCTTTATTGAGTTTTGTGCTATGACAGAAGAAAGTAACTCCGTCCACAATAGGGGTGGTATTGGGGATCGTTGGGGGTAGGGGAGGGGAGGGAGTTGGGGTGGGGTGGGGTGTAGGGGCAATAGGAATTACACACAAAAGGGGAAGGAGGGGGGGTAGTACATCTAAAAATCGACTTCCCAAAACCCTCTTAGGTTCATTTGTGACTTGTTGCTATAGGTTCCCCTATAGATTAACCCATTCTCTCTGCCCTATAGTAGGTGGGTGCAGGGAGGGAGAGGGAGGTTTTATCGGGTGCGAGTTCAGATATTTGTCGTGATGGTTACACTTCCTGTATGTTAATTAAGAAGGGAATTCCTTTGTTCTTCATGTATTCCCTGAAGCCAGACCAGTCAGTTTTTTCTTTCCTCTC